>CM038147.1:424387551-424942559 GCA_021437245.1 Aegilops speltoides
TTGAGATGACATAATTGTTTGATTAGTATGCTTGAAGTATTATTATTTTTATGTCAATATGAACTTTTATCTTGAATATTTCGGATCTGAATATTCATACCATGATTAAGAAGATTTACATTGAAATTATGCCAAAGTATCACTCTGCATAAAAAATTCTTTTTTATCATTTACCTCCTCGAGGACGAGCAGGAATTAAGCTTGGGGATGCTTGATACGTCTCCAACGTATCTATAAATTTTGATTGCTCCATGCTACTTTATCTACTGTTTTGGACTATACTGGGTTTTATTTTCCACTTTTATATTATTTTGGGACTAACCTATTAACGGAGGCCCAACCTGAATTGCTGTTTTTGCCTATTTCATATTTCAAGAAACGGAATATCAAACGGAGTCCAAACGGAATGAAACCTTCGGAACGTGATTTTCTCACCGAGCGTGATCCAGAGACTTGGACCCTACTCCAAGAAGCTTCCGAGGAGGTCACGAGGTGGAGGCCTCCCAGGCGCGCCCCTACCTCGTGGGCCCCTCGGAGCTCCACCGACGTACTCCTTCCTCCTATATATACCTATGTATCCCCGTATGATTAGAGAGGAGCCCAAAAAATCTAATTCCACCGCCGCAACCTTCTATATCCATGAGATCCCGTCTTGGGGCCTCTTCCGGAGCTCCGTTGGAGGGGGCATCGACCATGGAGGGCTTCTACATCATCACCATAGCCCCTCCGATGAAGTGTGAGTAGTTTACTTCAGACCTTCGGGTCCATAGCTAGTAGCTAGATGGCTTCTTCTCTCTTTTTGGATCTCAATACAATGTTCTCCCCCTCTCTCGTGGAGATCTATTCGATGTAATCTTCTTTTGGCGGTGTGTTTGTTGAGACCGATGAAATGTGGGTTTATGATCCAACTTATCTATGAATAATATTTGAGTCTTCTCTGAATTCTTTTATGTATGATTGAGTTATCTTTGCAAGTCTCTTCGAATTATCCGTTTGGTTTGGCCAACTAGATTGGTAGTTCTTGCAATGGGAGAAGTGCTTGGCTCTGGGTTCAATCTTGTGGTGTCCTTACTCAGTGACAGAAAGAGTTGCAAGGCACATATTGTATTGTTGCCATCGAGGATAACAAGATGGGGTATTTATCATATTGCATGAATTTATTCCTCTACATCATGTCATCTTGCTTAAGGCGGTACTCTGTTTTTAACTTAATACTCTAGATGCATGCTGGATAGCGGTCGATGAGTGGAGTAATAGTAGTAGATCTGAGAATCGTTTGATCTACTTGTCACGGACGTGATGCCTATATACATGATCATACCTAGATAACCTCATAACTATGCTCGATTCTATCAATTGCTCAACAGTAATTTGTTCACCCACTGTAGAATACTTATGCTCTTGAGAGAAGCCACTAGTGAAACCTATGTCCACCGGGTCTATTCTCATCATATCAATCTCCATTACTTTATTTACTTGCTTTGTTCTTACTCTGCCTTTACTTTTTACCTTGCATCTATCTATCAAAAATACCAAAAATATTATCTCTATCAGATCTCACTCTCGTAAGTGACCGTGAAGGGATTGACAACCCCTAAGCGTTGGTTGCGAGTTGCTATCGTGTTGTGCAGGTACGAGGGACTTGCGCGTGACCTCCTACCGGATTGATACCTTGGTTCTCAAAAACTGAGGGAAATTCTTACGCTACTGTGCTGCATCATCCTCTCCTCTTCGGGGAAAACCAACGCAAGCTCGAGATGTAGCAAGAAGAATTTCTGGCGCCGTTGCCGGGGAGGCTTACACAAAAGTCAACATACCAAGTACCCATCGCAATCCCTATCCCTCGCATTACATTATTTGCCATTTGCCTCTCGTTTTCCTCTCCCCCACTTCACCCTTGCCGTTTTATTCGCCCTCTCTTTCCCAATCTCCACCTCTCTTTCCTGTTTGCCCTTTTCCCTTTGCCTTTTTGTTTGCTCATGTGTTAGTTTACTTGCGTGTCGTCATGACTAGTCTTATATCTTCTCCATTATCTCCCGAGAATGAAGTGCTAAATTTTAAACAAAGGGAGGGAGAAAATCTAAAATATGCTTGGTATAGAATTTGCAATGCTCAAAATAGATCTACCAGGAAGCAATCTACTTTAGTTCTTTCGCAATTTTATGTAGGCGCTAATCCTTGGTATAGATATATTCTTTATACCATTACCGGAGGGAATTTCTTGGGTAGCCATACTTTTGATTCCTATAATGCTTTAATAGATTTATTTGGCTCACCTCCTCTTTTGGTTAATGGAACTATGTTAACTTTGGAGCATGTTATGCAAAGGCTTGAAATTATTGAAAACAAAGCTGCTACCATTGAATCCATTGAAAATCTAGATAAAAAGATTCATAATCAAATTAATCAATATGGATCTAAGCTAGGAATTACTTTGAAAAATATTAAGGAGAAGGAACCCTGGTTAATGAAAAAATAAATCTAGATTCCACTCGTATCGATAAACTTGAGGGTATCATTACCAATTTGGGAACCACTTTTTCCTCCGTAAAGAATACTCCTAGTCCTCCTACTAAAATTGCCAAGCTTATGTATGTTCCTAAAAATAAGGGTGAATCTTCTAGTAAGGAAAATGCGGATCTTAAATCTATAAGTATTCATCCCGATCTTTTTACTATCATTAAGGAACCATTTGCTACGAATGAATTTTTCGATCTTATGCCTAAAGGTTTGATAATTTCTAGAAAAAAAGAAAATTCTAAGGGAGGTAGATGCCTCATTGAAGAATTGCCTACAAAAGATGGCAATACTTAGATCTATCCTTGCTGTTATGCCTAGCTAGGGGCGTTAAACGATAGCGCTTGTTGGGAGGCAACCCAATTTTATTTTGTGTTTTTTTGTTTTTGGTTCTGTTTAGGAATAAATAAGCCATCTACCTTCTGTTTGGATGTGGTTTTATGTTTTAATTAGTGTTTGTGCCAAGTAAGACCTATAGGATAACCTACGATGATAGTTGATTTGATTCTGCTGAAAAACAGAAACTTTGCACGCACGAATTTAGTTATGATAAATCACACGAACGTGCTTTTGCGTTTATTATTTTTGCTGCTGATCAATAAACAAAATTTACAGAACTTCCTATTTTGGTAGAATTTTTAGAGTTCCATAAGTTTGCGTTAGTTACAGATTACTACAGACTGTTCTGTTTTTGACAGATTCTGTTTTTCGTGTGTTGTTTGCTTATTTTGATGAATCTATGGCTAGTAAATTAGTTTATAAACCATAGAAAAGTTGGAATACAGTAGATTTAACACCAATATAAATAAAGAATGAGTTCATTACAGTACCTTGAAGTAGTCTTTTGTTTTCTTTCTCTAACGGAGCTCACGAGATTTCTGTTGAGTTTTATGTTGTGAAGTTTTCAAGTTTTGGGTGAATTCTTTTGATGGATTATAGAACAAGGAGTGGCAAGAGCCTAAGCTTGGGGATGCCCATGGCACCCCCAAGATAATCCAAGGACACCAAAAAGTCAAAGCTTGGGGATGCCCCGGAAGGCATCCCCTCTTTAAATCCACTTCCATCGGTAATTTACTTGGAGCTATATTTTTATTCACCAACATGATATGTGTTTTGCTTGGAGCGTCTTGTATTATTTGTGTCTTTGCTTGTTAGTTTACCACAATCATCCTTGCTGTACACACCTTTTGAGAGAGCCATACATGATTTGGAACTTGTTAGAATACTCTATGTGCTTCACTTATATCTTTTGAGCTTGATAGTTTTGCTCATAGTGCTTCACTTATATCTTTTGAGCATGATAATTTTTGCTCTAGTGCTTCACTTAGATCTTTTAGAGCACGGTGGTGGATTTGTTTTAAAGAAACTTGATCTCTCATGCTTCACTTAGATTATTTTGAGAGTCATTAATAGCATGGTAATTTGCTTAATGTTAATATACTTGGTATTCAAGATTGGCGAAACTTTCTTTTTTTGAGTGAATTAAACTAAGTTTGATGCTTGATAATTGTTTTGAGATATGGAGGTGATAATATCAAAGTCGTGTTATTTGAATAGTTGTGAATTTGAGAAATACTTGTGTTGAAGTTAGCAAATCCCGTAGCATGCACGTATGGTTAAAGTTGTGTAACAAATTTGAAACATGAAGTGTACCTGGCTTGTGCATCCTTATGAGTGGCAATCGGGGACGAGCGATGGTCTTTTCCTACCAATCTATCCCCCTAGGAGCATGCGCGTAGTATTTGAATTTTTGATGACTTTTAAATTTTTGCAATAAGTATATGAGTTCTTTTGACTAATGTTGAGTCCATGGATTATACGCACTCTCACCTTTCCGCCTTTGCTAGCCTCTTCGGTACCGTGCATTGCCCTTTCTCACCTTGAGAGTTGGTGCAAACTTAGCGGTGCATCCAAACCCCGTGATACGATACGCTCTATCACACATAAACCTCCTTTATCTTCCTCAAAACAGCCACTATACCTACCTATCATGGCATTTCCATAGCCATTCCGAGATATATTGCCATGCAACTTCCACCATCATCATCGTGACATGCATTACTTTTGCCATATTGCCATTGCATGATCTTGTAGTTGACATCGTATTTGTGGCAAAGCCACCATGCATTATTTTCCATACATGTCACTCTTGATTCATTGCACCATCCTGGTACACCGCCGGAGGCATTCATATAGAGTCATATCTTGTTCTAGTTTCGAGTTGTAATCCTTATGTTGTAATCAATAGAAGTGTGATGATCATCATTATTAGAGCATTGCCCTAGTGAGGAAAAGGATGATGGAGACTATGATTCCCCCACAAGTCGGGATGCGACTCCGGACGAAAAAAAGAGAAAGGCCAATAAAAAAAAGAGAAAGGCCAACAATAAAAAAAATGAGAGAAAAAAGAGAGAAGGGGCAATGTTACTATCCTTTTACCACACTCGTGCTTCAAAATAGCACTTTGTTCTTCATGTAGTGAGTCTCATATATTTGTGCTTCAAAGTAGCACCATGTTTTTCATATAGTGAGTCTCATAAATTGTCTTGTTTATACTAGTGGGAATTTTTCATTATAGAACTTGGCTTGTATATTCCAATGATGGGCTTCCTCAAAATGCCCTAGGTCTTCGTGAGCAAGCGAGTTGGATGCACACCCACTAGTCTTCTTTTGTTGAGCATTCATAGCTCTAGTGCATCCGTTGCATGGCAATCCCTACTCCTCATGTTGACATCAATTGATGGGCATCTCCATAGCCCATTGATTAGCCTAGTCAGCTTGAGACTTTCTCCTTTTTTGTCTTCTCCACACAATCCCCATCATCATATTCTATTCCACCCATAGTGCTATATCCATGGCTCGCGCTTATGTATTGCGTGGTTGAAAGAGTTTGAGATTATTTGAGTATGAAACAATTGCTTGGCTTATCATCGGGGGTATAGAAGTTGGGAACATCTTTGTGTGACGAAAATGAAGCATAGCCTAACTATATGATTTTGTAGGGATGAACTTTCTTTGGCTATGTTATTTTGAGATGACATAATTGTTTGATTAGTATGCTTGAAGTATTATTATTTTTATGTCAATATGAACTTTTATCTTGAATATTTCGGATCTGAATATTCATACCATGATTAAGAAGATTTACATTGAAATTATGCCAAAGTATCACTCTGCATCAAAAATTCTTTTTTATCATTTACCTCCTCGAGGACGAGCAGGAATTAAGCTTGGGGATGCTTGATACGTCTCCAACGTATCTATAAATTTTGATTGCTCCATGCTACTTTATCTACTATTTTGGACTATACTGGGTTTTATTTTCCACTTTTATATTATTTTTGGGACTAACCTATTAACCGGAGGCCCAGCCCAGAATTGCTGTTTTTTGCCTATTTCAGTATTTCGAAGAAACGGAATATCAAACGGAGTCCAAACGGAATGAAACCTTCGGGAACGTGATTTTCTCACCGAACGTGATCCAGGAGACTTGGACCCTACTCCAAGAAGCTTCCGAGGAGGTCACGAGGGTGGAGGCCTCCCCCCGGGCGCGCCCCCTACCTCGTGGGCCCCTCGGAGCTCCACCGATGTACTCCTTCCTCCTATATATACCTACGTATCCCCGTATGATTAGAGAGGAGCCCAAAAAACCTAATTCCACCGCCGCAACCTTCTATATCCACGAGATCCCGTCTTGGGGCCTCTTCCGGAGCTCCGTCGGAGGGGGCATCGACCATGGAGGGCTTCTACATCATCACCATAGCCCCTCCGATGAAGTGTGAGTAGTTTACTTCAGACCTTCGGGTCCATAGCTAGTAGCTAGATGGCTTCTTCTCTCTTTTTGGATCTCAATACAATGTTCTCCCCCTCTCTCGTGGAGATCTATTCGATGTAATCTTCTTTTTGCGGTGTGTTTGTTGAGACCGATGAAAATTGTGGGTTTATAATACAACTTATCTATGGGTAATATTTGAATCTTCTCTGAATTCTTTTATGTATGATTGAGTTATCTTTGCAAGTCTCTTCGAATTATCCATTTGGTTTGGCCAACTAGATTGGTAGTTCTTGCAATGGGAGAAGTTCTTGGCTTTGGGTTCAATCTTGTGGTGTCCTTACTCAGTGACAAAGAGTTCCAAGGCACGTATTGTATTGTTGCCATCGAGGATAACAGGATGGGGTATTTATCATATTGCATGAATTTATTCCTCTACATCATGTCATCTTGCTTAAGGCGTTACTCTGTTTTTAACTTAATACTCTAGATGCATGCTGGATAGCGGTCGATGAGTGGAGTAATAGTAGTAGATGCGAGAATCGTTTGATCTACTTGTCACAGACGTGATGCCTATATACATGATCATACCTAGATAACCTCATAACTATGCTCGATTCTATCAATTGCTCAACAGTAATTTGTTCACCCACCGTAGAATACTTATGCTCTTGAATGAAGCCACTAGTGAAACCTATGGCCGCCGGGTCTATTCTCATCATATCAATCTCCATTACTTTATTTACTTGCTTTGTTCTTACTTTGCCTTTACATTTTACCTTGCATCTATCTATCAAAGATACCAAAAATATTATCTCTATCAGATCTCACTCTCATAAGTGACCGTGAAGGGATTGACAACCCCTAAGCGTTGGTTGCGAGTTGCTATCGTGTTGTGCAGGTGCACGAGGACTTTGCGTGACCTCCTACTGGATTGATACCTTGGTTCTCAAAAACTGAGGGAAATACTTACGTTACTGTGCTGCATCATCCTCTCCTCTTCGGGGAAAACCAACGCAAGCTCGAGATGTAGCATTTACCACAGACCTACGGGTCCATAGTTATTAGCTAGATGGCTTCTTCTCTCTTTTTGGATCTCAATACAATGTTCTCCCCCTCTCTTGTGGAGATCTATTCGTTGTAAACTCTTTTTGCGGTATGTTTGTCGAGATCCAATGAATTGTGGGTTTATGATCAAGTTTATCTATGAATAACATTTGAATCTTCTCTGAATTCTTTTATGTATGATTGAGTTATCTTTGCAAGTCTCTTCGAATTATCAGTTTGGTTTGGCCTACTAGATTGATCTTTCTTGCATTGGGAGAAGTGCTTAGCTTTGGGTTCAATCTTGCGGTGTCCTTATCCAGTGACAGAAAGGGTTGCAAGGCACGTATTGTATTGTTGCCATCGAGGATAACAAGATGGGGTTTATATCATATTGCTTGAGTTTATCCCTCTACATCATGTCATCTTGCTTAATGTGTTACTCTGTTCTTATGAACTTAATACTCTAGATGCAAAAGGTGAGTCGGTCGATGTGTGGAGTAATAGTAGTAGATGCAGGCAGGAGTCGGTCTACTTGTCAAGGACGTGATTCCTATATACATGATCATGCCTAGATAATCTCATAATTATTCGCTTTTCTATCAATTGCTCGACAGTAATTTGTTCACCCACCGTAATACTTATGCTATCTTGAGAGAAGCCACTAGTGAAACCTATGGCCCCCGGGTCTATCTCTTATCATATTTGCTTCCAATCTACCTTTATTTGCATATTTACTTTTTTGCATCTATATTATAAAATACCAAAAATATATTTATCTTATCATACTATCTTTATTAGATCTCACTTTCGCAAGTGGCCGTGAAGAGATTGACAACCCATTTATTGCGTTGGTTGCGAGTTCTCAGTTTGTTTGTGTAGGTGTGTGGGACTTTTGAGGAGCCTCCTACTGGATTGATACCTTGGTTCTCAAAAACTGAGGGAAATACTTACGCTACTATTGCTGCATCACCCTCTCCTCTTCGAGGAAAACCAACGCAAGCTCAAGACGTAGCAGTAGGCGCAACCCCTAGTTAGTATTTAATCCGGACAAGGGTGTTGTAGGCACCTGATCGGGTAGAGGCCGATTCGTCGCATAATGCGGAAAAAATCGCAAAAGATTTTTAACCTCCGAATAGTTGTCCATCTCTAGCCGCATCATGACAGCCAGTTTTTCGACTTTCTCTACTGAGGTGTTTGCTCGGATAAACTAGAAACACAATCGTAGTAGTTCTCCGTTTACTACCTTAGACGATAGGACGAAACGTAAGGTAGCAAGCACAGGAGCCGGGCAACCCAACTATTAACCAAAGACATGATTCGGAGCCGATGCATATAATGCTAACTTCGGGGTGCCGAACTATACTGTAAAAAGAGTTCGGACTTTGCTGTCATAATATGGAGCACAATGAAGCCCCTAGCAAAAGCGTACCAAATTGTACGGGTGCAATTGAGAAGAATAGCGAAATAAAATGAAGTAGTAAGCTAGTGCCACATAAGTTCGGCCGCAAACTATTTCCATTATAATTTGATTAATACGTCAAAGCGTATTTGTACAAATAGTGCAACAAGCAACAGGGCTGTTTAACATGCCAAGACCAAGGGGGGCTGCGTGCGGGTCCTGAAAACGAGTAGAATAATCATCAAGAAGAACATCTAGATATTCCCCCACACATCTGTGCTGCTTGCCGCCTTAGTATATCCATCCTTCGAAAGGACCGATGATCAGGCCGCCGGGAGGGGCCTATAGAGAAGAAAACTGAAAAGGGAAAAGAGAAAAAAAAGGGAGGGCATATGTGCCTGGGTTAGGTTAAGATGTATGATGGGCCACCGTCTAGTTATGCGTCCGTCTCTGCCCATGGTATTTTGAGTGCGTAGTTATGTATGCGCGGTACGTATGCCGCCATTTGGTCGGGACTGCGACGGAGGCCGAATTGCTAGTCTAATATCCGATGAGCTGGACTGTCATGCTGCGGAGTAGTCCGGACTTGTTTGACAGTGTCCGGGAGCTTGGCCGCTGAATTAAAGTTCTGCTTGATAAGGCCGCTCTGTACTTCCACTGCCAGTGCTGCGGTGTGCTCCTCGGTACGAAGGGAGCACTCCGTGTTCCCATTGACTGTTATGACGCCGCGTGGTCTGGGCATCTTGAGTTTGAGATAAGCATAGTGCGGCACCACATTGAATCGAGCAAATGCAGTTCGTCCGAGTAGTGCGTGATAGCCACTGCGGAAGGGGACGATGTCGAAGATCAAGTCTTCGCTTCGAAAGTAGTCCGGGGATCCAAAGACAACTTCCAATGTGATTGAACCCGTGCAGCGGGCCTCTACACCTGGTATTACTCCTTTAAAGGTAGTTTTTGTGGGCTTGATCCTTAATGGATCGATGCCCATTTTGCGCATTGTATCCTGATAGAGCAGGTTGAGGCTGCTGCCGCCATCCATGAGGACTCGCGTGAGGTGGAATCCATCAATGATTGGGTCAAGGACCAGTGCGGCTGAACCGCCATGACGGATACTGGTCGGATGGTCCCTGCGATCGAAGGTGATTGGGCAAGACGACCATGGGTTGAATTTTGGGGCGACTGGCTCTATTGCATAGACCTCCCTAAGCGCGTGTTTGCGCTCCCTCTTGTGGATATGGGTAACGTATATCATGTTCACCGTTTTAACCTGGGGGGGAAACTTCTTCTGTCCCCCTGTGTTCGGTGGACGAGGCTCCTTGTCGTCGTCCTCACTCTGTGACCCCTTCTCCTTGTTCTCGACATTTAACTTGCCGACATGTTCAAAGACCCAACAGCTTCTGTTGGTATGATTGGCTGGTTTATCAGGGGTGCCATGGATCTGACATGGACGATCGAGTATGCGGTCCAAGCTGGATGAGCCCGGATTGTTCCTTTTTAAATGGCATCTTCCGCTGGCCGGACTTGGAGCCACTGAATCTGACGTTGACCGCCGTGTCATCGGTATTGTCACCGTTGTTTCGACGCTTGTGCCTGTTGCGTCGGGGCTTGCCGTTGCTATTTCTGGCTTCAGAGGTGCCAGGTTCGCTTGAATTATTATTGCTATGGGCTAGCCAGCTATCTTCGCCCACGCAAAAGTGGGTCATGAGTGCCGTGAGGGCTGCCATGGACTTTGGCTTTTCCTGACCGAGGTGTCGGGCAAGCCATTCGTCACGGATGCTATGCTTAAAGGCCGCCAGGGCTTCGGCATCCGGACAGTCGACGATTTGGTTCTTTTTAGTTAGGAACCTAGTCCAGAATTTCCTGGATGACTCTCCCGGCTGTTGAACTATGTGACTTAAGTCATTGGCATCCGGAGGTCGGACGTATGTACCATGGAAGTTGTCGCGGAAGGTATCTTCCAAGTCCTCCCAGCTGCCAATGGAGTTTTCGGGCAGGCTGTTCAACCAGTGCCGAGTTGGTCCCTTGAGTTTTAGTGGGAACTATTTGATGGCATGAAGATCATCATCGTGGGCCATATGAATATGGAGAAGAAAATCCTCAATCCATACCGCGGGATCTGTTGTTCCATCATATGATTCGATATTCACGGGTTTAAATCCTTCTGGGAATTCATGCTCCATTACTTCATCAGTGAAGCAGAGGGGGTGTGCGGTGCCTCTATATCGGGCCAAGTCGCGATGTAGCTCGGATGGAGTTCGTCTGCGGTTTTCGGTCTGGGCGTGATTATGCTTGTCACATTTGGCTAGATAGCCGTCGTCGCGCATCGGGGCGCGCCCCCGCGATCCGTAGATCGATCTTGTCTGACCTGCTCTACTGTCCAGGTCTTGCCGCAGGTCATTTGTATATGCACGAGCTGTTATATCTCTACCTTTACGGCGAGGTAGTATGGGCTGGTGTTCGGCTTTAGTTCCTGTTTTGTCCCGGCCATGAGGTGGTCGGTCAGCCGCATTACGTACTGATGGTGCGGTCTCGAGGGCCTCGTCATCAAATTGTGGTAGCAGTTTCCGCTTCGAGTAACTTTTGGTTGGGCGCTCGAGGTCGTATTCCTCGGCTGCCAGGACATTAGTCCACCTATCTGAGCAGATTTTGAGCAGCTTGAAGCTGTTGCTGCTTCTTTTTCAGGATCCTTGCAGTGGCAATTAACCGGCGCTTAAAGCGCTCCTGCTCGAGAGGTTCCTCAGGTATGATAAAGTCTTCGTCACTGAGGCTCACCTCATCGTCGGAGAGTGGGAGATAATTACTGTCCTTCGAGTCTTCGTTTACGGCTTGTTTGTCAGGGCTAACCTGCCCATCTTCCCGATCGCCCTGTTCGAAAGTTGGCTCAACGGGGTCTTCTTTGTCTTCGGCATCGTTCGGAGTGTTGTTGTCTCTTGTGTCAGTATTGCTGTTTTTTCCACGGCGTGATTTAGAGCGGTGCCGCTGACGTCGGTGCTTTGGCTGTGTCGCAGGAGGTTTATCCTCGACTAGATCTTCTTTATCATCGCTGTTACCCTCTTTGGATGTGTCCACCATGTACACGTCATACGACGAGGTGGCCGTCCAGCGTCCGGTAAACGGCGGGTTTTCGGCCTGCTCCTCTCCGGCATCGTCGTCCATACTATCGATGTCTTCAGAGCCGTAGTCGAGCATGTCAGTTAAGTCCTCGATAGTGGCTATGAAGTGGGTGGTCGGTGGGACATAAAATTCCCTGCTCTCAGCACCTAGTCCGGGCTGGGCGTAGTTCGGACATTGCTCCTCTGTAATGACGAGGGATCGCATCAAGTCCAGAGCCTCGCTTAAAGGCGAGGTTTGGCCAGGGAGAAGAAAATCCGTGGAGTACGGCTGGAAGGGAACTCCTTGGCCGAGCTCACACGATGTTGACTCCGAGGGTTCGGAGCCAATGTCCGGAGAAGAGTCTGGCTCCATGACGGTTGCGAGCGACACTACTTCATCCGGCTCTCCCGTACTGGGCTTAGTGGCCGCAGATAGTCCGGCGGGCTTAGTAATCCCGTCTTCAGACCTGGCGATGCGCTCCGGATCTAAGGCCAGAGCGGAGGTTGGGGTCGCGAACCCTTGGAAGGTCAAGTCTCCTCGGATATCAGCGACATGGTCCAGATTTCCAAAACTAATCTGGTGACCAGGGGCGTAGCTGTCGATCTGCTCTAGATGGCCAAACGAGTTGGCCCACAGTGCGAAGCCGCCGAACACAAAGATCTGGCCGGGGGAAAAACCTCCCCCAGAGCAGCATTGTTGTAGATGACTGATGGAGCCATCGATCCTTCTGATGACGTCACAGTGGAACTCTCAATGAAAGCACCAATATCGGTGTCAAAACCGGCGGATCTCGGTTAGGGGGTCCCGAATTGTGCGTCTGGGGTCGATGGTAACAGGAGACGGGTTATACGATGTTTACCCAGGTTCGGGCCCTCTCGATGGAGATAATACCCTACTTCCTGCTTGATTGATCTTGATGAATATGAGGATTACAAGAGTTGATCTACCACGAGATCGTAATGGCTAAACCCTAGATGTCTAGCATGTATGATTGTGATTGCCTCTACGGACTAAACCCTCTGGTTTATATAGACACTGGAGGGGCCCTAGGGTTGTATAGAGTCGGTTTACAAAGGAAGAAATCTACATATCCGAACGTCAAGCTTGCCATCCACGCAAAAGAGAGTCCCAAAAGAGAGTCCCATCCGGACACGGGAAGAATTCTTCTGTCTTGTATCTTCATGGCCCATTAGTCCGACCCATGTTACATAGTCCGGACGCCCGAGGACCCCTTAATTCGGGACTCCCTCAACGAGTTCCACAAATCCACGGTGGCCAGAGTAGGGCCAACGTGGTATCATCCTTGCCAGAGGGCATGGTCAGGGTGGTGGGGAGCCCGGCCAGAGGAGGAGCCGTGGCTGCAGCACCTCCCCTCGGTGGATCCCGTTGCAACCAAGGTCAACAGCGATGGATCTGAGCGGGCGGACGAGGCCATCATCGTTAGAGTTGATTGCTTTTTGTTTTTTTAGATCTAGGAGTGTGTGTGTTATTTTTTTCTAAGCCAATTCCTTACAATCTAGTCTCATTTGTAAGAAAGTGATTAAACGGGCCAAATCATCCGATCAGTGTTTTTTGCAACGACTTAACAGATTTTTTGGTGTTTTTTTGCAACGGGTTAATGAGTTGGTGGTTTCCTACAAATCTAGCCGTAAATGTGGTGGTTTCTTGCAATTGACTCAATCCAACGGTCTGAGTGCCATTCTGACGAACCATTGTTGGACGCAATTTTGTGAGCCGAAAGAGATGGTGACAGGAGGTTAAAAAATACAGCATTGCCCATGCGCGTGCTGACCCAGTGATATACTAGGACGACTCAGAGGGCGCTGTAGCATGGGATAGCAGCTAAATCTATCGCATCCAAAGCCGTGCATTGCATCTTAATGAAAGGTGCAACAACTCTGGACCAACTCCACGACCTCTTGGCCCAAAATGCTTGCTACGCTACTTGCTAGGTGAGGTGAAACTGAGCTTTCAGAAAAGAAGAAAGGGCGAAAGTGCACGTCCATTTACTTCCGCCGATGCCGCAGCGCCATGTAACCGATGAAGTTGTTTCGCTTGGCTGTTGTACGCGGTCACCGATTCAGTGGAACCCGAAATGCACCCGTCCAAACACCCCCATTGCGCTGCCTTGCCAGTTGCCACAAGCAAGCAAAGCGCAGCACAGGTGGCCAGACGGGTTTCTGGAAGCCGCGCCACAGAGTACTTGCTACGTACCAGGTTTCAGGCCTTTCGTGCAAAAGCTGGACGCGTTCGAGGAAGAGTGTGCTGACATGAGTACAAGAGATATATGCTCCAGATCACGTAAGTTGCTTCTGCTTCTACACGCAAGGCTATTATTCTCTGCAAAATGCTAGTAGAACTCTCTCTGGGACTGTAGACGAGCGAGCGAGCAGGGGAGGGACACCGTGTCAAATGATTGCTCGGCGTGCGCCTTTTATTAGATCCGCGTGCAGGTTCTTACCGAACATCTTTTAAGGCTGCAAATTAAACAACGCTCGCTCACTAACAAAGCACGCTGAGTGACAACAATCAGACGATCATCTGCTCATGCCTCACCATCTTCCGCTCATGTCGGTGCCATTCTCAGTCCCAGCGTCCCTTTCCAGCGGACGAAACCAGGCAGCTGAATCCTCAAGCAAGTATTAAGATTTAATTTCATTTACGCGCGACACTAATGCAACGGCCGTTATAAACCCGTATGTACGTGTCCATGCTTGCGGTGGCAATTAGCGCCATCAGTTGTACCGCCGAACTAACTGTTACGGCCACTAAACCTTTCGGCGATTCTCAATTGGCGAGTGCCTACCGCTTCGGTGCATGCATGATTGGGGCGTGCCACGGCCTGTCCTGGACCGGATTTCATATCACCGATCCATCCAGAAATGCTTTATGTTATTATTATCATTACCATGATTGATCTGAACAAGATCGCTCACCAACCCAAGCGCTTAGTTTCGATAGATCTATCACGGAACTGCAAGCGTCGACAGCGCTACGTACGCGGAGGGCGGAGCTAGTTTGCTTAGTTAGTTAGGTGTCATGGTTGGTGATGATGGATCCCATCTGCAAAGATATCTCCCTTCCTAAAACAAAATCCTCAAGACGACCAGAGCACCGTTGATTATTGGCTAGCTACTCGGCTCGATCATTAGCGTCCACCAACACAAACTTAGCAGAAAATGTGATCGAGCCACTGAAAAGGGAAATAATTCAAGAGATACTTAGGACACAAGATGGGATCGAGATTGGCCGGGGCCTAGCGACAGCCAATACCAGCGCAGCAAGCGACAACAATGAGAATATGAGATGCCCTTGGATCGGTCAGGCTCAGGCCTAGTAGCGCAACAACTCCAAGCCTTCCAGCTCACCGCTCATCGATCACCTGCACGCATGCGATACGAGCGTACGTGGTTAGATCTAACCCACGGCGTGGGTTATCAGTTGCACAGAATCTGTAGACAAATCGGTTGAACAGCAAGAATTTACTCGTATGTTCGTCTACCCAATCAATGTGCCTTTGGGATCCAGCTCAAAACAAGGGATCTACAGTCTGCAGAGGAACGTAACAGTCATGTGATTGCCCAACGGAGAAAGCAACCTGAGATCGGGCACAAGGTATCAGATAATTGATGAAGCTGCGGCCAAGACTTCAGAGCGATAGAAAGGAATGCTTGAAACATAAGCCTTGTAACCATGATGTTGATGTGGGTAAGATGTTGGAAGCTATCTCCACAAGGCAATGGCAATGACAGACAGGCACACACACACACACACCGATCTACTTGATGATAGTGAGGAATATGGATAACTTTGCACATGGAATCGTGTTTTGGTAGAAGAAATGAAGGGGAAAAAAGAATAAGAAAATGTTGGGAGGATCAAGCTTTCTGAATTTTTCTTTTTGTTATGACCTGCTTTCTGAATTACTCCCTCCGTTCCAAAATAGATGACCCAACTTTGTACTAACTTTAGTACAAAGTTGAGTCATCTATTTTGGAACGGAGGGAGTATTATTTATATATGAGACTTGAGGTAATGCCGTCCAAGTCTGAATCAATCTGTTAATTCCGTTGGGCTGGTGGCAGGGTAGATAAGATAGGGTTGTGAGAGACGTACCAACTTCTTTGGATTGACAACTTGTGTGACAGGACAGATTGCTGTTTTGACACCCAATCATGTGTTAGACAGCCTTGCTTGAGAAAGAAGCGTTAACTAGTAATCGTGACTCCGAGAAGAAGCATAAGTTCATGCCATGTACTATCATCATTCATCAACTTGCTTCGCACCATCATCGGATCATCTACCGATCATCATCAGTTTCCGGCCTTTTAAAAGAACATCGAAGCGGCTTTGGCACTGGCAAGCATAGAGATAAAATAGGAGTTTTGCAACTGCATGTTCTTCAGACTCAACTTTGATAAAAGTGAAATTGGAGCTTGAGGACGCAAATCACAGTAAAGAAAACATTGGTGAGAATTACTGATGATTGGTTTGGAGGTTACATGAACAGGAACCCTTTTCGGTTGTTTGGTGGCACTGGGAAACAGAAGAAAGAGGACAGCACGCTTTTTTTTTTTTTACTTCTTTGAGAAAGAGGATGGCACACCTAACAATTGCACTATACCAGCTACCCCAAGCTCGTTCCTTTTGTTTATTTGTTAGGGAGCATCTTGCTATCTATCTCTCCACCAAACACGAGCAACTAACCTTGATGACTTTGGTGGAGTCTTGATGTTTTTTCGGCTCATCAATATTATCCTTACGATTATATGTAACTTTTTCATCGATGGTAGGCTGCAGGATATCTGGATGACTGGGAAACAGTTCAGTTTATGAACTATCAAAACGTCTTACATTTAACAACAAAGGTAGTAGTCTTTCATAAAATCGAATATTGTTATCAATGGATAAAAAGGGATGTATCTAGAACTAAAATACGTCTAGATACATCTCCTTTTATCCATTTTGATGACAAGCATCTCCGGACGGAGGGAGTAGTTATTAGCCTCAAGTTATCTTTTGGAGGTGCTATATCAAGCTTCGTCGGCCGGACCGCGGGACCATGCTATCAACCTCGACTTGCAAACAAAGCAGATGTAATAGACTAATCTTTTTAACTAAACAATAACAAAAAAATTAGAAAGAATGAAAATAGCAATAAAAGGTGGTGATTGTTTGTACGACCCATCTCTTTCTCACTGGAAGGTGCCAAGATACTGAGGAGAAAATGACAGCAAAACAAGCAACCAAGACGCGGCGTACGGAACGTCGCCATCGATACTTATGAACGTACCGTTCTGTACTTTCCAACGATGGAACGTGCAGTCTGTCATGCGCCTTACAACCGTGGTGACCCGATCCAAATCTAATCTGTTTATCACCTTAGGTCTAGGGCCTGGTCTAGAGGAGTACAGATCCAGAAATGCTGTTCATGGGTAGGATATATATCGTGTAAACTGCAGAAGCCAAAATGGAAGATGGAAAGAGCGGACCTTATCACGAGGAAATGAGCCCACCGCGGCATATTTGCATCAGTTTTTTTTTTTCGAAACGGAGGCATAAGATTTGCCTCATCTATTAAATAAGGAGAGAATAGAGTTTAGAGGATTACAACACACCCACCCTTTCGGCATGACAATTACTCGCCCAGAAAAATATTCCCTAATTTCTTTGCGCCCGCGGCCATCCAAAGGTTGGCCTCGTCGACGATGGCGGTGAGTAGGACGGTCGGTGGTGCGCTTTTGTGGCGGAACACTCGTGCATTTCTTTCATTCCAAATGGTCCAAGAGACAAGCATGGTGAGGGAGGCCATAGCTTGCCGGTTAGGGTTGCGGTTGTCGGTTCTCTTGTCCCACCACTGGTAGACGGAGTCGTCCATGAGCCACTCGGAAGTATCCATGTGCGCAAGACCTAGTTTCTCAGCGAGACTTCCATAGCGAATCGTAGCGGCACTTGAAGAAAAGGTGGGCTCCTGATTCTTGCTCCCTGTTGCAGAGCTTGCAAAGGCCACAATTTGGCCAACCTCGACGCTCCAAGCGATCGGCGGTCCAAATCCTATCTTGCAACGCCAACCACGCAAAAAACTTAACCTTTGGAGGTGCCCATGCCTTCCAAACCATGCGATCCAAGGGGGAGAGAGTCATGCCTAGGAATTGAGCCTTGTATGCGCGTGGCGCGTGTAGATCCCATCGTTCGCATGCTTCCAAACGACGCGGTCTTCGGTTTGCTCTTGAAGGTGGGCGTCATTAAGGAGCATCCAAAGAGTGAAGAACTCCCTAATGTGGGCGATGGAGACAACCGTGTCCGTGTCATGATTGATCTTGAAGATCCAAGCGTTCCCACGAGGGCCTCACGGACCATCCAATTCTTTCTTCTCGAGGCCGCAAACAAGAGTGGCGCGATATCCTTGGGTTTATGCGACCAAGAAGCCACGAGAGCCCCAAAAGGTGTTTTACGCGCCATCCTCACGGTGATAGTCGTGGAGGCATAGAAAAACTCAAGGTCCTCTTCCGTGCATGGATTTCCAAGGCCAACCCATAATCTGCGGGGTTCAGTCCATTCATACCATAGCCATCGGAGCCGCAAAGCGCGGCAAACTTATCGGTGTTGAGCACCCGAGGCCACCATATTCTCTTGGTCTACAAACCACCTTCCATTGACCTTGCATTTGGCTCCGTTGTCTTGTCCGAGCGGACCAAAGGAAAGCTCTCTCAATTTTGTTAAGGCTATGGAGAGAGCTCGAGGCACGATGAGTGGCGTGATGGAGAATCCGCTTGGGAGGTAATGACCGATCTAACAAGAGTCGACGACCTATCGTGGTGATGTTTTGGCCTCCCAAGTGACCAATTTGCGGCCGCCTTGTCCTCAAGGTATTGAAATCCACCTTCTTCAGTTGCCAAGAGAGTGGTAGCCCTAGGTATTTGACCGAAAAGAGGCACGTCACGCCGGCATGCTCAAGAATTTGCTCAAGGTCAAGGTGATTGCAGCGAATAGGCACTGTTGAGCTTTTTGGAAGTTGGAACAAAGGCCTGTGGACGTCCCCAAAGCCTCCGAGGATAGAGGCAAGATTGTCGATGTCCCTCTTGATGGGGGCCACAAAGACCGCCGCATCATCCGTGATAGAGGAGGTGCGCACCATGGCACCCCTGCCACGGATCTTATGTAGGAGCCCTTTTTTCGCCGCCAAGTCTAGGATCTTATGCAAGGGTCAATTGCCAAGACGAAGAGGAGAGGAGAGATGGGGTCCCCTGCTCAATCCATGCCATGCTTGACAGAGGGCGGGTAGCCCGCTTAGCATTATCCGAGATGAGGAAGAGGACGAAGCGCAGCAATCCAAGCTCGAAATTTTGGAGGGAAGCCCAATCGTTGGAGCAGCTCAAGAATGTATCCCCACTTGACTGAGTCGAAAGCCTTTTTTATATCAAGCTTGAAGAGGAGTGCGGGGGTTTTGCATTTGTGTAGACGCCGGGCAAAATTCCGAACATACATGAAGTTGTCGTGGATACTTCTCCTCTTAATGAAAGCACTCTGGGCATTGGACACGAGGTCATCCATGTGGGGTGCAAGGCGTAGCGATAGAACCTTGGCAATGATTTTAGCGATGGCATGAATGAGGCTAATTGGCCTATAATCAGAGATGCCTTCCGCGCCATCCTTCTTGGGCAGCAGAACAACATTGGCAGAGTTTAGCCATTGCAGGTTGGAGGTGTGTAAGCAATCGAAGCGTTGAAAGACCCCCATGATCGTATGCTTGATGATTCCCCAACACTTCTTGAAGAAGATCCCCGTGAAACCATCAGGGCCCGGCGCCTTGTTACTAGGCATCTCTTTTATAGCCTCCCAAACCTCCTCCTCGGTGATGTCGGCGTCTAGGTCTTGCAAGGCATGGGTCTCAACGCCCAGTTCCTCCCAGTTGAAATCCTTACTGCTCGTACTTCCCCGGCCCATGACCTCGGAGAAGTGATCATGGATGATCTTCTCTTTTTCCTTGTGGTCTGTCACCCAACCATGAGCATGCTTTAGCCGGTGAATATGATTTTTTCTTCTACGGGCATTGATGCGACGGTGGAAGAAATTGGTGTTGGCATCACCCTCCCTTAGATTTGCTAGTCTAGCACATTGGCTCTTCCTAGCCCGCTCAAGGACCGCCAAACTAACCACTCTTCGCTTAAGTCTAGCACGCAGGTCCCTCTCCTCCGATGAGAGGGCTCGTCCCTCTTGCGCCAAGTCCAACTGAAGGATCACCAAGAGGGCCGCATGGAGTTGGATCTTGGCCTTGGAGAAAAACTTCTTGCTCCATTCAGTGAGCCGGGTCGCGGTTTTCTTAAGCCTGTGATGAAGAATTTGGAAAGGCTCTGTGTGGTTTACACGCTCATTCCACGCCTTTAGGACGACGTCGTAGAATCCAGGCAAAGATACCCAAAAATTTTCAAACTTGAAGGACCGTGGACGTCTAGGTCCCTTGTCATCGGCAAGCAGGAGAGGGCAATGGTCGGAGAGGGAAGATGAAAGGGCATGCAACACATGCGTGTTGAATGTGGTGTCCCACTCGGCGTTGCAAAAGAAGGAGTCCAGCTTGCAAAGGGTGGGGTTTTCCCGCTCATTGCTCCAAGTAAAGCGTCTATTTTGGAGATGAATTTCTTTGAGCTCACAAGATTGAAGGGTTGCGCGAAAACGGTTTATCCTGCTCCGGTTTACATTTCTCTTGTTCTTGTCTCGTGCTCGGTATATTTGGTTAAAATCCCCAAGGGCCAACCAAGCAACACCCGGCAAAGGCTTGTGGGCGACAATCTCGTTAAAGAAAGAATCTTTACTGGCATGGTCAGTGGGACCGTAGACAGATGTTATCTTGAAGCATACATCTGACGCTCGAATGCGAACCATGCCGGAGAGGCAAAAGGCCGACAAAGAAATGTCGGAGACCTCGACGACGTTATCATCCCATAGTAATAAGATCCCACCCCTAGTTCCTGTCGCCGGTCGCTGCGCAAAACTTTTCAGCCGGTTGCCACCGAGGAAGGCAGCCACATATTTGTCCACGTTATCTAGCTTTGTCTCTTGTAAACACACGATTTGGCACGAGGAGTCTGCAATCGTAGCGCTGACGGTTGCCCTCCGGGCTGGGCAGTTTAGGCCACGTACGTTCCAACTCAGGGTGTTAATAGGTTGTGGAGTCATGGAGCACACGAACATACACCTTGATCGGTCCTGGAGGGAGGACAACAACGAACGGCCATCAGACCAACAACAGCACTAAACTGGGCTACAAACCCCATTGGGGCACATGAGTACTGGACGTAGCTTAACACATGGACGTAGCCTAAGACATGGCCGAGCCATGTGGCACTAGACTTACACATAGATTGAACTAAGGCAGCCAACAGGCTGACACACATTACAGTGCAGGGGAGGGCTAACATAATCAACTAAAACAGCCCTGAACGACGAAACTGGACGAGCAAGTCGTCGCCTACTGTGCTTCCAGGCTCGGCTGCGCCTCACTAGCATCCTGGGATATCTCCAAAGCTCCCTCGCCACCATGATCAATCAGAGCATCCTCGACATCATTGACGGCCTTGTCGTCCAGGTGAAAAAAATCCCTCATGGCCATAATCAGCTCAGGTGCAAGCTGCTCTTTGAACTTGGCAGTGAAATCAGCAAGTGTAGCCTCTGTTACGTCTTCTCCATCTCTGACTATCCCAAAGGACCGGCAAACTAGCTGCTCCGCCGCCTTGGCTGCTGGGAGCACCATACGGGTGCGCTTGATTTTCTGCAGGGAGAGCCCCCCCTTGTTGGAGATCTTGACGCCGGCAATGGTCTTCCGGCGAGCCGTAGGAGGCCTGGGAGGGGGGGACTCGGGCGGGGCAAGGATGCCCATCTGGCGCTCCTCAAAGATAGGCGCTAGAACATCTTCAGGGCAAGCAACGGCCTGGCTTCGCACGGGGGAGGGCGTGCGCTGCAAAGGGCCATCGCAGCACAGGGGCGGTGTAGGCGATGTCTGGAAACCCGGCGGCCTGGAGGGCGATCGCAGGGGCAGCACGAGAGACGCCGGCGCACAAAGCTCCAGCAAGGCTTGGCTGGGCGCGTGGCTCGCCAGGGGGGAAGTCGATGGCAGTGGCGGCTTGAGATCAGCTCTGGCGGCGGGGCGCTTGTCGGAGACAGCGGAGGGACATCGGGGTCCGCTCCTCTTGAGAGCGGCGCTGGAGGCGTGGAGAGGTCAGCGCGTCGGATCGGCGTCGAAGGCCAACGCCGCGGGTCGCTGACGACCACCAGCTCAGGAGCGAACATGCTCAGCGCTGCAGAGCGAGCCCCGAGCACCACGCCAGGCACACAGGGGGCGGTCACAACAGCTGGCCGTTGCCAGTAGCGTCGACGGCCACGGAGCGGTCTCGCAGCGGTCTCGCCTCTGCCGGTGCCGATCCCGGGCGCGGGAGAGAGCGCCGCACTCGACCCCAGCTCTCCGTGCACGCCACCACCACCACGCTGCCGCCACGGTCATCCTCATCATCTCGCTTATCGTCGCGGCGCCCGAAGCGCCGAAAGCAGCCGACGCTCTCTTGGAGTGTAGGTGCCATCGACCATCTTCCTGTACCAGGTAAACTCATGGACTTCCGGCGGCGGCGGGTTGTCGTCGTCGTCTGCAGCCTTGGAGTGGTCCTCAAGTAGGTCGAGGTGGATGATGACGCGGTGACGGAGGCCACGGCGCCCGCGACGGCGATGGCCACGAGCCGGCAGGGTCAGCCACTTGACCTTGGGAATGGCATTGGGGTTGGAGGTCCATGCCCAGAGCGCCATGTCCCTCGTGTCCTCCTTGCGGAGCGATCGCGGCTCAATGTAGTCGAGGGAGCAGCCGCGGCCGATGAGAAAGGTGGCGATGTAGTGGTTCCAGCCGTGAAGTGGCACACCTTCTAGGCAGAGGCGGACGTGGTGGAGCTGGTCTTCGTTGTCAGCATGGGCCTCAAGCCGCCATTCCCGCACATAGACGCGGTGACCAGAGCCGCGAAGGTCACCACGAGACACCGCGTCAGCGCAGTGGTGCTGATGCAAGAAGCGCACGAAGAACTGCTCGGGGTAGTGCTTGACGACCTCAACGTCGGCCGGCCTTGCTCCCAGGGCCGTTGCGAGCTCGGCGGCCACCTGATGGCAGGGGACGTCCTGCCTGGCCCCCTCCAGCCAGGCCACTGCACAGTTGGAGGAGAGGACGGCCGCCTCCGCTTGCATCTCAGGCGTTGCCGGGACCACGACGAAGTCCTCCTCCGGCCGCAACGCAGCGTCGCCCATACGCAGCATCGCGGCAGGAGCAGCACCGGAGCGAGGCATAGGACGCTGAAGAGAAGTCTCCCAGCCACGGCCCAGGCGCGGGGGCGCTTGGAGGGCAGCAGGAGCAGCGGCAGGACGAGGAAGGGGCGGTGGAGGGACGGCGAGGTTGTCGAGCTCACTCAGAGGCTTCCACTTATTGTGGCAGCCGCGCGACTTGTGCCCATTTTGTAGGCAGCAGGAGCAGCGGATCGGGTCACGGCAAGCCGCAGCTCGGTGCCCACGGAAGAGGCACCGACAGCAGCGCCCCAGAAGCCAGCGAGGGATGGGCGCCGGCTTGAATGCTGCAGCGGCCAAAGCCGAGCGGCGCGGGCTTTTACGAGCCACGACGAGTTGCCAGTCGCCGGTCACCTCCGTCTCGCGCCCCGCGTCCGGCATTGAAGACGCGCCAGGAGCAGGAAGGATGAGAAGCCACCGCCAAGATCGCCAGAGTTAATGCCAAGATCGCCGCCCTTGAATGCGCGGAGATGCAGCGCCCGTCCGCCCTTGAATGCGCGGAGATGCAGCGCCCGTCCGCCCTTGAATGCGCGGAGATGCAGCGCCATGCCCCGACCCAGCCAGGGCCTGACCCAAGCGCGTCGCGGCAGCCCGCGAGCTGGGCACGAACTCCTCGGAGGCTAGGGCGGCAGATCCGCCGTGCCCCGCCAGGGGTGGATCTGGATCCGGCGAAGCAGAGAGCAGAGGCCCCTCGCAGCAGCAGAAGGCGAGGCGCCACCGGGCCGCGAAAGGCGGGGAGGCGGGAGGGCATGAACCAGCGTGCCAACGCGAGGTCGGGCAGGAGGCGGCCGCCGCTGGGAGCGCAAGCGCAGGCGCCGGGCGGAGGAGCGAGGACGCGCTCATGGCTGTCTCTTGAAGCGTGATCATTTGCATCAGTTTGAAGCAATAGAAAGTTTTCTCTTTTTTTTTTGAAACTCGAAGCAATAGAAAGTCATGTTTAACTAACATCCAGATACTGTTTGAACAGTTTTATGAAATGAGATGGTACTGTTTGAACAGTTGATACGGCACGTACAGTTTAGACTCATTTTTTTGAAACTCACATACAGTTTAGACTTTAGGCGAGTAAGTTTTTGGTTTGCGTCATGAGCTTGTGCTAAATTACTATAACACTCTAATTGAGCTAAAAACAAAAGGAGAAAGTAGAACATTTGACTTGCCAGAGTACTATGTTTTTTTTTTCTTTCAACTAGGGGAGCGGCCACGGGCTCTGTATCGAGTGATGCATTCAGCCTTTGACAGAGTACTACGTGGTCGCTATATCTCTATCCAAAATTCCAAATTCAGAAAATTCTGGTCGAGCCAATAAACGCCCTCTTTTGTTTACCTTTCTCTCGCGACCAAAAAGAGCGTTTCAGTCTCACATCGAAGTAAGTACCATGCGCAATAAGATATTGACAACACGCGGCGTATCTAATAAACAGATCAAGACCTATTTAACAACGCTTTGGGGACAAAGTTGAACAGCTAAGACCACTTATTCTTATATATCCAGTCCATGCCACATGATTCATTCCAGCAGCCATTGCTCAACACATGAGCACATGCCCGAGAGCCGGCGCAGATATAAGATAATTGGTAGGGGAAGAGCGGAAGATATACGCATGTGAAAGTGCTTGCTTGGGGAGAAGGCACACGCTCCATGCAAGTCAGTGTGTGTATCCGGCTAGCTGGCTAGCAGCTTGCCTCACGCAATTTCCTTACCCCCCATGCCGCAAAGCTGTGATCGTCAGTTAGCTGATCACGGCTCCATCCGATCCTACCGGGAAATTCTTATCGCCCTTTGTTCCTATCTGGCGCATTCCTGGCTATCCTATAGGACTGCAAGGAGAAGGGGACAGTAAGCCAAGTTGTGGTGAACTCGTGCTTGCTGCATGATCATTCTCCATGGGACAAAAATCAGTCATGGCAACCTGACACCAAGAATGGATGCAAGAGGTGGTTAGGCTTGACCCAAAGGGTCCCATCACACACTCTAATACGAACAGGTCAGGTTTGGACTTGGAACGCTGATCCAAGTGTTAGCTGGTGCGCACACAGCACTGGTCCATCGTAGAGCTGCTGCATTCTGGCATCAGGTTGGCATCTGGACGCGGGGAGAGTGTCACTCACCAGTCTCTGCTCCGTTCGGGCACACATCTTCCAGCATCATGTCGGCGGTGCATCGGCGGCCTGCTTCACGATCCGTCGGTCGACGCATCGTCGACTGCGCCTTTGGCAGCAAACAGCCAATTCAGGCAAGGCGAGGACAACGAAGAGAGCAAATCTACATAGAACACCACCCACATGTGCAACTTTGTCAGAGCTTGATCGAACATTCGCCGATGCAAACCAGCAATGTGAAGCTTAACATCCGTGTTCCGTTAATGTCTTCAGTGATATGCACTCTTAGTTTCTTATCCAAAAGGGCTGAATTGGACGGCTGGAACTGGAAGAGCGTATGGTGACGATGCGCCACTCTCCTATGTGCGGTGTCATGTGCTCGGCTTTAAAATTCAGAGGAACTAAAATTGTTTTGATGGATGAGGCAGACACTTCAGCAACTACTCCCTCCGTTTCTTTTTACTCCGCATATAAGATTTGGTCAAAGTCAAACTACACAAAGTTTGACCAAATTTATATAAAAAGATATGAATATCTACAATATTAAAACTATATAATATAAAAATACATTTCGTGGTGCATCTGATAATGTTGATTTCATATTGTCAATGTTTATATTTTTTAATATAAAGTTAGTCAAACTTTACAAAGCTTGACTTTGACCAAACCTTATATGCAGACTAAAAAGAAACGGAGGGAGTACTATATAGTAAAAGCCTTCCATAATGGTACCAGTGGCCCATCTCAGAGCTGTCAACAAAAACCGTAGGGCCAGTGACTCGGACTGGTGTCTATCTATCAGATCAGGCGAATGATAACAAGTCCATTTCAGCAGCTGAGGACCCATCAAGGGGGATAAGACGGCTGCACAGAAGCATGCTTTCTCGTTCATAAATTCTCAATAGTTCTTTTCTTCTGTTCTAGTACGACCGAATAGCACGACAAGCCGGTGTAGAGGGCAGAGCTTGTCGCCTTGGCACTTATGGACTCTCTTCTTTTCTAGTGAAAACATTTAAGGGCATTCTTCTTCTCCTTATCCATTTTTGGAGGAGATGCAACCTTGCACTCAAGCTTTTGATTTGTGACAGCGATGTGCAAAAGTTATTGTGATCTTATCTGTCAAATTCCGTGTTCAACTTGGACGTCATTGCTGGGTTGCGAGGGGGGAATGCCAACCCGAAACATGACGCCGGCTGCGGCCGGCGTGAGAAGATGAGACATCTGAAATATTGGAGAAAGTGACAATATAATCAGTCAATGATTTATTGGTGAAAGCGATGAGGGCATAGACAACATCAAGTCAATACGTATACGATATACGCTGGTTTAACCATCGGATATTTGATGCTAATAACTGCGCAGCATATGAACATGAGAAATTTACTTGAATACGTAATTCGGTGTAGGACGGAAGAGTTGAGACGGTCTCACGGATCACCAGAGGCGGGAGGCGCCGGCCGTCGCGGCCGAGGAGGAGGATGAGCAGCGCAGCCTGGGTGGGGATGTGTGTCTCGGGAAACGAATGATGCCCTCGTCGCCTCAAGGACGCCCTAAATGTATCGGCCCAACTCGGCGTTCATATTTTTACGGAAATGTTAACGCCCACACGTGTGGGCGTTTGCAGATCGCCCACACGCCTCCACCACCACTCATTTTGTCACGTATGAATACATGACATCAGGAGAAATTTTTTTGGTTTTTGGCTTAAAAATGTTTTATCTCCTAAATGAAAAAGTGAACTAAAAATCCGTTTTCATCATTAAATCTGTCTCGACGAGATCTTCAAAACTAGACCCCATGTTGATATGTTTCGACGATTTTTTTTTTTTGCCCAGAAGTTGCCATGATGTTTACACTGCAGTTGTCATAGGGCTTAAACTAAAGTTGCCTGGCAATTTTAGTTTGTAGATCATGGCAATTTTAGTATTTTGATGATGGCAACTCCAGTACTTTGATCATGAAAATTATTTTTTATATGAACCATGGCAATTTAATGTGCATGTATCATGGCAATTTTAGTTTATGGTTCATGGCAAGTCTAGTTTCTTAATTTCCCATTTTATAAATGTCAAAATTTACTTTTAAATGTAGAAGAAAATAGCTGAAACATATCATGGCAACTTCAGTGTAAACATCATGGCAATTCATATGCAATAGACATGGCAACTTTTAATCCAAAAAAAAAATTCATCAAAACATATCAACATGGGATCTAGTTTCGAAGATCTCATCGCGAGGAATTTAATGGTGAAAACGGATTTTCAATCGGATTTTTCGTCTAAGAGATAAAACATTTTAAAAACTGAAAATCCAAAAAGATTCCTGCATGTATGCATGCGATGACGTGGCAATCTGTTCACACTAAAGACGTGTGGTGCGTCTGCCTTCCTGCCACACGTGTGGCAGTTAGCGCGACCCTATTTTTATTCCTTTATAGGGAAATTTTACTATATTTTTATTCCGAACCACTTAATGTAATTCATTTTTTCTAAACTGTTCATATTTTAAAAATGTTTACACAGTGTAAATTTTTGTTAGTGTAATTCTGAAAAATGTTGATAGCATTAAAAAAATGTCCGTGACATCTAAAAAATGTTCACGCGGTTCACAAAATATACATGAAATTTCGAATAATGTTATACAGTGTAAAAAAATATGAATGTAATTTTAGAAAAACGTTTTGGACCATTCAAAAAAGATTACCCCCTCCATTCTACTCCCTCCGTCCCAAAATTCTTATCTTAGATTTGTCTACTTGATACATCCGTATTTAGACAAATCTAAGACAAGAATTTTGGGACGGAGGGAGTAGAATATAAGGTGTATCAATTTTCGTGCAAGTCAACAATTTGAATGTTTGACCAAGATTATAAACTAAAATATCAACATTCGCCATACCTAATAGATAAAATATGAACTACATTTCATGGTGGATCAAATGACATAAATTTGGTACTTTGGACATTGATATATTTTTTCTAAAAACTTGGTCAAACATGCACAGGTTTGACTTTAAAAAAAAGTACACCTTATACATAGGAACGGAGAGTACATCTAAAAAAATGTTCACGCATTTCCAAAATATGTTTTTGACATTTTGAAAAAATATTGGGTAGTTTTAGAAAATGTCAGAATCATTAAAAAAAATCAATGTGTATTTGGAAATGTTTTAACACATATTCAAAATGTTTAGAAAAATGCCACTTTGCGTATGAAAAAAGCTAAATCTAACTTCCGAACCACCTCATTTTTGCTTCATTACCTAATGATGTGAGGCGTTATCCGATCCTACGTGCTCCAGTCGTGATTGCGGCCGATCCGGCGCTTTTAATGGACACACGACATCAACATGGATTCTCAAAGTAACAACCAACTAAGCTAACTAATTCTTTTGTATTATGGAAATTTTACACGATACTTGTAACTTCTATGCGCTCAAGTTCCATCGCATATCGTTTAATACTCCAGTAACTTCTCTATACGACCACGGAATAAAAGTTGTTGAAAAACATAACCCAGTAATATCTATAAACAACATGGTAATATACGTACAAGAAAGCTGATAACTTACTAACACCGCAATAACTTTTGATCTCGAGACAAAATTTGTTCAAAAATATATCCACGGTAACTTATGTGTAATAAGCATGGTAATATACACATATCAGAGTTGATAACTGACGTACCAACACGGCGATAATTTTGATCAGCAGAAAGGGGAGTACCAGGGCTCAAACACTGATCGCCTCACTAGAATCAACTGTTGCTAGCCATCCGACCTAGTGCACGAGACGTGCTGTTGTAACATATCGAGCCTACATGAACTACCTGAGGCGATAGCATTTACAAAGGAAATGATAAAAAATAAATCTACTTATTTTTTTCATCTGTTTTTCAAGTTTTTTCTTACTTTTTATCTTTGTTTATATTTCCAAACATTCAAAAACACTTCTATAAAACATTTGAAAAGATGGTAAGCATTTCAACAATGTTAAATGTGTATAGATAAAATGTTTCTCAAGTATAACAAAAATGTATATAATATTTATGAAAAAAGTAGATCATGTATTAATTTTTTAATCAAGCAATTGATAAAATATGTCCAAAAATCTTGTATTTGAAATATTAATAAAATATTGAAAAATGTTAAATGTGAATAGGAGAAATAATGACCATGTATTAAAAATGTTAATATTGTATCTGAAAAATATTAGTCAAGCATTTGAAAGTTGAAACTGTTAAATGTGTACAGAAAAATATTGACCATGTATTAAAGAAAGGTTAACATTGTAATATTTTTAAAAATTATAAACTATATTAAAATGATAATCAAATATTTCAAAAATATTGAACATATATTAAAAAATGACTTGTCTTATATTCAAAAATGTTCAACTTGTATTCAAAACTTTTAGTGAAGTGTTTGAAAAATGTTAAATGTACATATAGAAAAAATGTTGACCATGTAATAAAAAAATGTAAATCTTGCATTTGAAAAAATGTTAATCAAGCATGTGAAAAATATTAAATGTGTATCAAAAAAATGGTGACCATGTATGAAATATTTATTAATCTTGTGTTTGAAAAATGAGAACTTGTAGGGAAAAATGTTGATGATGTATTACAAAAATGTTAAACATGTATTAGAAAAAATGTTAAACATGTATTAGGAAAAATTAAACTTGTAGGGAAAAATGTTGATGGAGTATTACCAAATGTTCTCGATGTATATGAAAAATGTGGAATAAAACCAAAAGATAAAATAAAGAGCAAAAAACAATTAGAACCGCAAAAGAAACAAAGAAACCAAAGAAACAAGTGAAAAAAGAATGAAAAAACATTGAAAATTGATAACGAAACAAATAAAAACAACAAACCGTTGAAAACCAAGAAAGAAACAAAAAAAAGAAAAAAAGAGAATGAGAAATGAAGAAATCAGAAGTTATATCAAAGAAAACTGAAGAAAAAGGAAAAAAACGAAAGAGAATACTTATCAAAGAATAACCAAACCAAAGAAAAACAAAGAGAGAAAAGAAAGAACAGAAAAACCCAGTGTTACCCGAGGAAAAACAAATAAAACAGAAGTTATACCAAATAATATTGAAAACCAAAAAAAGACAGTGAAAAACAAAGAAAAGGAAAAAAAAGAGAAAAGCCGAAGAAAGCCGAGACAACAATGGGCCGACCCGCTGGCGATCTGCCTGACGCGAGAGCTTGTTCCATCTCGCCTTAAGTGAAATAGCATTTCCTTAAAGGCGCCTGCAAATCGACTCACTGAATTTTTCTGATTTTCTGATTTTCTTCTGTTTTTTCCTTTTTTTATTCTTCCACGACTTTATTCAAAATCGACGAACCTTTTCAAATTTTATGAACTTTTTTCAATTTATGAACCTTTTTTCTAATTCAATGAACTTTTCTTTTAGCTCGCTAAATTTGTTTTCCAGTTTGATGGATTTGTTTCAGAACTTTTATCTTTTTTCAAATTTGATGAACTTTTCTCAATTTGATAAACATTTAAAAAAGTAATGAGCCTTTTCCAGGTTTGATGATTTTTTTCAAAATAATTTTTTTGTTTCAGATTCATGATCTTTTTTGAAGTTTTTGTTTCAAAATTCATGAAATGTTTCCATTTTGTGATTTTTTTTATTTTTTTAATAAAAAATTTCATATCTTTAAAAGAGAACGATTTACCAGTCAACTGGCCAACCGCGATCGGTCAAAATGTGATCGAGCGACCAGAGTGGAACCTTTTTTTAGAGGGGAGAATATCACATGATACCAACACTTAAATGCTCCCATGATACCAATTCAAAAAATTCAAATTTAAACATGTCAAAACATTCAAACAAAATCATAGATGTTCTCAACATATGTGTCTACGAGCCCTAAAAAATTCAGATCCAAATTCGATATACACACTGAGAAACAAAAAAGACAAATCTGTTGTGAATAGTGTAGGTTTTTTATACTATTAATGTTTTGTCTTTATTGACACTATTCATGCTAAATTTGTCTTTTTTGTTTCTCATTGCACAATTTGAGTTTGGATCTAATTTCTTTAGGGCTTGTACACACATACGGTAAGAACATCCATGATTTTTTTTGGAATTTTTTGACACGCTTAAATTTGAATTTTTCAAATTGGTATCATGGGAGCATAAGTGTTGGTATCATGTGATATTCTCCCTTTTTAGAGGAACCACGGCGAAACCGGTTAAACGATTGAGCACTCGCTTGTACATGGGCCAGCCAACGAGCAGGGTTGTGAGTGTCGGTCCTCCAAGTAGCACTTAAGGTGCCACATAGGAGGTCGCAAGCAAGATATAGCTCTCGTGATATATGTTTGCTACCCTCCCTTGCCAGCAAAGCGCTCTCGTGTTTTGAAAAGCTCATAGTATATTAAAATTCACCATGTATTATAAAACTTTCATCACACATAAAAAAATGATGAATGTATATTAAAAAATATTCAAAAAAATATTTGGTGTGTATTTAAAATTTTTCACCATATATTAAAAATTGGTTATAGTACATAAAACTATATAATAAAGAAAATAATAAAAATGAAAAATTAGAAAAACCTAACCTAAATGAGAAAAAAAAGAGATAAGAAACTAATAAATGAATAATAAGAAACCAACAAAAAAAGAATATAACCTCACAACAACTAGTTCAGCATCCAAAACCAATGGCAAATCTACTAGGGGGGCTTTAACAGGCTTGAGCCCCCCTCCAACACTTCAAAAAAAATTACTACTAATCTCAAGGCCCAGTCCAACCATTTGCCAACCCAGTCCAACATATGTTCATATGACACAGGCAGCCCAGCTCACCCTCTCTGAAACTCAGAAGTCGGCCATGCCAACTAGCTCAACCTCTACGGGCATGGCCTTGACTAGTTGACGCCTGTTGGCATCGACTAGGACTTGCTAGCCCAGTCTCCGCCACCGATGAAGGACTGCCATGCGGCGGACAACAACCCTATTTGACGCTCTCTATGTTAAAGTGTCGCTACTTCGCACATCCACGGTCGACGAGTCGAGCAATCGGCTAGCCCATTTTTGCAGTAGGTTTCTTGTTCCGGTTGTTACCGCACCTGTATTTTTGTTTCTTTTCCCAAATTTTGCTATTTCTTTTGTTTTTTTTGTTTTCTATTACCTTTCCTTTTTCTCTCTAAATTATTTTTCCCAAAAAGACCAAAACTTCAGAAATTATTCAAAAGATAGAAAAACGTTCACTTTTAAAAAAAGATGTTTGGTTGATCGTGCCTTAAAACATGTCAACTGTTTTTTTTGGAAAAAATGTTCAAACCTTCAAAATTTATTCTAAAATTGCAAAAAAAATGTTTGGAATTTCATATATTTGTTCACTCTTTCAAAAAACTTCCAGAATTTCATATTTTGTTCGTTTCTTGCAAAAGTATTCGGAATTTCCGAAAAATTTGAAAATATTGTAAAAAAATTTGAAGTTGAAACAAAATCCTGTTTACATTTTTTCCATTTTTTTTCAGAAAAAATAGGATTTTTTTTGTGTTTTTCCAATGTGTGTTTGAATAATTCAAAAAGAAAATTATTCATTACACGCCAGGTTAGTGTTTTCTTTTGTTATTTTTTTTTGGCCAAATGTCAGGACGGGTAAATTTTTTGGTGGGTCTGTGGAGGAGTTATTTAGGGTCTACTGATTTAGGGCTTACACATGTAAAACTTTCACGTTGCTAAAAAAAAATGTAAAACTTTCATGGGTAAAACGGTGAACGGTTACATGTAAATTCCATGCCATCCTCGTCCTGTCTGCCGGATGATGGATCTGCGGTCTTCCCGTCCCGAGGAAACCAAGTCGGCAAGGACCAGATTGCCTGCAGCAGCACGGCCGACGGTGTCAGTCAGTTGCATCGGCGCCGCCTTCTCTCCTCTCACCGGCGGACGCCGCACGGCGACACGACACGTGCGCGTGCGTCCACGGAAGCTGCCCTGCCGCTGCCGACCTCCGCGATCTCATCGGGCACATCATCCAACACGCGCCTCGCTGCCCTCTGCCTGAGCAGTGTGTGCCCGTGTCCTCTGTTTCACACCTTCCATTCCACCGAGCATCTCTCCCCCCATCGCTTCCCCGCAACCATCGTGCACCGCTGCAGCCCTGAAGGCGCAACACAATACCCCGGAAATTGTACAAGGGGGCAAGAAGAAAAGTCTCCTCCCCACCACCCTACCAAGAAACCGTAGTCGTCACACTCTCACAGTCACTGGCTCAGTCCACTCCGCGCACCCTCACTCCCGCCCACTCCGTCCGTCTTCGTCCGCCCGCGCCGCGGCGATGGCCGTGAGCAACAACATCACGGCGTGCCTCAACTTTCTGGCCCTAATCTGCACCATCCCGGTGGTCGCCACGGGCCTCTGGTTCGCCTCCAAGCAGGGCGCCGAGTGCGCGAGGCTGGCGCGCTGGCCCGTGGCCATCCTCGGCGTGCTACTCCTCCTCGTCGCCCTCGCCGGCTTCGTCGGCGCCTACTGGAACCGCCAGGGCCTGCTGGCCGCCTACCTCTTCGCCATGGCCGCGCTCATCACGCTCCTCCTGGCCCTCCTCGTCTTCGCCTTCGCCGTCACCCACGGCTCCGGGGCGTACGACGTGCCCGGCCGCGCCTACCGCGAGTACCGCCTCGAGGGCTTCTCCGGCTGGCTGCGTGGGTACGTTGCCGGGGATCCGCGGCGGTGGGAGGGCATCAGGGCGTGCCTCGCCGCGTCCGACACCTGCAAGAAGCTCACCATGGAGACCGCCTTCTTCATCGCCCCCGAGCAGTTCTACCAGTCCGACCTCTCGCCGCTGCAGGTAGTACTGATTAACTGATTACTGATGTTAACTGCTGCAAGTTTCACGAGTAATCAAGTCAATTGCCCGCATTGTAGAATTAATTGGTAAACGTAGGATTACAGCGTGCTAATTTCAGGGGTTAAGTTAAATGACCAATGTGCGTTCCCGCAAAAAAAAAAGATGACCAATGTGCGTAGGGTTATACTCCCTCCGTCCCGGTGTATAAGTCATCCGCGTAGTTCTAGGTCGACAATTTACCTATCTAAATATGTATTATATGTGACAAAAAATATATATTTAGAAACTACATCCGTGTAGAAATCTAGTGATATACTTTTCATGACATATAGCACATATTTAATTCCTCAAATCGATGACCTAGAACTACGCGAATGACTTATACACCGAGACGGAGGTAGTAATCTGAAGTGGCTAGTACTACAGTATATACAGTACTAAATTCAGGAGTACTGGTTGGTAACAGGAATCAAATCATAACCGTGGCTAGATTAGCTACTAGCAGTACTATATCTTTCAAAAGGTTACAAACTTGCATCCATTGATCGACTGTGTTGTGGGACATTCATTTTGTTCCTTGATGCAAATGGTCCAAAGTCGAATCAATGCCAGGTAGGCTGATGATTTTGGGGGCTTAGCGTGCAAGTGCAAGTAGGTCCTGTCCATGTGAATACCACCAGTAAACTTGCTGAAGAAAGAACTGTAATCGAAGTGGAGATGGTTCTAGGAGTACATGTGAGAATAGATCCACATGCAAATGTGGGTCAGCGCGCGGAAGCGTGTGATTTAGCCATCCTAGATGATTACCAATTCGAGGTGATGGAAGGTGGAAGCTTCCATGTGCATGATGCAACCAAATTAAGCATGGCATGGTTTTGATGTCCTTGCTAGCCAGCTCACGCAGTCACGCTGCATGCGCTCATTCCTGTCCCCTTGGCTCCTTGCGCAACCGCTTGCTCTGGACTTACTCTCTGGTTGACGTCGTGCGTGCAGTCCGGTTGCTGCAAGCCGCCGACGGCGTGCGGGTACGCGTACGTGTCCCCGACGGTGTGGACGAGCCCGGCGAACCCGGCGGCGGACGCGGACTGCGGCGCGTGGAGCAACGACCCGCGGCAGCTCTGCTACTGGTGCGTCTCCTGCAAGGCCGGCATGCTGGGCACCCTGCGCGACCAGTGGCGCCGGGCCAACGTGGCGCTCGTCGCCGCCACCGTCGCGCTCCTCGTCGTCTACGTCATCGGCTGCAGCGCCTTCAAGAACGCGCAGACCGAGGACCTCTTCCGCCGCTACAAGTGGAGCAACAACACCTGAGGCTGACATTGTGCACTAGTATGATTATCAGACGAACCAGTGTGTAGACTATGCAGTGTAACTGGTAAGTAAAGTTGAAAGAAGCTTCACTGCTCTCATGAGGTGTATTTGGCCACTAGACCTGGCGCATTTGCTAGTGCCATGGCTTATGGCTAGAGCTATAGTGTGGTGAGATTTTTCGGTTTTCAGGTCGGTTAATGGAGACATTTTCACCCAAAATTCTCGATGAAATGCAGTGTACGTTCAGATTTGTGATTGTTTCAAGGCAAAACTAAATAAATCATGATTGTGGTGTGAGTGGCAAATTTGTAGCGGCCGTGCCTTGGTCCAAAAATACAGTGCATTTTCTTTTGCGAAAAGGCTAAAGGCCGTATATTAATCAACACATGTCCTTGCAAACTCACATACAGATGGGGAGTTTTTTTTCAAAAAAGCCACCAATTCCTATTCTCAGATATACCATGAGACTTGTTATATGATTCGTGATCTTGCAACGAATCTCTTGACCCATTTTTTTTAACACAGTACAGACGCAAGCACTCGTACATACGCTGTAAGCGCCTCGTCGTCGACGGAAATGTCTTCTCCCATTGAAAGCGCATCTTCACCAGGATTTGAACTTTGGTGGGCTAGGGATACCACTGTCCCTCTAATCATCCAACCACAGGTTGGTTCGCATCTCTTGACCTATTAAAGGTGTCGTTTCTTGATACATAACATTGTAGTATAAGTCAATCCAATCAACTACAAAAAAAATATATAAGAGCAACTCCAACACGCCGACCCATTTCGTCCGCGCGTGTCCGTTTGGGCCGCTGCGGATAGAAAAGTCGGCCCAACGCGTCGACCCAAAGGGGCGCGCGTCCGCTTTTCGTCCGCCTGTCGACCCATTCCCGACCCAAATTTGAGCCTCATTTGCGTCGGCGCAGACACGAAGCGGACGCGCGCGACACCGTATTGGTCGCCCATGACCACCTTACTAGGCAGCGTCCGTTGTTCCGAGGCCCAATCCCGGGGCACACTCTGGCGTTGACAATCGAGAGTGGCAATTCTTTCTTTGGAAGGACTATTTTGAGACACCCAACCCGCTCTTCAAACATCACCAATTCTGGTGTCGTTTCCGTATGGCTAGGCATGCTTTCAACCGTATTCGGGAGGGGGTGGTCAGATACGATAAGTATTTCGAGTGCAAGGAGGATACCTTTGGAAAGATTGGCTTCTCCTCTTATCAGAAATGCATCGCAGCTATTCGAATGCTTGCATATGGAGTTCCCAGTGATCTCATTGATGAGTACGCCCATATGAGTGAGTCCGCGTGCCTAGAGTCCATGTGCAGGTTCTGCAAGGCTGTGATTGTAGTGTTTGGCCCCGAGTACTTGAGAGAGCCAAATGTTATAGATACAGCCCGCTTGTTGGCGACAAATGCCAGCACGGGCTTCCTGGGATGCTTGGTAGCATAGACTGTATGCACAGGGAGTGGAAGAATTGCCCTTCTGCTTGGCAGGGGCAATATAGGGGCCATGTCAGGGATTGCACTATCATACTTGAGGCCGTGGCCTCACAAGATCTCTGGATCTGGCACTCTTTCATCGGCATGGACGGATCGCACAATGATATCAACGTGCTTCAACGCTCATCGGTGTTTGCAAGGCTTGCCGAAGGCAACAGCCCGCCGGTGAATGTTAACATCAACGGCCACAAATACAACAAATGATAGTACCTAGCTGACGGTATCTTATACTCAGCGGACCACTATTGTGAAGACAATCCACAACCCTGTCGGAGAGAAGAGGAGGAGATTTCCCAAGAACAAGAGAGTGCTAGGAAGGATGTCGAGCATGCCTTTGGTGTTCTGCAATCACGATGGGGCATCTTTCAGTATCCTCCTAGAACTTGGAGCACCAAGAAGTTGTGGAAGGTGATGACTGCTTGTGTGATCATGCACAATCTGATCGTAGAGAATGAGCGCCCGGAACGTATGTACGATCACGGGTTTCAGTTCCAGGGTAACAATGTTGTGCCTGAGCATCGAGGAGGAGTGACAACGTTTGCACAGTTCATCCAATTTCATCATCAAATGCATGATTGAGAAACTCACATTTAGCTGCACGATGACTTTTTGAGCATATGTGGGCATGCTGGAAACAAATAGATGTATCTTTTTTTAAATGTTTTGAGACAATTTAATTTTTATCCGGCTTGTAAACTATGATATATTTTTATTTGCGTTGTGAAACTATGGTATATTTGTTTGCTTGTGAAACTATGCAAAATGTCTGTATATTAGTTGAAAAATGAAGACAAGCCGGCCATGCGAGAAAATATGGGTCGGCGCATTGGACGCACTGCCGACGCAAACGAAAAACAGGGCGGATGCCGAGCGGGAGGCCGACCCAGACGGACAGAGCGCAAATCCGTTTGGGCTGGCGCGTTGGAGTTCCTCTAAGTCAACCCAATAAAATTACATTTAAGTCTTGGGAGGGCCAAAGTCTTCTTCCTTCTGCATCCATCAAAGACGTGCCGTGAGTAGAAAGAGAATTGGCTCTGTTACCATGTGAGAAAGAATACATGATAATTGTATGTGTTGCCCTTTCTAACTCGCACCTCTATCATATATACGAGGGGATTACATGGCATGGAGTGATTTCAGAATGAATGCCTATACGAGGCAACTCTCAATCACCTAGACAAGGAAACCATCAATTACATGATTTAACATAGCCTAATGCTGCCACTGGGCCTCCGCCTTGGCAGAGCAAACTTTCTTGAACCCAAGAGCTTAGAAGGAACGGCCGGGCAGTCGTTGATGCAAACCATTATTCCTACTCCCTCCGTTTAGGTGTGTAAGTCATCTTATGAAAACCAAATAATCTCAAAACACTTAGGCGCGGTGCATTAACTTCTACCTCGTTTCTTGTTTCTTGACATATCAACCAATAAGAGATAAATAGTGTGCATGCTTTTAATGACTTGAGACTATCAAACACGACATGCAGTGGTTAGTTCATTGCATGCAATACTATTAATTAGCAAATAAACATTAAAGTTTCTCGTTTTCCCCTTCTCCTTGGTCACGGTGCACAGCCTAAGATGACTTACTCACCTAGACGGAGGGAGTACAAAGAGACCGTATCGCTGCCCTAACAAAGACCCTAAGACAACATAAAGCCCATCGCCGTCCAGGATCCCGCCGCGAGGCCCACTTCTCCGATGACCAGACCAGGTCAGGTCTTCGCCAAAGGTCGCAAACACAGTAGAGATAAGCCACAACCTCGGACCAACCATCGCCAACGCACACGCGCCAGAACATGAAGTAGCCGGCCTCCCGAACATACCCTGCACTCCACAACGGCACCACAGCTTGGAAGGACCTCCCTGCTGCCGCCGATGCGGCGCAGGCTTTGCCCAATATGGTACCGTGGCGGAGGAGCAGATGCGATCTAGGCCTCCCCGGCGGTGCAAGAGGAGAAACTCCACTTCATGACTTTACGGGGTTATGTTTAGCTATATTAAGGGCATCTCCAGCCGTTGGCCCCACAGGGGGCGTCTAAAAGCGCCGCCTGGGGGTGAGCCGGCGAAAAAAAAGGCCCTGGCGAAGTCGTCGCCACCGTCGAACCCCGTGGCCGCTAACAGCGAGTGTGCAAAAAAAATAGGAGGGCCCGCTCGCGAAGATATGACGAAGAACAGTTAAATTACGTTCAACATGGCGAATTTCGCCAAATTCGTCCATTTTCATTACATTATTAAAAGCTAAGCTAATCTAAAAAGAAATGCGCTGAAGTCGTCGGCGCTGTTGCCGCCATCGCGTCGTCGCCGGCCTTCTCCTCCTTGACGCGGACGCCCGGCTGGACCCGACGTCGCCATGGTGGATCGGGCGGCGCGCGTCGTCGTTGCCGTTGTCGCCACAGACGACGACTCCGCCTTCGTCGCGCCGCTGCGTCGTCGCTCCGCGAAGCGGGCGCATTCAGGCTACCGGGCGCTCTTCGCCTTCTCCGCGCGCCTTCTCCATCGCAATGGAGTCTGGCGCGCCCATTCGAGTGGCGTCGTTGCCGACGAAGCTCCGCCGTCGCCAGCGCCAGGCTTGGCTCCGTCTTCACCGGCACAAGCCCCGGCTCCGTCTTTACCGGCGCCATTCCCGGCTCCGTCTTCGGCTTGACGAAGCGCGGAGGAACCGAGGACGAAGCGCGCCGGACGCCCTCGTGGATGACGATGCCGGCGCTGCAATTGCGCCGACCGAGCGGCGACTTCGACGCAGTTCGCCTTGACGGCGAAAGGGGCGGGTTCCGGAGGAGTGTGAGGAGGATCGGGAGGATCGGGAGGAGGAAGAGGAGGAGGTCGACCCGAACCGCCTTGACGCCCATGCCCCGGTGCGCCGGTGCATTGCCGGGGGGTATGCCAATGGTGGGTCGTTGCCGCCCTTGAGGTGCGTGAGCACGCCCTCGTGTGCGGCGGACGCCCACCGAGGTGGCGCCGCCGTTTCGCCGTCCGGCGACCACAAAGCGCCACAGGACGCGAGGCGCTTCTTGCTTGCGGCTTCAATCGCCGCCAGCGGCGTGGTTGTCGGCGGCGATCTTGAGGGAGCGTTCGGCGTCGGTGAGGACGCGCGGACGATGTCAACCTCGTCGGCGCGGCACTCCGCCGCGGCGCGCAGCAAAGGGAATGGGCACTTCGCGCCGAAAGCCTCCATCCCGACGGCCGGCCGGCGCATGTCCGGCGGCGCCGGATGTTCGCCGAACAGGCTGTGACTCGGAGGCGGCAACAAGCGGTTGTTGCCGCCGCCGCCCCCGGGAAGCGTTTCGCCATGGCGCGGCGACGGCGCGGAGAGGCAGGGAGAGGAGGGGCGGACGGGCGGCGGCGGGGCGGGGTGGTGTGCACAGAAGCGGAGTGGAGGCCGCCGGCTTTATAGCCGGGGCGCGCCGTGTACGCGCGCGGCGAGGAGCGTCGCGCGCCGCCCGCGTGACGCGCCGCCGTGAAGAATCAATGGCAAGCACGACCGTGGCAGCCTTGCCATTGATTCCGCGAAACCGAGGCCGTTGGGGAAGACGAGGCGCCGGTCGCCGACGCTGGCCGCCGCTGCTTCTTCGCGCTTAAAACAACTCGCCCGGCGCTTCGGCCCCCAAGCGCTGGTTCGGGTTGGGTCCGCCGGCGCTGTTTTCGGCCCAAGCCGGCGATTTTCGGCGTCCTGGGGGCGCGACTGGGCCGTTTTTTCGGCGCCGGCGCGAGAAAATCGCCTGGGGAAGCCTTCTTGGGGGCGCGGCTGGAGATGCCCTTAGATGGCAGTTAATAGGTTGATTACCGAAGCATGCAGACGTGTTTTCTGGAAGGGAAAGATAAACCTCCAGACCTCTGTACCTTGAGATACATACAAACATATTTTTACTAAAGTTGATGCAAAGCAACCAGAGGAAAATCATCAACATGCAGAGTACACAACATAGACAAGTAAGGTAGAACCATTATGAGATATAAATAACACATATGATTGAGTAGATCTCTTCACAACACCTGCCAGAAGGGATAAAGTACTCACGCCACCGTTGTCATGTCCGACCAGAGACGAGTAGAACAAGGATTCTCATCCTGGGTGTCAAGATTAGCAATAAAGCCTAGAACATCGACATGGAGACACACCAAAAAGGTAATGAAACTATTTGTCACCGGTGAATCCGACCAAATGATGGCCCAGACAAGTGTTTTCACCCCACACATGAAACGGTGTTCGAAACACGAACTCGCAATCAGATTGTTTGATAGCTGCACCAACGAGTATTCTACGCAGAACAACCATGGTGTCCACGAGAGGAGGTCGCGCACTTCTCTCGGCACCCACTGCAACCACACATGAAAATTGTGCATGCCCAATGGAACCACCTAGCCAACTGCCTCCCAAGGAAGAGACCCCCGCCACTCACGCTGCAAGTGGGACGGTTCCTGGGAATCCCACCTTAATCCACCCAGTCCCAACACGGGCTGGTGAAAAAGAAGTGGACGTCCCATCAAAACTAGCGCATATTAGGTGGGAATAAGTGGGATCCCTCTTAACAGATGAGGGCTGCTATACACACGACATACTAGCGCCCGATGCGTGAACGATCCTACATGGCATACACTTGCAGCTGAATGGATCATATGTCACACTTCAGTTGATCCCACTTAACAGATACACTTCAGAGCATCATATGTCACACTTCAGAGCATCATATGCATGCATAACTGAGTAGGACAACATTATACGGATGAATGGATCGATTGACTAGAGGATAATATATAAAGTTAAACTCCAGTTCATGTAAAAAATAGAGTTAACCTTCAGTTACATATACGGATCCCATCCCATTTAACCTTCAGTTACAATTAAAATGTGTTGCATCTGTTCCAGGTTAACTCTGCCTACAGATATATATAAACTTGCAGCTCGTCGACAACGGCGAGAGCATGCAGCTACTGCCACTGCCAAGGAAGGGAAATCTTTCATAGTTTTTTCGCTACGACGACGGGTATTCATTGGCCCGGCAAGTCAGCACTGTCCTAGTCCTACATAGAAAGGAAATACATCAGGTAGTTAGTGACAAGAAAATACAGTTCAGTGCCAGCAAAGATCATTCTGAAGTTGGAACATGAACATGTCCATATTACTAACAGCAAACACTTAGCCAGCAATGAAAATATTAGAGCCATGTCATGACAAGTATGTGAAACCTTGGGAACATCAATCGTCTGCTATTTGAAAAAAAATCTATAAATATCCAGAGAAGAATCTATAGATAGAAAACTGAGAATTATAAGGTACAAGAGACATGAATAAATGGTTTCTTTGTGCTTCCAGTCCAAAGCACAAATGTGTTGCAACCTCAAAACTAGTACTTCATGACAATACTATGAAACATCAGTAATCATCTATGTCCTAATGAGTTAAAAAATTACCCCAGGACAGCAAAGAATGATTGTACTGAAGTGCAGCATACAAGTAGCAGAATTACCTAGGTTGTTCCAGCATCGTCTTGATCACCACCACGGTCTCCAACTGTTGGCTCCGCCTTTTGCAAGTGGCCAACCATCGAGGTATTAACTGGTGCAAGTGTCCAACCACGACCTGGGCGTCGAGGTTGGGGGTGGCGGCGACCTGGGCGTCGGGATTGACGCTGCTGGCGATCTTGGAGTCGAGGTAGGGGCTGGCGGCGATCTGGCCATCACGTCCTACTGCAGTAAAGAGTAATAGGTTTTCAAAATTGTAACAAGATCTGCAAAAGAAGTACAACTATATGTAGAACAGTAGAACAAGCATCTGCATTGGGTTATGAATTATGATGAAATTAAGGACCACATCCACTGATCAGATGGAGCAAGACCTCCTCAATGCTAGTTGCATAGCTTGTACTACTACTAGATAGATATACAAGTACGCAGTATCCATTGACAAACTCTTTCCTGCAAGATGACTAGCCTCTCGAGATATCAAGGTCAGGATTAATCTCCAAATGACTAGCCCTCAATTGTGGCTCCGGTATTTTTATTACTGTAGCTAAGGGGCGCCATGGTCACCGTTGTACAGCGCGAAAGTCATCAGACACTTAGCTTTACCTTGAAAACAACTGTGAGTTACAGTCCCTCTTTTTCACCAATTATTTTCCTTGAAAACAATTCACAGTTCCTTCTTTTCCCACAAAATAAAAACAAAAACTTACAGCTCTGCATCTGCATGCATGCACACCTAGCTCTGAAAGTCAAAACTCTGAAGTTTCACATGTAGATCACTACTACTAGATTGAACAGCGTGTTCTACTTCCTCCATTTTCTACTTCCTAAAATGGCTTGGGTTTCAAGCACGATGCAACAAATCAGGTACAGAGACTAGGAATCAATCAAGTACAGAGACTAGAATCAATCATGGCAAGAAAGTAAATCCTTTGGCTAACAAGTTGAACAAAAAAGAGAAAGAATGGATGGAGGGGGAGAGGACGTTGGAGGAGAGTTCATACCTGCAGAGGCGGATCTCAGGTCGGCGGGGGTGGCACGAATCGTTCCGGCGAGCCGCGCGCTGCTCAGGGGCGGTGCATCATCCGGTGAGCCGCGTGGTGCTCAGGGGCGGCAAACGGTGAGGGAGAAGAGGGGCGGCCGGAAGAGCAGTGCGCCGCTGGCGGGCCGGCCGGAGGGGCGGCGGCTCCAACCCTATCCTTGCGAGAACTCGGCGCTGCGCCGCTGTCGATGGGATCCTGGAAGGCCTGCCCCCTGCCGTGTAATGCTAGGTGGGAGGTGGGATCCCAACGGGCTAAACTGGGTAGCCCACTAAATATTTTTTTTGTCCAACGGGTGCCCACTAAGGTCATTAAGTGGGATGGGCTGAGGCAGTCCCAGTTATGCCCACCCCCACCTACAGCGTGACCCGCCACCATCATCGTTGACGAGATGAGGTAGCTATTGGTGCTAGCGGATGGGTGTGATATCCCCCCTCCCGTGGATGATCGCCTCCACGGTATCAAGGAGGAACCATACTCAAGTCGCGGATCTGGCAGCTGTCGTTGAAGCTCTTGAGTCTCCGTGCCTAGACCAACCGGCCACTTCCATATGAAACCAATTGGCCCGAGAATCCACACGAGTTGGGCAAGCGACACGACGTAGCCAATGTAAAAACTTTGGGCCCCTGATCTGGTGTGGACAACCGTACCAAGCTAGATCGATCGAGCCATAGGGTGGCGCCCACCACCACCACCATCTGCAACCAAGCTGACAACCCGACCACTTGTATCCTAGGCTGAGATCAGGGCGAGTGTGCCCAAATCCATCGCCGCCAGCCACCGCAGTCGCCCACCTCGCCGCCCATGTAGCATCGATAATGCGGCCAGCGCCAATGCCATCCAAGGCCGCCACCTCGGAGCTCGAGCCCCTCCTTAAGTGCTTGCCATCTAGGCCCAACTTGATTTCCAGGGCCTGATCTCGTCGCCGCGTTCATCCGGTGAGCTTTGCTGGCCAGCCTAGTCCAGTGGCCATGGGGGGGGGGGGAGCACGGAGGCGATGGAAGGGATGGTTGGCCCCTAGAGTGACAAATGCGGTTTTTCTCGACAATTTCCACTCTTGACAACATGTATGTAAATAGTGAAAACTTTTCTTCGACATGGGTACTTTAGGTAATTGAATTTCAAAATGATAGACGGTTGTGTATATCAATCAATGTACATGGTCAATCGATGTATAGACAGGGGGTGTCCCTCTTTTAAAAAATAATCATATGAATAAATATTCCATGATATTGGAATGACATTGATTTGATAAAGTAAACGTTGATAATTTTCTCTATAAACTTGATCATAGCTTACAAAGATTGACTTAAAACAAAACTAAAATACATTATATTTTAGACCGAGTACTATATTAAGTTTATGGAAATATATTTTACATGAAAACTAATTTAAGTTTCCGTTGATTAACAGCGACCTGTTCACAAGTTCAAGTCATCTTGTCCGGATTCAGGGCGCAGCTCTGACCCAGTACAATGTAAGAGAGTTTACCAGAGTTCTTTTTGCATAATTAAACATCATGGGAAACATAAGCTTTCACAAGATTCAATGGCATACTATTTAAGCTTCATTTAATTAATATCAAAAAATTCCCAAGTTTATTTTGCATTGCAATCATGTTGTCCGGATTCAGGGCACACCCTTTCCCCTCGGAACCCATACATGGCACACTTTTGACCGAGTGCAGTGCAAGAGAGCATAGCAGAGTTTCCTTTTCCTTTAACATAGGAGATGTTGTTTGCACGGACATTTCCTTCTTTTCAAAAAGAAAATACAATGCCAAATTACAGTTGACTTGGATAAATTCCATTAAATTTTTTCTTGGGTGAGTGAATGGGTAGCACTACCAATGTAGAATTTGTCGTTCCATGGCTACAATAATAATGTCGAATTGTTTAGATTACCACCACTAATCCGTAGCATCAATGTTAAGCAACATACATTAGAAATGAAGTATCACTATCAAGTACTAGTAAGAGTGGCTTAGGCACGATTCACATCGAATTGCGGACGGCAAGCTTTTAAAACGCAAACCAAAGAGATATTATTAAGTAAGATGCATCAGAAATACAGTACCACTATCATAATTTGATACGCTAAATCAACTGTGCTGAGACAAATATGGTACTGAAAGAAACTGAAAAACTGAAAATAATGTTCTTGATGGGTTGTCCATGCAGAGTTCTTAGGATGATTTAAGCTTTTGGATAGACAACTAAAGAAATTAATGTAAGCTTTGACAAGATTCCATGGCATAATTTGATATAAGCTTAATTAACAGCGTCCTTTTCACTAGCTGAAATCATCTTGTTCGGATTCAGGGCACACCTTGGAGTTTTTTTCTCAAAAAAATTATTTTTTCTTGAAATGTTTGCATTTTCGTGCCTTTTCAAAATGATAAAATACCACACTCTACAATTGACCTGGACAATTTTCCATGCATTAATTTCTTTGGTGCATGAATGGGGAGCATTACCAGTGTTGAATTCGGGATTTTATGGTTCCAAAAACTCTTGAATTGTTTAGGTGGCCACCACTAATCCGTGGAGATTATTCAAGCGGTTGACATATCTCTGGCCCTGATTTGCTCATGTACACGTACGCCTTAACATCCATGCACCCAGCCTGAGAATAATATCCCTTTGATTATTCAACATTGCCGTCCGAACTCCATTTTTAATGTGCATTGGCCGTCCGCATGAGCCCTAAATTCTAACCTTCACTGCCCGTTCTCAGGCCTTCCATTGGCCGGGTATATATGTCAACAAAGATATGATACTTCTGTATTACTCGTTCCTTCTCTCTAATCTAGGAATGGAAAGAAAACAATAGAGGATATATAACTAAAAAGTCAATTCGTGGGGTGCTAGACTACTAGGAGCAAATACATGCGAAGTGCACTCTGATTTTCCTGAAATAATTTTCATTCTATCAAGAAATGCAGCCGTTTGTGGATCCAATTATAAGTACTTTTTGTAATCAATTTGACATAACTTATATTATTGGATAACATATTAATATCAAGATGATACCAAGTATACCTAGTCCATAGAAAAACATGATACCAAAAGCTAATCGAGACATTGACAATGCACGCAACCAAAACAAAACAAAGTAAAAACAGGACCTAGAAAAGCTAATCTAGGAATGATGGCTATTTTTTTGTTTTCTTATTTACACTGTTACAATAATTTAGACCAAACAATTCAATAATTCAACAGATATTATTACAAAACATTAATCCAAATGCAAAAAATATTTTGATCAAATAAATTGTCCAGGTAAAAATAAATAAATTCTAAAGAAATTTAAACGTACTATCTCCCATCTAGGTGCCAACAATACTCAGTGAGATCCTTCTCCGGTTGATTATGGGAGACCTGATCTTCAATTTTTCGGCACGCCTCGTGAAATGCTTGAATATGGTTTGTGTGTCTATGAGGCCTGAAAATTGTGCCAATATTTTCATAGTCAATGTGCCTTGGCATATCACTCTCAACCTTGATGATCATGTTGGGTAGGATCACACAACATGTCATGATATTTGCCAAGACATCCTTGTCCCAGAAATGAGTAGGCTCCCATAAAATGCAAAAACCTTGCTTGTAGTACTCCAAATGTCCTCTAAATGTCCTTCATCTGAGCTTCTTGCTTCTTGGAATTTTTTTAAGTTTTCTGGTCTCGAGATTAGAAATTATCTACACCCAATGTTGATCAAGATGGATAGATGCCAACGGCTAGATAGAAGCCTTGGTCATATGGATGGTCCTTCGTCATGAAGTTGCAGTGTGTGGAGAAATATCGGGAGATAGCCTTGTCAGCAGACGAGATCTCTGCAAAGACATTGATGTCTTTGTGAGATCCAGACAACCCAAAGTACCAATGCGAAATCCAAAAAATCTTGAAGACAACAACTTCCAAAATTATTTTTTCATGGCAATGCCCGTGAATGGTCGTGCCAAACTACAGAGTAATTCTTTCACCTACAGTGCATACAATCAACACTCCATAGCATCCCAGGCCAGCCTTTTACTTCACGCATTACAAAGCCTGGTTTGTGTCCTCTACATTGGGTACTCGAGGATATTGCTCTCATAAACCCTCATCACTATTTCAGTGAACACTTCCGTGCAGTTTATGATTGTAACTTCAACCATTCAAAAATATACATCCAATGCATCTGCAGGAACGCCATATGAAATCATCCAAGGTGCCGCGGTGACCTTTTGATAAGGAGAAAACTGCAAGAGACCGACGACATTTCTCCGTTGATGGAAGAAAGGTTCATTGGCTTTCATATCATCGGCAATTCGACAGAACAACCATGCAATCATGCAGAAGCATCGCCAAAACACGTACGGTTGGAAGGTACGACCCAACGGACAATAGTCGCGCCTCAGCTTCTCATGGCCTTTGATTTTGTTTCGGTGAAATTTCGCATGACCCACTTGCCATCCCACACGCTTTGTCTTCGTTCCATTTGCCACTATCCATTCAACAACAACCATCAATATTATATCGTCTACTTCGGCGTCCATGATTTCACTCCCAGCCTTGAAGCTCAAATCCATGACAACGAATCCTCAGGAGAAGCTCTACAATGGATCCATCTACACGAAATGTGAACCATACATGATCTTCACAAATCTATGAGACACTAAACTAAATCTACAAAAAAATGGTTGGGAAAAAATTAATTTTAGGAAAGTCGTCAAACACGTTGAGGTCACATGACAGAAGGGATGACGCGGTTGGATAGTGGGAAGTAGACGTCGCTGCATGGTTCCCTGACACAACATTGTGGTGGATTGGAGGAGGGGATGATCGGTACTAGTGAAGCCCTCCCCACAGAAAATGTGGTAGTTGCACCAACAATGAGCCCCACCCCCAACGAGCAAGTCACATACATCCTCGGACTTTAGGGATTTTACCTTTTTTGTACAACTGTGAAATGACAGCTTTGTTTCTTTTCTTCTCCTCTACGCCCGTAAAATTTGTTAGGGTTTGGCAAACTAAGAATAAATGCTCTTCTGGCGACGATGTGAAAGGTTGAGAAATCATCTACATCAAGTTTTTGTACATGCTTTTACTACTCAGAAATCCCACTCAACATTTTAATGGGTTTTTTAAGATAACATTTGAGAGTTCAACTCTAACCGCTAATCACATTTGCTTAGGTTGACTACCTAACTCTTTCTACTAAAAAAATAAGTTTTTTGATGTAGCATTTATTAATAAGATATTTTATGTCATGTTTGATGTTTTCCATATTTTTTGTTTACCTAATCAATCTAATAGGTTATTCGATCAGAATCTATCAAATGTTCTTTTTTTTTTCTTTTGGAGAATACTCTATCAAATGGTTGACTAGTTATACCCCATGAAACTTCATGCATTATACACAAAAAATGTTTGCTTTTTTACCTCCAACCGCAATGCAAATGTAATATGTGTTTTTCATGTTTCATTAACTGGAACATTTTCTTGTATTTTTTTTAAAAAATGGCATGCTACAGTGGACCTGGATAAACTACGAGCACTCATTTTTATTTTGTGCATGAATTGGAAGCATTACCAGTGTTGAATTTGAGCTTTTATATAAAACAATGGAAATTTTAGATGACCACCACTAACCCGTCGAGGTTTATTGAAGTGGTTGACATATCTTGAGATCTGATTCGCTAAAATACACGTAGGCCTTAGCATTCATGATCCCAATATGATAGTATAGCCTCTTGATTAGTTTATACACGGCCTTCCGAATACTATAAGCATTGTGCCTAAGGGCCGTCCTCATGAACTCACAGTTCTATTTGCCATTGCTCATTTTCAGGCAATACATTGGTCGAATATATATGTCACCAAATATATGACATACCCCCTCCGTCTTAAAATAAATGTCTTAACTTTATTACAACTTTGTACTAGAGTTAGTACAAAGTTGAGACACTTATTTTGGGACAGAGGAAGTATTTGTTTACGAGTATCTAGTAGAAGAATTAAGAAACCACTTCATCCGTACTATATAAATGAAAGTTGCTCCATCTCTGTACGAAAGAAAATAATCCACTCCTAAACAAACTGAATGTAAAATGTCAATTTGTTGGGTACTAGCATGCCACTAGCTAGGGGCGAAATACATGCACACTACACTCTGTTTTTCCGACCAAAGCCATATTACTATTTGCGGATGTAATTATCAAGATTTTATCGAGTTAACATTTGTAACATGAAGTTAGCACTAACATGGGTGCACACACACCCAAATGAAGAGTAGAACGTTTCAAATAGGAAAAAGGAAAAAGAAAATTTGTGGTCACCAACATGGTATGTTTTCTCACATGTGAAGTTTCACGAAGAAATGACAACCTTGATATTTCTGACAAAAAAAAACAAAAAATCAAACCTCCAAATTGCTTCAAACATGTTTTTCATATCATTGATTTCTTTTTTTTGCCCAAAATACCAAAGATGCAATTTTTTCACGAAACTTTACACATGAATAGAACACTTGACCATATTTGTTATATTTTTATTCATAATTGTTTGATGCCTTCTTTTACTATTTTCCCGATTTAAGAATTTCTCTGGAGCCTATACGTGTCCTACTGTCTAGAGCATATACAATACAAATGGCAAAGAAAGCGAACACAGTCAATCAAGAGAGAATATTCAATGCCAAAAAAACTAAGACAGAGAATGCAGTAGCATTATTGAGCACTCGAGAACCAAACCCCAATCTACTAGGGGCGCCCCATATGTAAAGGGAGTATTCTTCTAGTGGTGAGACATGTGAATATGTACCTAGGGCTGCAAGAAAAGCTCGAGACTCGTGAGCCGCTCGAGATCGACTCGAAAAGAAATGAGCTGAGTATGAACACTTTATGTAGGTCGATCAAGAAACGAGCCAATTTTGAGCCAGCATTGGCTCGCTCGATTTTAGCTCGATAGCTCGATATCATATAACTATATTAAATAACCTTTATATATATTGCCGAGAATTAGGATCATTCATTTCCACATGTTCTGTACGATTTTTTATTCACTTTACCTACTAGCAAACATAAAAGGAGAAAACCTGGGATATGTCCTTCACTTGTGGCACGTGGAAATAACAACCTTGTGTCATTTCTTTGTTGAAGGTGTTGTCTCATGCTAATGCTCCTAGTATTCACTAGTAGAAGACGACACCCAGGATGAAAGGTCTCGTCCTGGACTTTTAAGTTGGAATGGACAATATCGGTGCAAGTGTGTATTCTCTTCTTGAAGGCATTTACTGAAAAACATGACCACTTAGTTGTAGGCGTATTTCTTGTTACATCTTGTCATAATTGGTCGATATGTACTATAGCCACTTCAAGTACTCTATTTATAAGTTGTTTCAGGCACATTGTGTTTTCCTTATTTAAGAATATAGTGGTTGTGTGCACCGTAAAATTCACACGCCTAGGGTTCCTTTGATATAAAGGAATTTCATAGGTTTTTAAAGGATTTGGATCCTTAGGATTTTTTCTATGATGGTCGTTTGATTCACCTTAGGATTTTTTTCCATAGGATTTATTTGTACTACACTTTGGAGGAAATTTCCATCCACTTAAACCTATTTGTAGGATTTCTTTGTTTTTCTTGTGCTATCAAACATTCTTCCAAATCCCGTAGGATACAATAGGACATGGCACTCTATTCTTACGTTTTTTTATGTTCGTGTGTTTTGAGAATCATACAAATCAAAGAAGCCCCAAGAGTTATGACATTCCTTTAGAAAAATACATTTGTCAACACAGTTAAGTAACATACATCAGCTATAAAGTATCACCTTTAAAATTTGACATGCTACACCAATTGTGTCATGACAACATGCCACTAGAAAGAGACCTAGAAACTGAAAAATAATCTGATTTGCTATTCCTCAGTTGTCTAATTTTCTCTCTCCATTTCGCGGAGAGGGAGCAACGCAAGCCCGAACCCGAGATAGAGAGGCCACGTCCTCCCAGGTGAGCCAGGACATGGCTAGCCATAGGCGGGGACTATGAGGCCCGCCGCATTGTCCCCAGTAGCGGAGAAACAAAAGTTGATGGGTTTGAGTGCACAATGCGGGGGCGTAGGAGATGGTAGTGGTTTTAGAGGGATAGTCAGGGATGGTGGCGATACGGCGGAGGCGGCGACTTGGGAAGGGCGGGGTAGCAAGATGCTGGCCTAGGTGACGACAAATGGTGGTTCTGCCCGTGGCAGCAGTGGGTGCACATCGCAAGGAGGACGGAGAAAAAACGTGGTGAATCGACTAATGTGAGATTTATTTTCAGGCTACTAACTTTTAGACGGTCCAAAAATAATCTACTTGACGGCTTGTACATTGAGAGTTCTTAGGGTTAGCTAAGCTTTTTTGACGATAAACAACTAAAATACTAATGTACACATTGACATGATTGCATGGCATGATTCGATTTAAGTTTATTTAACAGGTACCTATTCACAAGCGCAAGTCATTTTCTCCGGATTGAGGGCAGCCTTTTGACCAGTTCGACGTCAGTGTGTTTACCATGTACTACCTTCGTTCCAAAATATAAAATGTTTTGATAGGCCATTTTAGTTTAGCAAAACGTTTTATATTTCAGAACAGGGATAATAGTTCTTTGAAATCATCATTTCTCATGCCTTTTCAAAACAATAATGCCGTACTATGCACTTGACTTGGACACATTTCTATGGATTAATTTTCGTTTGTGCATGAATGGGGATCATTGACGTGTTGAATTCGGGATTTTATCATTCGAGAAACTGTTGAATTGCCCCCCTTTGCAAAAATAAAATGTTGAGTTGTTTTATATGACCACCACTAATCCGTGGAGGTTATTCAAGCGGTTGACATATCTCTAGCCCTGATTTTCTCAAGTACAGGTGCGCCTTAACATCTATGCTCAAAGCCTCACAATCGGAAAGTCGCTCCCTCCTTTTTTCTAAGTTGCGCTCCCTCACTGTAGGAAAGAAAATGAATCCACTCTCAAACAAACAGAAAAATATAATAAGGTCAACTTTGTTGGGTACTAGCAGGCTGCTAGGGGCCAAATACATGCGAGCTACACTCAGTTCTTTTTTCAACCAGATCCATATTACTATTTGCGGATCTAATTATCGGGATTTTATCGAGTTAACAATTGCAACATGAAGTTAGCACTACTTTCTAGATCATATACAACACAAGGTGAGAGAGAGAGAGAGAGAGAGAGTACTCATTGCCAAAAATTTAAGAAAATGTAGTCAAATTAATAAAGCACTCGAGAACCAACCCTTAGTTGGGTGACTAGCATGGTGGCTGTAACTTCAGTCTACCAGGGGTGTTCCATTTGTTTTATTAAAGTGGGATCTTCTTCTAACGGGACAAGAAGTTTAGACTAGTCACAGTGGGAGTAATTCAGCAGTAACATCGAGTCCAACTCAGCAAATTTGCTTATGTGGCAGTGAGTTAATGAGGAGAGAGGTAGTTATAGTAACTTAGCTAGTTACTGTAACATCACATGTCCTAATGCAATATGAGTCTATAACCTAATAAATGAAGTTTTGCATGTTACCACACTTATGTTACTACCCACTATAAATGTAGTAACATAGTCTAGGGATATTTGTATGTTACTAGTGTATGTTACTCATCATTGTGACTAGTCTTATACCCAGATTTTTCGCTAACCAAACACATTATATACATGCTCTTCACTAATGGACACGAGAAAGGACAAATAATATATTTTTACCATGTCAAAAACAATTTGTGCATGCCAAAAAAGATGTAACTATGTTATGTGTAATAACAAGAATTTGGTAGCCACTGTCATCTGGACCCAGCAGCTAACCTGCATTAATTAGGAGAGGACATGAAAACCCTAAAGTAGAATTCGAATTACTGACAGTTCCCTAGTTACCTAACAAATCTGTTGTACTCACTGACACAGCTTTAGTTGCATCTATTTATACAAAAATAAATTAAATTATATGATCAGAATTGATCAAATGGTGTCTCGAACAAAGTAAAAATAAAAAACACATCAAATGATAGACTAATTGGATCTCGTGAACCTTATACTTCGTAACTGTCAAAGTTAATCTGCTTAGTTTTGTGCATCATTTTGATGTGTATCGAGTGTTTTGGGGCATGTTGCAACAATTTTCATCCTTTCCCCTCAAAAAGAAAAAAATTCATCCTGTTTTCTACTAATTAATCTAATTACGTAGTAAAAAAAATCGACCTGTTTTCCACTATGATCTATTTGTGCCTCATCATATATACAAATTTACCAACCACTTCTATTTAAATCTCGTCGGTTGGGCTTTGCCAAATCTGAATTATCATGATTCTATGATTCTGTATAGACCAATAACCATTGAGGTCTTCTGTAGAGTCAAACTAGGGGCCTATGACCATGCTTTATTTTTAGGACCATTTGTTTGTCTTTGGCAGAAGTCAATTAGGAATATTCAAAACCTAAACAATTAGCAACACCCGGCTCCTGCCGGCATTTGTCAGCTCGCGGTGCATCGCCGGGTGCAACTATAAATATGTAGGAGTTCTTGACCTGAGAGCACACACCAATATCTCCTTCAACTCATGCAAGTAGCAAACTCAAGCTACACGACTCAGATGCCAAACATCTATTGCAGAAACATGCCGATAGCTCGTTTCACCACATTTCTCATATTCACCAGATTTCTCTCCACGATCGGCCATCTTGGAGCGCCGGCATTTGGCGCTCTCGATGATGATCTCTTAGCTCTTGACATTGTGTCGAAAATCCATACCGACAGGAGCTTGACGGCCAGAGCCTCCTCAGACTTTGGCCACATTGTGGAGGCCACCCCAAATGGTGTTTTTCACCCGGTCTCCCCCGCCGACATAGCTGCTCTAATCCGCTTTTCGCTCTACCAGCAGACACCGTTCACGGTGGCGCCGCGTGGAAAAGGGCACTCCTCTAGGGGACAGGCCCTCGCCCCGGGCGGCATTGTCGTCGACATGCCCTCGCTGGGGCATGGTGACCATGGTCACCGTGTAAATGTGTCCATCGATGGGATGTACGTGGACGTCGGTGGCGAGCAGCTGTGGTTCGACGTCCTCCATGCCACGCTCAAGCACGGGCTCACACTACGGGTGTGGACCGACTACCTTCGCATCACCGTCGGCGGCACCCTCTCCAACGCCGGCATAGGCGGGCAGGTGTTCCGGCACGGCCCCCAGATCTCCAACGTGCACGAGCTTGACGTCGTCACAGGTACCGGTTTTTTGCCTAGTGGCACGCATTCTGTGTACCGGTCGATTACTAGTGTCCACGTCGTTTGTTCTTCATTAACTAGTGCACACGAGTGCAGCGACATTTTGTTTTTAAATAACTAAATCTTTGTTCGCTGCAGGCACGGGAGACATGATCACCTGCTCCCCGGGCAACAACTCGGACCTGTTCTACGGTGCGTTGGGCGGGCTGGGCCAGTTCGGGGTGATAACCAGGGCCCGGGTCGGGCTCGAACGGGCTCCGAAACGGGTCAAGTGGGTCCGGCTCGCCTACACGGACGTGCACCAGTTTACCGCTGACCAAGAGCTGCTCATTTCAAGAGGAGCCGGGTTCGACTACGTTGAGGGGCAGGTCCAGCTGAACCGGACGCTGACGGAGGGCCGGAGGTCGTCGTCCTTCTTCTCGGCGTCGGAGCTCGCTCGCCTTACCGAGCTCGCACTGGGCACCGGATCAGCCGCGGTGTACTACATCGAGGGCGCGATGTACTACGACGACGGCTCTGCTGCCACGGTGGATCAGAAGCTCGAGGCGCTGCTGGAGGAGCTGAGCTTTGTCCCGGGGTTCGTGTTCGTGAGGGACGTGTCGTACGTGCAGTTCCTGGACCGCGTCGGGCAGGAGGAGCAGAAGCTCCGGTCGGCCGGCGCGTGGGACGTGCCGCACCCGTGGCTCAACCTCTTCGTCCCGAGGTCGCGCATCCACGACTTCGCCGCCGGCGTGTTCGACGGCGTCCTCAGGGACACCAGGCCCGTGGGGCTCATCCTCATGTACCCCATGAACAGGGACAGGTGGGACGACCGGATGACGACCGTGACGCCCGACGAGGACGTGTTCTACGCCGTGGGGCTGCTCCGCTCGGCGGTGGCCGCCGGGGACCTGGAGCGGCTGGAGAGGGAGAACGAGGCGGTGCTGGAGCTGTGCGACCGGGCGGGCATGGGGTGCAAGCAGTACCTGCCGCACCACGCGTCGCAGGACGGCTGGAGGCGGCACTTCGGGGCGAAATGGGACAGGGTCGCCGCGCTCAAGTCCACGTACGACCCGCGAGCGATTCTGTCGCCGGGGCAGGGGATCTTCCCGGCCGCGGTGGCCAGCACGACGCCCGCTGCAATCACGGCGTCCTGAGATTTATTTAATCTGTTCAAGTTGAAGGTTCGTTCATCTGTTGGAAAACTGTACCCCGTACGTCCGTGCACGTAGAACCAGCGACCACTGGGTGGTCAGTATTCAGTAGGTGTTCAGATTTAAGAGCAGATCGTAGGGTTGCAACGAGGGGTCCAAATGGACCTGTTTTTAGTACCTCGGGTGTACGAACTCGGGAGTGCATATCCAGTGATACCAACACTAGTATGATACGGTGATACAAGAAGATGTGGTCCGTTGGATCTGTGCCCTAGGGACAGGGATTGAACATCCACACAATCCACTGCTAAATATACAAAGGAGACCTTGAACCTTTTGTAAATTGCTGGTTTGCAACTTAGCCTTACGTCATGTCACTGTCGCCTCTCTTTTTTTGTGGGACGGTCATTTCAGTTTCATTCACATAGATGAAGTAGAAAAGCTAGATCACACTAGAAATACATCATCCGATTCCAAAAGAAATAAACCTATATGTAGCTTTCGGGAGAGGTGAGCAACGCAACGAAAAAGAGATTACTCTGCTTGTAATTATTGAGTAAGCTCATGATTTTTTATTTTTTTATTTTTTTGAGGATCCTTGAGTAGCTCATGTTGGAATGATCAGTTTGTGTCCAGTCTTTGCTCCCGGGGCCCAATTTTTTTTCAAATGTCAAAATAATTGAGACAATTTTTTTTTGTGATCTTTGTCCCATACAAATGCCACGTGCAAATTTTGAGGGAAATGGTTAAGCATTTTTGCCTGCACAAAAGAAGACAAATAGAAGACCAAATGTCACCGTAATTTTGTTTTTTTCACCGACGAAACACCGATCATCTACAAAGTTTTTCAGAATTTTTCGAAAACATTAAAAAGAGGTACTGTTAACCTGGGAGCCAAAACAACACCGTCTCCTTACTTATCTCGTTACTTAAGAACAAATATAATTACTGCATGCATGTGCTGATTAACCCATACATCCTGATCTAACAATATACGATTACTTTTCCGCTAACTGTATGAGCAACAGTGTACTGTGCACCGTTCAATGTTAGTGGGAGTTTCGGTCTTTCTATCTTTCTATTTTGGGTTAATGGGATTAAAATACTTTGCTTTACCAGCGGGCTGCATCTTGATGAATGGCAGCGGACAGGAATAAAGACTTGTTGCTGAGAAAGTGAGACGTGCAGAACTGTTACGATTTTGCAAGTACGCGCAGCTTTTTGGGAGGCAAGATGAAAATATACAGGGAGGTATATGTAAAACCACAAGTGAGCTGATCCCACACCCTCCATGTAGATCGGACGTACCGTGCAAGCTCGGAGCACGGTATCATGCCATGCACCGTATCACAGGATATTTTCCCACGAACTCGGTTTGTGGGGAAGGAAGCGGGCATTGGGGATACAGTAGTTTGATGTGTACTTTCTTTTTCACACTGTACTTTGATGTGTACTGTAGTTTACAAATAACAGTCAATTGCACTGGGAGTACATGAACTTGCGTTCCGTGATGTTTAGAAATTTTGGAAAGAAAGGGCCATCAAGGGGTTGAGAGAAGCTTTTATATTGAAAAATTGATATAAAAGAATGTTTGCGTCAGAAATTGTGGAACTTATAACTCAGCTACGTATGGTTTAGCATCAAGAGAAAAGATTGTAGAAGCAATATGTAGAGAAACACTCCCTGTCATACGTCTGATATACTAGGAAGCAATTGCCGGACGGCTTATGCACTGTTGATACATGTTCCTCGTCCTCCTCCGCGGCCCGAGGCGCTGGTGGTGGCGGTGCCTCCTACCTACCTTGCTGCCAATTGTTAGACAGGTGACTGGGACCAACCCAGTCAACCCACAATCTACGCACGATCTGTGCACGTACTTGCTTCTGTTGGGCGTGCCCCTCCTATATGTAATCCTCTTTGTATTTTGTATGAAATTAAAGAAACCACTCAATCAGTTTTCATGGTATCAGATAACTATCTCACGATCCTCTCCTGAACTCCAGAGCCATGACCAACTCCGGCACCGGCAATCCTTCCCAACCTGCCGCCGGCAGCCAAACCATTCCGGAGACCTCCTCTACTACTACTCTCACCATCCCCTCTCTCTCCTTCAGCGACACTATCACCGATGTGACCCCCCTTCATCCCCATTGTTCTTGATCTCCATAGCAGAAACTACTACCACTAGCGCCACTTGTTCGAGATCCACCTCGACCGTTGCTCGCTGCTGCACCATATCTCCGATGCCTCTCCCCCCGAGCCGCACAACCCTCACTGGCTCAAAGATGATCTGGCCATCATCCAGTGGCTATACACGCGCATCTCCACTGAGTTGTTCAACCTCGTCGTCAAGGACGGCGCCACGGCGCGCGACATCTGCACGGAGCTCCGGCGTCTCTTCCAGGATAGTCGCGATGCGCACATCTCCGCTCTCAACACCGAGCTCCACACGATCACCCAAGGGGATCGCCCCATCGGCGTCTTCTGTCAACAGATCAAGGTGATTGGCAACGAACTCCGTGAACTTGGAGAAACCGTTGGCGATCGCTCTCTTCTTCACGCGCTCATGGGCGGCCTCGACGAGTGGTTCGCTCAGCAGGCGTCACTGATCCCGCTTCTCCGCCCTCTGCCGACCCTCTCCAAGGCAAGATCCATGTTGCAGCTCGAGGAACAGACACATGCTCGCAAGACCGGAGCTCCCCACCTCTTCCACACCACGGCGCGCTCCGCTCCACCACCGGCGGCCTCCTCGCCGGCCGCCGCACAACCGCCCCCAGGATGGCGTTCCAACCCCAACTACAAGGGGAAGAACCTAGTTTACCGTCCACCGAAGAAAAACTTGTCGGCGTCCTCTGCCCCTCCACCTCCGGCTCCCGCGGCACCACCTGCACCCATGCCATCTGCAGCGCCTCCCTCGTCGGCTCCTTCAGCATGGCGCCCTTCACCTGATCCATGGACCGGGCTCGTTCAAGCCTGGCCCATGCCTTGGACCGCGCCTTCACCATACGGCGCTCCGCCCGCTCACAGTGGGGCTTGGGCGCCTGGCATGCGTCCGTTTGTCGGCGCCCCTAGACTCCTAGATCGTGGCCGCCGCCGCACGTCTACATGGCTTATGCGCCTCGGTACCAGTCCACTCCGGCTCCAACAGCGTCATCTATGTATCCCTACGGCGCTCCTCCGATCTCCAGCTGGGAAGTGGGTGGTCCCTCAGCGCAGCTTTCTCCATCGACCTACCAGCTTGCTGCCTCTACTTTGTCTTCAGCACCACTAGCCTGGGATCAAGCTGCTCTTATTGCTGCCCTGAATTCACTTACCACACAAGACACAGGTACCAATTGGATCTTCGACTCTGGTGCATCTTCTCATATGTCTGCATCTAGTTGTACGCTTTCTTCCATCCATCCCTCCATTCTCTTTCCCTCTATCACCATTGGCGATGGCTCCACGGTTCCTGTTTCATGTGTTGGTTCATCCACCATTCCTTCTTCCAGGCCACCCCTTCTTCTCCGTGAAGTTTTAGTAGCTCCTGCTCTCATTAAGAACTTAACTTCTGTACATTGTTTTACAATTGATAATCAAGTTTCTGTCGAGTTTGATCCCTTTGGGTTGTCTATGAAGATCTCCATAGCAAGGCGGTGATAGCTCGGTTCAATAGCTCCGAAGATCTTCACACCCTCCACGGCGCCTCCTCTCCGACTCCCCAAGCCATGCACGCCTCCGTCACCCTATGGCATCGTCGCTTCGGCCATCCCAACTCCACCACCACGTCCAAGCTTCTTCAAGCCTTCTGATGTTTACTAGGCAACCTTCTTCTTGTAGACGTTGTTGGGCCTCCAAGTGCAGAGGTTTATAGGACAGTAACAAATTTCCCTCAAGTGGATGACCTAAGGTTTATCAATCCGTGGGAGGCGTAGGATGAAGATGGTCTCTCTCAAACAACCCTGCAACCAAATAGCAAAGAGTCTCTTGTGTCCCCAACACACCCAATACAATGGTAAATTGTATAGGTGCACTAGTTCGGCGAAGAGATGGTGATACAAGTGCAATATGGATGATAGATATGGGTATTTGTAATCTAAAAATATAAAAACAACAAGGTAAGTAGTGGTAAAAGTGAGCGTAAACGGCATTGCAATGCTTCGAAACAAGGCCTAGGGTTCATACTTTCACTAGTGCAAGTTCTCTCAACAATAATAATATAATTGGATAATATAACTATCCCTCAACATGCAACAAAGAGTCACTCCAAAGTCACTAATAGAGGAGAACAAATGAAGAGATTATTGTAGGGTACGAAACCACCTCAAAGTTGTTCTTTCCGATCAATCCATTGGGCTATTCCTATAAGTGTCACAAACAGCCCTAGAGTTCGTAGTAAAATAACACCTTAAGACACAAATCAACCAAAACCCTAATGTCACCTAGATACTCCAATGTCACCACAAGTATCCGCAGGTATGATTATATGATATGCATCACACAATCTCAGATTCGTCTATTCAAACCAACACAAAGAACTTCAAAGAGTGCCCCAAAGTTTCGATCGGAGAGTCAAGACGAAAATGTGTGCCAACCCCTATGCATAGATTCGCAAGGTCACGGAACCCGCAAGTTGATCACCAAAACATACATCCAGAGAATCAATAGAATACCCCATTGTCACCATGGGTATCTCACGCAAGACATACATCAAGTGTTCTCAAATCCTTAAAGACTCAATCTAGTAAGATAACTTTGAAGGGAAAGCTCAATCCATTACAAGAGAGTAGAGGGGGAGAAACATCATAAGATCCAACTATAATAGCAAAGCTCGGGATACATCAAGATCGTGCCAAATCAAGAACACGAGAGAGAGAGAGAGAGAGAGAGAGAGAGAGAGAGAGAGAGAGAGAGAGAGAGATCAAACACATAGCTACTGGTACATACCCTCAGCCCCGAGGGTGAACTACTCCCTCCTCGTCATGGAGAGTGCCGGGATGATGAAGATGGCCACCGGTGATGGATTCCCCCTCCGGCAGGGTGCCAGTACAGGCTCCCGAGAGGTTTTTGGTGGCTACAGAGGCTTGCGGCGGCGGAACTCCTGATCTAGGTTATTTGTTTGGGGATTTTAGGAGAGGTTGGCGTTGAGAACAAGTCAGGAGGCCCAACGGAGAGTCCACGAGGCACAGGGGCGTGCCCTAGGGGTTGGGGGTGCCCTCCACCCTCTTGGGCTCCGCGGGATTCCCCTCCGATAACTTTTCGTTCCAGTATTTTTTATATTTTCCAAAAAATCTCCGTTGATTTTCAGCGCATTTCGAGAACTTTTATTTCTGCACAAAGAACAACACCAGGATAGTTCTGCTGAAAACAACGTCAGTACGGGTTAGGTCTAACCAAATCATGTAAAAATATTATAAACATGGCACGAATACATCAAAAATTATAGATACATTGGAGACGTATCACCTTCCAGCTTCCGCATGTCCGAGACTCGCACGACTTCACGTTGTGTCAAGCATGTCAAATGGGCAAACATGTTCGCTTGCCCTTTGACACCTCTACCAGTAGCAGTATTTTTCCTTTTGAGTTGTTGCATTGTGACCTCTGGACCTCACCTATCCCTAGTGTGTCCGGGTTTAAGTATTATCTTGTACTCATGGATGATTTCTCTCATTGCATATGGACCTTTCCCATTCGCAACAAATCCGATGTTCATGGCCGCATTTTCAATTTTCAGCGCTATGTATACACCCATTTTTCCCTTCCTGATCCGCGTCGTTCTCAGCCTTGTCGTCTCTTCTTCCTGGCCTATCCACCAACTAGATGTCAAGAACGCCTTCCTCCATGGTTCTCTTAACGAGACTGTCTTCTGTCGCCAGCCTCTCGGATTCATCCACTCTTCCCTTCCTGATCATGCCTGCCAACTGCACAAATCGTTGTATGACCTAAAGCAGGTGCCACGCGCGTGGTTTCATTGTTTTGCCACGTTCATTCTCACCCTTGGTTTTCTCCCTTCGCGTTCCGACTCTTCTATTTTCATTCTCAAAAATGACAACCACACTGCCTACCTACTCTACATTGACGATATTGTGCTAACAACATCTTCTGACTCATTTCTGAACAGCATCATTCTCTCCATCCGTAATGAGTTTTGCATGACAAACCTCGGTCCTCTACACCATTTTCTTGGGATTGTTGTGTCTTGTTTCCCCTCTGGACTCTTTTTCTCTCAACGCCAATATGTGCTCAATCTTCTCTCCAAGGCTGGTATGACCGATTGCCATCCTTGTCGCACACCAGCCGAAATAGGTACCAAGATTTCTTCTGATGGCGAACCCCTGTCTGATCCTACCTTATACCACAGTCTCACCGGTGCTCTCCAATACATGACTCTCACTCGTCCATAAATCACTTATGTTGTCCAACAAGCGTGCTTGTACATGCATGATCCCCGTCTCCCGCATTACAATTTACAACCATGTCAAACGCATCCTATGTTATCTTAAAGGCGCTCTAGACCATGGTCTTTCCATCACATCTTCTCCACCCACTTCCCTCACAGCGTACTCTGATGCAGACTGGGCTGGATGTCCAGATACTCGTCGATCTACTTCTGGCTATTGTGTGTACTTGGGTGATAACTTGATTTCTTGGTCGCTAAAAAGGCAACTCACTATTTCCAGGTCCTCTACCGAAGCCGAGTACAGGTCTGTTACGCATGCGGTCACGGAGACCCTTTGGCTCCGTCAACTACTCAGCGAGCTGCACCGATCGCTTCATCAAGCTACTGTCGTCTATTGTGACAACATTTCAGCTGTGTACATGTCTTGTAATCATGTGCAGCACCATCGCACCAAGCACATAGAGATAGACATTCATTTTGTTAGAGAGAAGGTAGCTCTAGGTGAAGTGAGAGTTCTGCATGTCCCTACAAGTGCCCAGTTCACCGACATCTTCACGAAGGGACTTCCGACAGCAGCCTTCACCAACATCTGAGCCAGTCTCAACGTCGTCGAGCCCGCCGTTGACACTGTGGGGGGTGTTAGACAGGGGGACCGACCCAGTCAACCCACGATCTACGCACGATCTGTGCATGTACTCGCTTCTGTTGGGCATCACCCCTCCTATATGTAATCATCTTTGTACTCTTTATGGAATTAAGGAAACCACTCAATCAGTTTTCACCAATGCCTAGTCATCGTCGGCTGTGGCGGGATCCTTCTTCAAGACGAAGGTCGTGGTGGAGGACAGGTTGGGCGCCATGTTGGACGCCATGCGTCGATGATGTGCATTGGCCGACACAGAATGCAACAACAACCTGTCTTCGCACCACAGCGGGTTGCAGCCCGAGCTAGTGATGTCGTCGAATCCTTCAATGCGGTCGAGCGGCAGCACATCAGAGTGGCACCCATAGGGGTACCACATCATCTGGCTCTGTGAGCCGTCCTTCGTCGTCATCTTATTTTCCAAAGGGCCGCCGCCTAGAAATGGTCTGGTGGTTGGCGTGTTCTTGTTATTTCTAACGGAGAGGAGTGGTTGCACACAGAGCCCGAGTTGGCTCCTTGGACGACATGTTGGTCGACCAGGATCGGGTAGGCGACAAGCTGATTAACTCCATGAATGGCGAAAGTATAGGGTTTAAATCGCGGCAGCGGTCATAGTTTTGGGTAGGTCCGGGATATCAGAGTCGACATGGCAGATATCCAAATTCCACACTTCCCCGCCGATTTGGGGTTGGGCTGGGAGATTTCGGACGTCGAGAAACGCCTAAAAGTATTCGGACCGTTCGACCTGTAAGATATAGGACATGTTTTATGAGCCCTATTATAGCGTGTCTTTTTTTGTTTTGAGCTAATATTGGAGCGCGTCTATGTGGGAAAACAGCTTGCGCGAGGATTTGATCCCAGGACCTCCACCTTCGGTGCGTGTTGCCCAACCACTAGACCAAACAAGATTTAGTTAATCAATAGGGTGCAAACTCTTTAAAAGTATGTGCCACGCTATTTACTGCATATAGAAATTAGAGAAACATGATTTTTGAAAGAAAAAAGTGATTTTTTTTTTAAATTTTGCAGATCTCAAAACAAACCACGAATTGAAAGAATTTTCATAAATTAGAAAAAATTCAACGATTTCAAAAAATGTTCACAAACTTGGAAAAACTTCTTCAGTTTTGAAAAATAGTTCATCGATTTTGAAAAAAGTACATTATTTTTAAAAAGATATATTCAATTTCAAGAAAAGTTCATAAGTTTTGAAAAAACTTCATCTATTTTCAACAAAAGTTCATCGATTTTGAAAAGGTTCATAGATTTCGAAAAAAGTTCATCAATTTTCAAGAAAAGTTCACAAACTTGAAAAAAAGTTCATCAATTTTCAAACCAAAAGTTCATCAATTTTGAAAAAGTTCATAAAATTTGAAAAAAGTTCAACGAAATTGGAAAAATTTCATGGATTTTCAAAAAAAAGTTCATCGAATTTGAAAAATAAGTTCATGGATTTTGAAAAAAGTTCATCAAAGTTTCTAAAAGTTCATAAAATTTGAAAATAGTTCATGGATTTTTGAAAAAATGTTCGTTGATTTTGATGAAAAAGTTCATCGATTTACAATCACGCATTTAAGAAAAATAAATAAAAAGGAAAAAAAGAACAGAAAAAAGAAAAAAGAAACAGAAATAGAAAAATAATGCAGACTGGAGAAAGAGTGAGAAGTACGCAAGAAGTTTTTTTAACATAAATAACTTTATTCCTCATATACTAGCCATGTCATTTACAATATGTGGAAGAATAAAGTTAGGGGGATTGGAGTCCCAAAATTGAGATAAACCAAGACTAAAGCAGTGCTTTGCGAAAACAATCAGTAACAAGATTGGTTTCCCTTCCTCAATAAACAAAGCTGACATTTGAAAAGTCCATCGCCAACAGACTAGTCTCAGTGATGATTGGCACATCGGGACCCATGTAAGCATCAAGGTCTGAAACTGCCTCCAATGCATTTAAACTATCTGATTCAATGATTATATTGGAGCACCCGATATTTGAAGCCAGAATAAGACCATACCGAATAGCCTTTATCTGTGCTGGACCACTAATGCTACATGAACCTAGGCCATGTTGTCGCTGCGATAAAATTACCCCGGTCATCTCTCGCCACAACTCCGCAAGCTCCTGCCAAGGTCTCTGCATGAAATGACACATCTACATTAATTTTTTACATAACCCGTCTCAGGTTTCTTCCATGTTTGATCAGATTTTTGAACTGGCTGATTTGGAGTATTTGCACGGATGTAGTTCGTGGCCAATATCCGAATTGACACAGCCGTCTTATCAGGAGGTTGCACGGGGACTCCTTTCACTGCTTGCCTCCTCTGCCACCAAATATACCACATGGCAACAAGGATAAACTCTGGAGCCAGTATTTCATGTACCATAGTTCGAAGTTATAGGAGTATCTCTAAGTTAATAGAACCAGACCGGTCCTGAGCTACCGCATGCCTGATAGTTTCTCCAAGATTGAGTGCAAACCATACCTTGTTAGCCCTCGTGCATGTGAAGATACAATGTTATATGTCCTCCAGGCCAACTTTACACAGCGGGCATTGTGGAATCAAGGGTATGTGTCTACCCGCAAGAACTCCAAAGCAAGGTAAAACGCCGTTAAGTACCTTCCATCCGAAGTGCTTTATCTTTCCCGGGATTCTCAATTGCCATTAGTCCTTCCAAGTTGGGCTAATTTGTGACCTTCCAGGACAGTCTGAACGAGCAAAGTGGTTTCCGAACTAGTGATTGAAATCCACGTGGTAGGCCGAGCGTACTGAGAAAGTACCTGACCTAGTAAATTGCCATGTTACAAAATCTTCTACTGCTTCAATGTGTAAGGGGATTTGTTGTATTCTGTACACATCAACAGGTAGAAAGATGTCACGTCGGAGTTCACCATCCCACTGACCCATATGCAGATCGATTAATTCCTCCACTTTTGACAGCATTGTTCCTCCTCTTGGGGGTAATAATTTTCCTTGACTCGCTAGCAGGAATCCAGGAATCATCCCAAATGTTAATATGTGATCCCGAACCAACACGCAAAATGCACCCTCTTTTGAAAGTTTGGATACCTGCGACGATACTCTACCATGTAAACGATGAACCCTTCTTTGGTCCAGCACTCAATATATCACCATTGTGGTAATACTTGGCTTTCAATACTTATGCACACAGAGAATCGGGTCTTTGGAGAATTCGCCAACACTGCTTTGCTAACATAGCAAGGTTAAAGCTGTGTAGGTCTCTAAATCCCATACCACCTTTCTTCTTTGGAACACACATTTTCCACCATGCAAACCAATGTTTTTTCTTCTTTTCCTCTCCATCTCCCCACCAGAAGCCGGAAATCACATCTGTAATTGATTTGCACACTCCCTTGGGCAGTTTAAAAATAGACATTGCATATGAAGGAATAGCCTGTGCAACAGATTTCACTAAAATTTCTTTCCCTTTTACTGATAGGATTTTCTCCTTCCAACCCTTTAGGCATAGACAAATTCTATCTATCAAGTGCTGAAAGCAGTCACTCCTGTCCACCGCAACTATCGGCGGAAGGCCCAGGTACTTATCTGATAGAGCTTCAGTTAAGATGTCCAGGATGCCACAAACACCTTCCTTTATTAACACTTTGGCATTGGGACTAAAAAATATACTTGATTTAGCTGTGCTGACACGTTGCCCTGAGCTAGTACAATAAGTATCCAAAATTCTTTTCAGAGTGTTTGCATTATGCTCATTCGCTCTCATTAATATAAGGGAGTCATTGGCGAAAAGAAGACGAGAGACTGATGGTGCATTTCTACAACCAGTATACCTTCAATTCTGTCAATATTTTCCTCGTGGGCAAGCATGCTAGAGAGCCCTTCCGAACATAACAAGGAAAGATATGGGGACAAGGGATCCCCCTGCCTCAACCCCCTCATGGGTATGAACTCATCTGTCTCTGTATCATTGAACCTGATCTTGTAGCTAACAGAGGAAACACACTCCATAATCATATCCACCCGTAGTGGATCAAATCCCAATTTCAACATCAATTTCCTTAGGAAACCCCATTCAACCTGATCATATGCTTTAAGCATATCCAATTTAACTGCACAAACACCATTGGATCCATGGGTCTTCTTCTTGATTGCATGGAAACACTCATAAGCTACTAGCACATTATCTGTAATTAGTCTACCAGGGAAAAACGCACTCTGAGTTGGAGAAATCACCTCGGGCAGAATCTTTTTCAGTCTATTTGCCAGCATCTTGGAGATAATTTTTTAAACCACATTACACATGCTAATGGGTCTAAACTGGGTAATTACCTCTGGGCTATTGAAAGCACATTTGCTCCCTGGGTGGTTTTGGTAATTAATGACAACATACTTTGTGGTTAGACTAATGCTTTTATCAAGTATGTTTCAGGAAGTTCAATCACATTGGCATGGCAAAAGGACTGAAGAGGTGGACCCCTAAAATGCTAAGGCAAGCATTGGCAAAAGCTCAAGACTCCATTTTTGGTTTAGTGATCCAAGATCACATTGAGTCCATAGGAAAGCCAATACTATTAAAAGGGGATGAGGTTATGATGATGAACTGGTTGCTTAAAGTGCTTAGTGATACATCTCCTAAACTATCAGCAACTCTCACTGCCATATACACTCATTAGTAATCTCGGTCCCACCGATATTCCAAACTCAGTCACACCGAGATGAACCACCTCAGCCACAAAGCCAAACCCTAGAAATCTCGGATTTTCCGATTCTGAACTCGGTCTCACCGAAACTTGAGTTGCCAAGCTTTTGTAACCTTCTGTCATCAAATCGGTGTCACCGAGATGATGAAGTCGGTCCCACCGAGATTGGCAAGCTCCTGGCTTTACACGAATCGGACTAACCGAGTTTGTATTTTCGGTCCCACCGAAAATCCCAACGTTCACATGATTTGAACTTTCGGTCTCACCGAGTTGTCAACTTCGGTCCCACCGAGATTTGTCAAATGTGTGTAACGGTTGGATTTTGTGTGGAGGCTATAAATACCCTCCACCCCTCTTCATTCGTGGAGAGAGCCATCGAAAGTACTACCACTCCTACCTTACATTTTCGAGAAGAGAACTACCTACCCTTGTGTTGAGATCAAGTTGCTCCACTCCCACCATATGAAGCTTGATCTCTAGCCTTCCCAAATTGCTTTCCACTCAATCCTTTCTTCCACCACAGCCAAATCAAGTGAGGAGAGTTGAGTGTTGGGGAGATTATCATTTGAAGCACAAGAGCAAGGAGTTCATCATCATCAACACCATTTATTACCTTTTGGAGGGTGGTGCCTCCTAGATTGGTTAGGTGTCGCTTGGGAGCCTCCACGAGATGTGGAGTTGAACCAAGAAGTTTGTAAGGGCAAGGAGATCGCCTACTTCGTGAAGATCTACCCCGAGTAAGGCTAGCCTCCGTGGGGGAGGCCATGATGGCATAGACAAGGTTGCTTCTTCGTGGACCCTTCGTGGGTGGAGCCCTCCGTGGACTCTCGCAGCCTGTTACCCTCCGTGGGTTGAAGTCTCCATCAACGTGGAAGTACGATAGCACCACCTATCGGAACCACGAGAAAAATCACCGCGTCTCCAAATTGCGTTTGATCTTCTCCACTTCTCTTTACTACTTGTGCAATTTACTTTCCGCTGCCCATACTCTAGAATTGCATGTGTAGTATGCTACTTGACTTGTGTGTTATGCAAAATCTGCCAAAATCTGTCCTTGATAAAAGACGGAATTTTATCTTGTCGAGTAGTCTAATCACCCCCCTCTAGACACTCTCACCTTCTTCGATCCTACAATTGGTATCAGAGCATTGGTCTCCATTGCTTTGGTTTACACACCATTGGAGGAAGATGGACGTGTCTATGTTTGGGAGTGTTAGCCATAGAGTGCCTATTCTTAATGGAGTGTCCTATAACTCATGGAGGATTGAAATTCTTATTATCTTTAAGATGTATAACTTGCGCAAATATGTTGAAACCCCATATGTGCCTCCATTTGACCCCTTGCACCCTACCATGGATGAAGAGCTTGATTTGCTTCGTAACCTTAGAACTGTAAATCTTATCATTAGAGGGTTACCCGATAACTTGCTTAAGCTTGTTACAAACTTTGAGTGCGCCTATGCTATGTGGAAGTTCTTGGAAGAACTTTATCCGGACTACTCTTTGAGAGGTCTTGATGAAATTCTATACAAGACTATTGAATTTGATATGATGCACCCCAATGATCCCAACTTTGATAAATGCTTCTTTGAGCTTCGTGATCTCATGAAAAAGAAGGGTGATCCTTGTCTTATCAATGCTCTAGTTAGAAATTCTCTTGTATTGCATTCCGATGATTATTGTCACATTGACAAAACTAATGCAAGTAGTTGTCAAATTGACCTAGGTGTTGATGATGAACTATCTATGGGTCAATATGATGATGAGCATGAGCATGATGATGATTGCTCCGATTTGGACACCGAGCTAGACAAGATCATGAAGAGTCTCAATCTTATGGCAAATCTGAGAGACTACATATCCGGCGGAAAAGAGTGGATTCTTGATAGTGGATGCACCGATCACATGACCGGAGATGAAGACATGTTTCGAGAGCTTGCAAAGAACGATGGTCCACGCAAGTATGTGACTTTTGGAGACAACTCCAAGGGTAAGGTACTTGGCCTTGGTAAGGTGGACATATCTTATGATAGCTCTATTCAAAATGTCATGCTTGTAGAATCACTTGGATACAATTTACTTTCCGTGTCTAGATTAGCTGACTTTGGATTCAATGTGCTATTCACCAAAGTAGATTGCCAAGTCTTTCGTCGTGACAATCATAACATGGCATTTACCGGTATCCGTAGAGGTGATCTATATATTGTTGATTTCACTAAGAAAGCCCAACCTAGAACTTGCTTCATTGCTAGATCCGCTAAAGGTTGGTTATGGCATAGAAGGCTTGGACATGTTGGTATGCGTAATCTAGACAAGCTAATCAAAGGTGATCATATTCTTGGTGTTAAAGATGTCCTCTTTGACAAAGATAGACTTTGTAGTGCTTGTCAGCAGAAAACAAGTAGGTGGAAGTCATCCCTGAAGAACATCATGACCACAAGGAGACCGCTTGAGCTTCTTCATATGGATCTCTTGGTCCCAATGCTTACAAAAGCCTTGGTGGTAACTCCTTTGGTCTAGTTATAGTTGATGATTATTCCAGATTTACGTGGGTATTTTTCCTTGATGACAAATCGCAGGTTCAGAGAATCTTCAAAACCTTTGCTAGAAAGGCCCAAAATCAATTTTAGGTGAAGATCAAGAAAGTTCGGAGTGACAATGGAACGGAGTTCAAGAACGCCCATATAGACTCTTTTCTTGATGAGGAAGGGATTCTACATGAGTTCTCGGCTACGTACACTCCTCAACAAAATGGAGTTGTTGAGAGAAAGAACCGAACGCTCATAGAGATGGCGAGAACGATGCTTGATGAATACAAGACACCGAAGCACTTTTGGGGTGAAGCCGTCGAGACAGCTTGTCATGCTATCAACAGGCTTTATCTTCATAAGCTTCTCGGCAAGACTTCATACGAGCTCCTCACCGTAACAAACCCCAAGTGGGATACTTTCGTGTCTTTGGTTGAAATGCTATATCCTTGATAAGCATCGTCGGTCTAAATTTGCTCCTAAAACTCATGAAGGCTTTTTCCTTGGTTATGGATCAAACTCCCACACCTACCGTGTTACAATAATTTCACCCAAAGGTTGAAGAGACGGTAGATGTGAAGTTTGATGAATCTAATGGCTCGCAAGTAGAGCAAATTCCTATTGATGTAGGAGACAAGGACCCATCGGAAGCCATCCAAGATTTATCTATTGGAAAGATCCGTCCCATGGAAGTGAAGGAGAGTACCTCATCTACATATGTGGAGCCCCTACCTCACGGCAAGATGAACCTCAAGGCAACATGGAGGCCTCCACAAGTGGAACTCACCAAGATGAGGAAGTGCAACAAGAAGATCCACCACAACCTCCTTCTCCACCGCCTCAAGACAACACCAACAACAATGAAGAAGAAGAGGAAGATGAGGATGATGAGGAAGCTCAGCCACAACCACAACAAAAGCTATCCCGAGTCGAGCAAGAGTCAAGAAAAATCATCCCGTGGAACAAATGATGAACGACATCGACTCCGGGAGAATTACTCGCTCTAAAACTCGCTTAGCTAACTTTTGTGAGCATTACTCATTTATCTCTAGTCTTGAACCTATGAAGGTAGAAGAAGCACTTGAAGACCCGGATTGGGTGAACGCTATGCACGAAGAGCTACACAACTTCGAGAGGAACAATGTATGGACTTTGGTAGAGAAGCCCAAGGATGATCAAAACGTCATTGGAACCAAATGGGTGTTTCGGAACAAGCAAGATGAAGATGGACAAGTCATCCGCAACAAGGCTCGTCTCGTAGCTCAAGGTTACACACAAGTCGAAGGTATGGACTATGGTGAGACCTATGCCCCTGCTAGACTTGAGTCCATTCAGATTCTTCTTGCTTATGCCAACCACCATGATATTACTCTCTATCAAATGGATATTAAAAGTGCTTTCCTAAATGGTGAAATTGAGGAGGAAGTATTTGTGAAACAACCTCCGGATTTGTGAATCCTAAAAGCCTAATCATGTTTACAAGTTGCACAAAGCCCTTTATGGTCTTAAACAAGCTCCTAGAGCTTGGTACAAATGCTTGACTAGCTTCCTTCTTGAAAAAGGATTTGAGATTGGAAAATAGACTCAACGTTATTCACTTAAAAGGGTTGATGGTGAACTATTTGTGTGCCAAATATATGTTGATGATATTATCTTTGGTTCAACTAACCCTCATTTTAGCGAGAAGTTTGGAAAGCTCATGTCGGAGAAGTATGAGATGTCCATGATGAGTGAACTCAAATTCTTCCTTGGGTTGCAAATCAAGCAATCTAAGGAGGGTACCTTTGTCTCACAAACAAAGTACACCAAGGATCTCTTCAAGAAGTTCAACATGCAAGAAAGCAAAGGTATGAGAACCCCCATGCCTACAAGTGGACATAATGACTTGACAAAAGATGGAGAACCCGTTGATCAAAAGGTTTACCGATCTATGATTGGTTCTCTACTATATCTCTGTGCTTCTTGTCCTGACATAATGTTGAGTGTATGCATGTGTGCTCGATATCAAGCAGCCCCTAAAGAATGTCATCTTAAAGCTATTAAAAGAATTGTGAGATATTTGATACACACACCAAACTTTGGCATTTGGTATCCTAAGAGGGCCTCTTTCGACCTTGTTGGCTATTCCGACTCGGACTATGCCGTGACAGGTTGATAGAAAGTCAACTTCGGCACGTGTCAATTCCTTGGTCGATCCCTTGTATCTTGGTCCTCCAAGAAACAAAATTCGTATCATTATCCACCGCCAAGGTAATATATTGCTGCTGGTTCATGTTGTGCTCGGTTGCTATGGATGACACAAACGCTTAAGGATTATGGGATACATGTGAGACATGTTCCTTTGCTTTGTGACAATGAGAGTGCGATTAAGATTGGACACAATCCCGTGCAACACTCTCGAACGAAACATATTGAAGTTCGTCACCATTTTATTCGTGATCACATTGCCAAGGGTGACATCAATCTTAAGCATGTTCGATCGACAAACAACTTGTCGATATCTTTACAAAACCTCTTGATGAGAAGGTGTTTTGTCGCTTGAGGAGTGAGTTGAACATCATTGATGCTTCAAACTTGGAGTGAGAACTCCATTGATGCATGCAAGGCATGAGCCTACTTGACTAATCCTTGATATTACTCTTATGATGATGATCATATGTCTTGGACACATTTGCCCCTTGTATTGCATCTAACTCCTTGCGGTACTTGGATGATCTACATTCCACAAGATTACCACACACTCAAATCATGAGTAATCTTGTCATTGACCAAGTATCTACCCCTTTGGGATGCTGAGTTCAAGGAACAAAATTCCACATATCCTTTTTGACATCTTATACATCTAGTATTTCACTCTTGTCATCTTGGATATCCTTGAGTATTTCCTTGCTTGCCTAACCCATGTAGGAAGATGAACTACACAAGTGGAAATGGCGCTCTAACTTCACATTCAATGAGCACCTACATCAAGTTCACCTACATGAGCAAAGCAACAACAAGCCCAAGGTATGCTCTTCACATCTTTAAGGAGCTTTGCTCAAAGACATGAGTACAAGCAGCTTCATAAGATGTGAACACATCAATGCTTAATCGAAAAATGGCAACCCCATTTTGAGCTTAAACGATGAGTATGACCTATGATCAAATGTTCTCATTTGACTCCTAAGTCAATATACTCAAACATAGGTGACTTTGTCGCCGACCCCTATCTAGATGAAGTATATATGTTTTGGAGTCTTTCTATTTTCTCTTTAAAAAAACTTCATCTAGGAATCTTTTTTTTCATTTCTATTCTTCTGTTTTTGTGAATATCCTTTTGGCTCAGATCAATTCCTCGAAAATCATTTACAAAATCATTGCAAATCCTTTGAAACATTCCTTGCAAAGTGAGCTGAATTATTTCTGTATTTCCTTGGAATTAAACTCGGCGTCACCGACTTAAATATTTCGGTCAGACCGAAAAGGATCTGCCCTAAGTCCATGACTTTCGGACCCACCGATCCATCTTATTTCGGTGTCACCGATTTATTTCTTTCAGGATATCATCTTCTGCAGCTCCACTCAATGATTCTCTATTGCATGTTTCTTTTGTCCTATTGTGATTCTTAAGGATCCCACTTCTTTCTTTCCACCTTCCTTGACCTTCCTAGTTTGCTGTCCTTTTCGGCACTTGATGTCAAAGGGGGAGAAGACTTAGGGGGAGAAGAGAAGATTTAGGGGGAGAAGAAGAGCAATCTTACCTTAAGGGGGAGAGAATCACATCAAAGCTTTGCCGTGTTCCACATTGGATATTACATTTGGCATCATTCTTTTGATTTTGCTCTTTCCATCAAACCTCTTGATCTGAGACAACTCAAAGGGAGAGGAACCTTCACAATTGATATCTTATGGAAAGCAAAATCTCTCAGAGTTCATTGAAAATCTTTTTAGTTTTCGGAGACATGTTTGCTGATTCAAGCTTGTGCTCAATATGATACACTCTTTATACATGTCATCCCTGGCTTGGTACTCTTGATGTTCTTGTAGTTGGTTGAAGAAATACTCTTGTGTTATCTAACCTTGTTTTCCCAAGTCTATTTCTTCAGGTACAATGCCAAGGAACCTCAAGGTAAGTATATGCACTTTGCAGAATGTGCATGATGGTGACTTGCTTGTGAATACTTGTTTGCAAGAAATCACCATGCACATATGCATTATCACTCACTTCTTTTCATCTGCTCTGATGCATATGGCCAAGCTACATGTAGCACATCTTGCCTTTCTCTCTTGTGTGCTTGTGGTAGTCCAAAACCATAATTTATGAAAATCTTGCACACTTGTAGGGGAGCTGTGTACTACATGTTTGTCAAAGCTGTGATAATTCTGTCTTTCTTTCAAGAAGCTTTGATGTCTTGTTTTGTGTGTTGCCATCAATTACCAAAAAGGGGGAGATTGAAAGCACATTTGCTCCCTGGGTTGTTTTGGTAATTAATGACAACATACTTTGTGGTTGGACTAATGCTTTTATCAAGTATGTTTCAGGAAGTTCAATCACATTGGCATGGCAAAAGGACTGAAGAGGTGGACCCCTAAAATGCTAAGGCAAGCATTGGCAAAAGCTCAAGACTCCATTTTTGGTTTAGTGATCCAAGATCACATTGAGTCCATAGGAAAGCCAATACTATTAAAAGGGGATGAGGTTATGATGATGAACTGGTTGCTTAAAGTGCTTAGTGATATATCTCCTAAACTATCAGCAACTCTCACTGCCATATACACTCATAAGTAATCTTGGTCCCACCGATATTCCAAACTCAGTGACACCGAGATGAACCACCTCGGCCACAAAGCCAAACCCTAGAAATCTCGGATTTTCCAATTCTGAACTCGGTCTCACCGAAACTTGAGTTGCCAAGCTTCTGTAACCTTCTGTCATCAAATCGGTGTCACCGAGATGATGAAGTCAGTCCCACCGAGATTGGCAAGCTCCTGTCTTTACACGAATCGGACTAACCGAGTTTGTATTTTCGGTCCCACCGAAAATCCCAACGTTCACATGATTTGAACTTTCGGTCTCACCGAAGTTGTCAACTTCGGTCCCACCGAGATTGGTCAAATGTGTGTAACGGTTGGATTTTATGTGGAGGCTATAAATACCCTCCACCCCTCTTCATTCGTGGAGAGAGCCATCGAAAGTACTACCACTCCTACCTTACATTTCGAGAAGAGAACTACCTACCCTTGTGTTGAGATCAAGTTGCTCCACTCCCACCATATGAAGCTTGATCTCTAGCCTTCCCAAGTTGCTTTCCACTCAATCCTTTCTTCCACCACAGCCAAATCAGTGAGGAGAGTTGAGTGTTGGGGAGATTATCATTTGATGCACAAGAGCAAGGAGTTCATCATCATCAACACCATCTATTACCTTTTGGAGGTGGTGCCTCCTAGATTGGTTAGGTGTCGCTTGGGAGCCTCCACGAGATGTGGAGTTGAACCAAGAAGTTTGTAAGGGCAAGGAGATCGCCTACTTCGTGAAGATCTACCCCGAGTAAGGCTAGCCCTCCGTGGGCGAGGCCATGATGGCATAGACAAGGTTGCTTCTTCGTGGACCCTTCGTGGGTGGAGCCCTCCGTGGACTCTCGCAGCCGTTACCCTCCGTGGGTTGAAGTCTCCATCAACGTGGAAGTACGATAGCACCACCTATCGGAACCACGAGAAAAATCACCGCGTCTCCAAATTGCGTTTGATCTTCTCCACTTCTCTTTACTACTTGTGCAATTTACTTTCCGCTGCCCATACTCTAGAATTGCATGTGTAGTATGCTACTTGACTTGTGTGTTATGCAAAATCTGCCAAAATCTGTCCTTGATAAAAGACGGAATTTTATCTTGTCGAGTAGTGTAATCACCCCCCCTCTAGACACTCTCACCTTCTTCGATCCTACAGCTATCCACATTAGGAATAAGCACAACATTAGTGGAGTTCCACCCCTCCGAAATTTTGTTGTTGATGATTGCATCAAGAACCTCCTCTATTAGCTCATCACCTACAATATGCCAAGACCGTTTAAAGAAGATGGCATGGAGCCCATCCGGACCAGGGGCCTTCATGTCACCTATTTGGAGCAGAGCTTTTTAACATCTTCTTTCGAGTATGGTGCCATCAACAACCTGTTCATATCTCCAGTGACCACCTGCTTAACAGTAGCTAGTAACCCATCATCAATAGCCCATGCATCCAAAGAGAAAAGACTCTGGAAGTAATAAAGAAGAAGTGGTTTCAGGTTATCATTACCCTCCACCCACCCATTATTATTATTTTGTCAATTTCTTAATTAAATTGTGACATCTACGAGCTGATGCAGACTGGTTAAAAAACTTGGTCTTGCGATCTCCACGGTGCAACCAATTCACATGTTCACACCGCGCCCAGTAAATTTCTTCTTGTTCGAGTAGACTCTCAATAAGAAATTTAAGATCCTTCTGTTTTACCTTTGCTTTGATTGTATATTCCACGCGCATCAATTTGTCCAACTCCTTTTGAGCTATCCTCAAACGAGCACGGGGACCTTTAAGGACCTTACGATCCCAGTCATGCAGTTCTTTATGGACAGCCTCGAGTTTTGCACTTGCCGACGTGCATAGGCCATGCACCACTGCCTTCTACCATGCCGTCTTGACCACCTCTTCCACTATCTCTTCTGACAGCCAACATGCTTCGAATTTCTGACTAGGTCGTCACCTGGGCGCTGCAACACCCGCTAGGTATTCTGTGTCTAGGCAAATCAGTCGATGGTCTGACTTCCCCATCTCTAGATTGCACGTACGAAACATGGGATGCATCTCCATCCATCTGGCATTAGATACAACACAACCTAAACATTCCCGCAATCCTCCTCGAAACCATGTGAACTTGTCTCCATGGTAACCTATGTCCTCCAGAGAGCAATCTGAAAGTGCATCTTGGAAGGCCTGTAACCGCGAATGCAGTCGCGGTGCACCTCCCCCCTTTTCCAACGAGAACAAAATCTCATTAATGTCACCAATGACCACCCATGACAGATTAGATTGAGCATGCAAGTCACGTATTAGCTGGTACATACGATCCTTGTTATCCCAACTAGGCTCCCCATACAATCTTGAAAGCCTCCATTCTCTTCCATCTGATTCCTCCATCATCACATCGATGACACTAAAAGTGGTAGTCCGGGAGTAGATCCTCACCTCCTTCTTCCAGACTAAAAGCAAACCACCTTTCCTTCCATCAAGACTTGGTGCAACGATTTTGTAATCCATCCCCATTTTCCTCCTCAAGTTCTCTGCCCTATACTCATCCAAATGCATTTCGGGTAGAAAAACCGCATCTGGATTATGTCACCTCTGGATGTCCAGAAGCGAACGAACTGTCTGTTGGAGAACGCAGTAATTTCAAAAAATTTCCTACGATCACACAAGATCTATCTAGGTGATGCATACCAACGAGAGGGGAGAGTGTAGTCTATGAGCCCTTGTAGATCGAAAGCAAAAGCGTTATGACAACGCGGTTGATGTAGTCGTACGTCTTCACGATCTGACCGATCCTAGCACCAAAGGTACGGCACCTCCGCGATCTACACACATTCAGCTCGGTGACGTCCCATGAACTCTAGATCCAGCTAAGGTCGAGGGAGGGTTTCATCAGCACGACGGCATGATGACGGTGATGATGAAGTTATCGACGCAGGGCTTCGCCTAAGCACCACAATGATATGACCGAGGTGGAAATCTCTGGAGGGGGGAACCTGGTGGGGAACGTAGTAATTTTAAAAAAAATCATACGCACACGCAAGATCATGGTGATGCATAGCAACAAGAGGGGAGAGTGTTGTCCATGTACCCTCGTAGACCGAAAGCGGAAGCGTTAGCACAACGCGGTTGATGTAGTCGTACGTCTTCACGATCCGACCGACGAAGTACCGAACGTACGACACCTCCGAGTTCAGCACACGTTCAACTCGATGACGTCCCACGAACTCCGATCCAATAGAGCTTTGCGGGAGAGTTCCGTCAGCATGACGGCGTGATGACGGTGTTGATGATGCTACCGATGCAGGCCTTCGCCTAAACACCGCTATGATATTACCAAGGTGGAATAGGGTGAAGGGGGCACAGCACACGGCTAAGAGATCAATGATCAATTGTTGTGTCTAGAGGTGCCTGAGGGAGTCCTGGACTAGGGGGTGTCCGGATAGCCGGACTATCATCGTCAGCCGGACTCCAAGACTATGAAGATACAAGATTGAAGACTTCGTCCCGTGTCCGGATGGGACTTTCCTTGGCGTGGAAGGCAAGCTTGGCGATACGGATATGTAGATCTCCTACCATTGTAACCAACTCTGTGTAACCCTAGCCCTCTCCGGTGTCTATATAAACCGGAGGGCCTTAGTCCGTAGGACACACAACCATTACAACAATCATACCATAGGCTAGCTTCTAGGGTTTAGCCTCCTTGATCTCGTGGTAGATCCACTCTTGTACTACCCATATCATCAATATCAATCCACCAGGAGTAGGGTTTTACCTCCAACGAGAGGGCCCGAACCTGGGTAAAACATCGTGTCCCTTGTCTCCTGTTACCATCCGCCTAGACGCACAGTTCGGGACCCCCTACCCGAGATCCGCCGGTTTTGACACCGACATTGGTGCTTTCATTGAGAGTTCCTCGTGTCGCCACCGATAGGCTTGATGGCTTCTTCAATCAACAACAACACCGTGTGGTGAGACTTTTCTCCCGGACAGATCTTCGTGTTCGGCGGTTTCAAGATCGGGCCAATTCACTTGGCCATCCGAGCAGATCGAAGCTACGCCCCGCCATCAGTCGATCTTGAAGCCTAAACTTCACGGCCGACATCCGCGGAGACTTGATCTTCGACGGATTCGAGCCACAGAGGAGCGTGCCGCACTGTCACGATGGGCATGATTTAGCTCTGCTGCCGGACAGAACCTTGGAGGCCGCACACGGATCCGCTCCGACCTATAGTTCAGAGCCGACCGGGCAGATCGAGGACAGGTGGCTGGACACCGCCTCGGGATCTGCAACCTCTACGGTGATAGAGCCCAATACCGACCTTGTCCCTTATAAAGCTCGTGACTCCAAGGAGCCGAACTCCTTGCCAGACTCCGAACCTCCTGCGCCCCTACCAATCGAATCCGATTGGGCGCCGATCATGGAGTTCATCGCAGCGGACATCTTTCAGCACTCGCCCTTTGGCGACATCCTGAACTCACTAAAGCATCTCTCGTTATCAGGAGAACCTTGGCCAGACTGCGGTCAGGATGGTTGGGATGCGGACGACGAAGAAATTCAAAGCCGACCCACTACCCACTTTGTAGCCACTGTCGATGATCTAACCGACATGCTAGACTATTTAATCCAAGACATCGACGGTATGGACGACGATGCCGAGATCGCTAAGAACCAGCGCCTACCGAGCATCGAAGGCCACCCCAACCCATGACGATATATGGTGGACACACCAAAAGGAAGCGATAACGAGGAACAACGGGACGCGGCAAGGGATAATTTCGCCGACAAACAACCAAAACGGCGACGCAGACGCCGCCCTAAGTCCCGCCTCGACAAAAACAGCACTCCTAATGACCCAGCAATAGAGCAGGGCAAACCAGTGGACGACGAACATGCAACCAAGCAACCATCCGAACAGGACGAATCGGATAATCAATCCATGCCCGGCGAAAACAACAGTCCAGACGATCTCACGCCCGACACACCACCGGAGCATAAGAACCTTCACAAAAGACTCGTCGCCACTGCAAGAAGTCTGAAGAAGGAAAAACGGAAGCTCAAAACAGCAGAAGACATACTCAGAATGAGGTGGAGCAAAGTAGTCAAGACCACGGACAAATATGGCAATGGCCACCAAACAAAGAGCTACCCGAAGCGCAGGCTGCTGCCAGAATTCGACGAGGAGGCCATAGAGCCCCCACAATTAAAAAGCAAAGAGGTCGCCTGGCCGGATAGACGACCAGATGACAGGCCAAAAGCGACAAGCGGCGCCGCACACAAGCCGACACATGATCCTCGTAAAACAGACGGCTCGGTCAGGTCCATTTATGGGCCAAAAAAGAGGGCCTCAGGAAGCAACACAACACGCCGCATGTTCGAAGATAGCGGCACGCCTAAATACAGGGGCGCCGGACACCCACTATGTTTCACCGATGAGGTGCTGGACCATGAATTTCCAGGTGGATTCAAGCCCGTAAACATAGAGGCATACGACGGAACAACAGACTTTGAGTGCGGATTGAGGATTACATCCTGCACATACACATGGCTAGAGGAGACGATCTCCACGCCATAAAATATCTATCCTCAAGCTCAAAGGGCCAGCTCGGCATTGGCTCAAAAGCCTCCCGAAAATACCATTGGAAGTTGGGAAGAGCTCGAGGACGATTTAGAGCAAATTTTCAAGGGACTTATGTCCGCCCTCCAGATGCGAGACGATTTAAGTCACATAACTCAACAGCCCGGAGAGTCGGCGCGCAGATTCGAACAGGTTCCTTACCAAAAGAACCAAATAGTCGATCGCCTGACGCCAAGCCTTAGCAGCTTTTAAACATAATGTTCGAGACGAATGGCTCGCCAGACACCTCGGCCAAGAGAAGCCGAGAACAATGGCCGCGCTAACAAGCCTCATGACCCACTTTTGCGCGGAGGAAGACAACTGGCTAGCAAGATGCAGCACCAGCGACCCGAGTACATCCGAGATCAGAGATGGAAACGGAAAATCGCGGCGCAGAAAGGACCAGCGCCGAAATAAAGAAAAAGGCCCAAAGAACACGATGGTCAACGCCGGATTCAAAAGCTCGCGGCCGAACAAAAAAACACTGCCTCTTAAGGACAACAGTGACGAGCTATCCAACTTAAACAAAATCTTGGATCGGATATGTCAAATCCACAGCACCTCCGGAAGGCCTGCAAACCACACCCACCAAGATTGTTGGGTCTTCAAACAGTCTGGCCGACTCAATGCCGAACACAAGGTGCTCGACGCGCCAAGCGAGGATGACGACGAACCCCGCCAGCAGAGCGCCGGAAAACAAAAGACTTTCCCACAAGAAGTCAAAATAGTAAACTCACTTCATGTGATAATACGGAACAACAATGCGGCACCCGCCAAAGTAGGTGTCGCATGGTCCACCCCAGCGGAACCTCGAGATTGGATGTCAAAACCAATTACTTTCGACCACCTGGACTATTCCAGAAGTATTCGAAACGCAGGATGGACTGCTCTGATATTGGATCCTATAATCGACGGATTACAATTTACACAAGTCCTGATGGATGGTGGCAACAATTTAAACCTGCTATATCCGGACACAATCCGCAAGTTGGGGATAGACCTTACTAAAATTCGACATAGCCGCACTTCCTTCAAAGGAGTGACGCTAGGCCCTTACGCCAAGTGCACGGGCTCCTTACTACTAGAAGTTGTGTTCGGGGCACCCGACAACTTCCGATGCGAAAAGCTAATCTTTCATGTCGCCCCATTCAAAAGTAGCCATCAAGCACTATTGGGACGTGGAGCTTTTGTCCGCTTTAACACAATACCACACTACGCGTCTCTTACACTTAAAATGCCCGGTCCACGCGGCATCATCTCATTAAAAAGTCGCTCAAGACCCCGGACACGGCTAGACGAGTCCGGCATAAATAAGCTAGGGGCTCCCTAGCCGCACACCCCTTTACAAGGGGCTGTGCGTATGAGCTAATATAAGCTCAGCTTTATTCATTCATTCATATTTCGATTTTTAATACATTCTTCTTTTTTTTGCACGATTTCCTTTCAAGCTAAGTTCCTCTCTTTTTACAGATGAACAATGTGCACACCCGTCCAGGATACGGCACAACGGAGACACAGGCGCAGACGTGCAGCAGGGACCCGTCGCAAGGATTCTTTTCAGATTAAGTCCTTGCATAAACCTTTCTTAATGTCTTTTGTTGATTCACATCCCACGGTTTTTCACCATAACCAACGAGGAGGCTGGCGTTTTGGCATCGGCCACGCCAGAAATTCTCGCCTGTACCTAGACACTAGGGGCTTAGGGCATTGTTCTGCCCGTTATTATAAAGACTGAATACCTTAGGGAGTGTTCGGCGTCTCGAGTTAGGCCTTATATGCATCAGCTCCGAGTCATGTCTTTGGTCAAATATTGGGTTTGCCTGGCTCCTGTCTTTTGCTGCCTTACGCTCAGATCATCGGCTACGCGGCACCGGAGAACTATGCGATTGTGCCCGGTTGGCTGGCGAGCACCTCAAGAGAGAAAGCCAAAACCGATCGTCATGATATAGCGAGAGACTAGTCAACCACTCGATCGACTATCGGAATGTTTAGAATTCCTCCGCTTTGACAAAGGACCGTTTCCCGGTCAGGCACATACGCGCCCCGAACTCGGAGAGCGCGGTGCCCCTAGGGGCTATATCGTAGCCCCACCTTCGAACTCCTATGGCTAAGTGAAAGTGATAAAGCGTTATAGTCCGGTTGCCTCGTTTGCTACGCTATCACCTCCTTCACAAGACCAAGACGTTGGATTAAGTGTGAAAATGTGCTATTTCCCAAACACCCCCGCACCATGTGCGTGGGGGCTGAAGCCGAAGACTGCCATCTTTCAGGTTATACACAAGTATACATTAAACGGTCGCACAGGAGATATTTCAATACTTGAACGCACAAGTACAAAAAGCGCTCATATTATAAACACCATTTTACAAACCATAAAGTTCATTTGATTACGACATTTTTTGAGCACTGCGACTCTATTACACGAGCACCACACAGAACTTCCCCAAAATAGTGCTCGACGGGTAACCGGCTCTCGTCCGAACCCTGGGTCGCAACAGCGGTGGCATCCATCTTCGTCCAGTATGTCTTCACACGGGCGAGGGCCATCCGTGCACCCTCTATGCAGGCCGACCGCTTCATCGCCTTGATATGCGGCACCGCCCCAAGAAATTGCTGCAATAAGCCAAAATAACTCTTGGCTTAGGCCTATCCGCCGGACATGAGCCACGATATCTCATCATGGCAAGTCCGGACAGCCTTTTCAGCTCAGCCCACTCAGCCAACCGATCGGTCGCCAGGCGGACGCCCGACTATGGAATTGAGACCAAAACAGCTCTTCCGTCTCGTGATCCTTCTGACTTCGGAAGTGCACAACGACATCTGCCGCACTCGCCGCTAAATCCATATAAGGATCCTCCGGACCCCACAGCTGGCCAAGCTGAGCATACTTTGGATCTGTAAACCTCCGGTGCAACAGAAAGGGCTTGTGTCGGTGTCAAAACCGGCGGATCTCGGGTAGGGGGTCCCGAACTGTGCGTCTAGGCGGATGGTAACAGGAGACCAGGGACACGATGTTTTTACCTGTGTTGGGCCCTCTCGATGGAGGTAAAACCCTACTCCTGCTTGATTGATATTGATGATATGGGTAGTACAAGAGTGGATCTACCACGAGATCAAGGAGGCTAAACCCTAGAAGCTAGCCTATGGTATGATTGTTGTAATGGTTGTGTGTCCTAGGGACTAAAACCCTCCGGTTTATATAGACACCGGAGAGGGCTAGGGCTACACAGAGTCGGTTACAATGGTAGGAGATCTACATATCCGTATCGCCAAGCTTGCCTTCCACGCCAAGGAAAGTCCCATCCGGACACGGGACGAAGTCTTCAATCTTGTATCTTCATAGTCTTGGAGTCCGGCCGACGATGATAGTCCGGCTATCCGGACACCCCTAGTCCAGACTCCTCAAGAGCCTCGAACCAGGCTTCAATGACGATGAGTCCGCGCGATATTGTTCGGCATTGCAAGGCGGGTTCCTCCTCCGAAAAATCATAGAAGATTGTGAACACCAGGATAGTGTCCGGCTCTGCAAAATAAATTCCACATTCCACCGTAGAGAGAATAATATGTACACAAGTTCAATCTGCTGACGTATTCTTTGGCGTGACGTCATGCCATTACCAAGCCTTTACTTGAATCAATTTTTATTATACCACCTCGGTAGCGTTTAGCGGCGGTTTTGGCACGCCTTTGTCGGCGTAGATCGTGTTCCCCTTATTCTGGGATTCTCATCAATACGGACGTGGGTAACCCAACCGCGCCATTGGTGGTGGCTCTTGGCAGATAGGCGAGTTTTACCAGGCCGGTGGGGACGCATAGTCTTCGTCCGCCCATATATAAGGGGATAAGGATCCACCTTTTTACCTACGCCTTCTTCCTCCTTTGCTTATCCATCTCCGCGCACTCGAGCTCTAGCGCCCAAGCCCGCACATCTCGTCTCGACCTTCTCTAGTCATGTCCGAAGTGGGAGGCAAGTGGTTGGCTTCCTCCGTTACGGAGGAGCACATCAAGAAGCTGCGCTGGCCGGATACTGCCCAAATGACATCACAAGACCGACTGCCCGACAAGGGGCAGCTCATCCCCACCCCAGGCCCCATGAGAGGGTCGTATTCCTTCCCCACTTCCTCCATGGACTGGCCTTCCCATTGCATCCCTTCGTCCGGGGGCTCATGTACTACTACGGCCTGGACTTCCACGATCTGACGCCAAACTTCATCCTCAACATCTCGGCGTTTATCGTCATGTGCGAGGCATTCCTCTGCATCCAACCCCACTTCGGCTTGTGGCTCAAGACCTTCAATGTCAAGCCGAAGGTAGTGAAGGGCGTCCAAGCGGAGTGCGGAGGCGCCATGGTGGGCAAGATGCCCAACGTCATCTGGCTCGAAGGGGCCTTCGTGGAGTCCGTCAAGGGGTGGCAATTGGGGTGGTTGTACATCACCGAGCCGCGCGACCCTAAATGGGCGGCGGCCCCCGAGTTCAGATCTGGTATCCCTATGCAGCTCACCTCCTGGAAAGAGAAGGGCTTTCTATGGGGCAGTTCGAGGAGCCGACAGACTCGCCCTGTCTCCTGCACCTTGGTGAACAAGAAGCTTAGGCTTGTCAATGTGATCTAGGTCATGCTCGTCCGCCGGATTCTCCCCTGCCAGTAGCGGGCCTTCAATTTGTGGGAGTTCGATCCGCACAAGATCGACCTCGAGGGCTCTTCGACACGACGTACGAAGATGCCTGGAGGGTGCTGTTCAAGGGCGGAGAAGCCCCCGCGTCCGCGATGGAAGACCGCGGATTCAACACCAAGCGCCCGGCCGGCGAGGTAAGCTTTGTTATCCTCTATGGGACATTTATTTTCTTTCACAATTTAATTTTATGTGGGATCTAAAACTCCCAATGCCTTTGACAGGACTGGCAAAGGACGTCCGGACAGGTGGACTGTCTGGCTCCCCTTCCCGAAGAACCAGCGGACGCCCGTTTAACGGGGCTGCTAGTCCCAAAGACTTTATGTGGTGCCGAGAAGAAGGCTAAGAAGAAGGCCACGGAACTCGAAGAAGTTCCCGGCGCCAGGTGATATCAGACTCATCGTCCGATGGCTCCGAGGCGGACTCCTCCCCCGAAGGCGAGGAGGAGAAAGAGGACTCTCCCCCGGAGGGGGGAGAGAGGAAAAGGAAGGCTTCCCCAACGGGGGAGGCCGAAGGGTCCAAGAGGGGAAGGACCCTTCCCCCGGACAGCTCCGCCAACGCCAATGATGGCGACGAGGAGTGGCCCTCAAGGGCCAAGCCCCTGGCAAGATCGTAAGTATCCGGACTCCTGAGTGATTTGTAATTTCTTTTTCGTGCCACGTAGTGTCCTTCTAATGCCGCATACTATTTGTAGCCCGGCCGAGGAGGATCTTCCCGCTTCATCCAGCGAGTCCTTGGCGCCGTCGGATGTGGATTCCATTCCGACCGCCTCCACCCCTCGTGGTGCTGAGGACGCCGAGGTGGGATCCCAGGAGGAGACTCGCCAGGAGGGGGAGGCTCAGGAGGTGCCACAAGGCAACCTCCCGGACTTCGTGCCGGACTCCGTGCCGGAACCCGCAGTGGTTCCAGAGTCCGGCAGGCGGCCCCTTCGCAAGAAGGGCAAGACCGTGACACCGGCAGCCTCCGTCCAACCGGAGGCACCGAACAACTTGTTGGAGGCGCTCAACGGCGCTTCCATTGAGGAAGAGCACCGCACTATCATGAGTGCGGTGATTCAGAAGGTTCAGCTCGCCAAGAGCGGGCTGACCGAAGCCTGCAGTAGCCTTCTAACATGCTTTGAGGTAAGAAGTTTAAAATATGTAATGTGATACCACATAGACAAGAGTTTCGATGCTCGGTTCGTGTTGGAAAGAAAACCGGACCGAGGATCTAAAAAGATATACGCAGGAGTGCTAAAAATTATGTCAATATGGGTTTGCAGGCTGCGCTGCCTGACCTCTCTGCCGACCGATCATGGAGGTCGGTGCTTTGAAGTAGGATCTCGAGTGGTCCGAGCAAGAGCTCGGCCTTGCCAAGAAGCAGCTCGAGGACAAAGAAGGTGAGTAACACCACTTTGAAATTTGTACCTTCTGTAAAAGGATTTTGCTGCAATAGAAATAACAAGGATAACGTGGTACTGCAGGGCCACAAACGAGGTGGCGACCTCAAGGAGGCCGTGTCTGGTCGAACGCACGCGGCCGCGGAACGGGTGGAGCGAGAGAAGCAGGAGGCGCGGTGGCGGAGGTGCGGCAAGAGCTCCAGGCTCTCATGGAAAAGCATGAGAGTTTGGAGCGCGACTCGAAGACTCGAGAGTCCGAGCTTGCCTCGGCTCTTGAAAGTGCCAAAGCCACCAAGGCCGAGGCCCATAAGTCCCTCCAGGAGATTGAGGCGATGAAGAAGATAGCGGCGGGTAAGGAATTTTACATGCAAAGCAAGCATGTGAATGTAAATTACCTATTACTTACCCGAGTTCGAGCTCTGAGGCGTTGCAGATCTGCCTCGCAGCAGGTCCGATGCCGCCAAGATTCTACCGGGCTGAGGAGGGAGCTCAACGGAGAAGGTCTTCGGTCTCAAGACGCCGAGGCGGACATCCGGTGTTTCTAGCGACCAGCTGAAGCAGCTGGTCGAGCTCCACAAGGTAGCCGAGCAGGCCATGAAGGGCCTCATAGTTCGGCTGTGGCCTGTAGAGGCCATGCCTGGGAGCTACTTCGGCCTCATGCGGCGGCTGGTGGATGCGTGCCCCTGGGTGGAGGTCATCAAGTGCTCCGCCTGCATGGAAGGTGCCCGTCGGGCCCTCGCCCGCGCAAAGGTGCATTGGGGCAGGCTGGATGCGGAGAGGCTTCTGACGGACGCGCCGCCGCCGGGCAAGGAGTATCGTACGCCCGAAATGTACTATAAGACTGTCCTGAAGGGTGCCCGCAAGATTGCAGATGAGTGCCCCAGAGATGTAATTATTGAGTAAACTCGCCATGTGTTATCCTGTGCGCTGAAAACATTGTTCATATGCGCTAAGCAATGCTTATTTGATTTAAAATATTACCTTCTGTGCGGCCGTTTATTAAATCTGAGAGATGGCAAGTCGTCGGCTTCAGCCCCCATGCCACCAGTGCTGGGGTGTTTGGGATAAACTTGAGCACTCTCCCATTTTTGGGTCCATCTAGGGAGGCGCTCAACACAACGAACAAGGCAACCGGACTTATAATGCTTGAACACTCTCACTTAGCCATAGAATTCTATAATTTTAAATCTCGGCGAAGCCCCTAGTGTTCGGAAGACCGAATTCGGGGCGCTATCCACGCCTTGGCCGGACACAGCCGGTTCCTCGCTCTAAGCGGCATAAGTCTTTAAGGACTTGAAAAGACCTCTCGAACAGCGACCAGCTCTCGCCTTATCATGACAGTCAGTTTTAGCTTTCTCCACTGAGGCGCTCGCCCAGCTCAGCCGGGGCGCAATCGCAGTGGTTCTCCCAGTGCTACCTTAGCCGACGGAACGGAACGTAAGGTACCAAAACATGGGAGCCGGGCAAACCCAACTATTGACCCAAGACATGATTCGAGCCGATGCATATAGTGCTATAAGTTCGGGTGCCGTGACTTGTGAAAGTGTTAGGACTTCACACCATAATGCGGGGAACATAAGCCCCTGGTGTATTCGGCCGTACCAAATTGTACGGATGCAAGATGTCATAAATGAACATATATATAGAAAGGAATGCAATCATAAGGGAAAAAGTAATGCATTGTTTATTCAGGGAATTCTGCCATGAGTGCAGAACAATACAAATAGTGCGGTAAGCAAGGGAGTGGACTATTTTAAACATGTCCCCATCCAGGGGTGGGCTGCAGAATGGTGTAATTAACAGATTTAATGCTCGTAATGGAGACCACCTGAGTGTTCGTCGTGGCCCTTGTTCCTCCCTGGCTGTTGCATCGTGAGTTCGGCCGATCTACTGCCGGACAGGGCCTCTTGTAAACAGAGTCCTGTGGATAAAATAAAAAAAGGAAAAGAAAAAGAGCGACACACTTAGGAGCCCCTGGTGTGTTTGAGCCGCACTCTGGGCCTGTCGTGGTCGTGCCCCTCCCCCTATGCCCAAGGTATCTCCAGAGCGTAATGATGTACGCGGGGAGCTTGTTTTGCAATCATGCAAGGGCTGGGGTGGGGAATGATTTACGCTGCGTTTCGGGACGTGCTGTGGTCTTGATGTATGTTGCTCCAGCGCGTTTAATCATGTCCGGTCTTTTAACGGCCGGACTCAAAATTGCCTTAAGAGGCTGTTCAGATTTCCGCATGAGAGCCGCTGTGTGTTCCTCCGCTCGAGAGAGCGTTGATGTTTCCGCTGACCGTGATGACTCCACGAGGGCCTGACATCTTGAGCTTGAGGTATGCATAATGCGGCACCGCGTTGAACTTTGCAAACGCAGTTCGTCCGAGCAGGGCGTGATAGCCACTGCGGAACGGGACTATGTCGAAGATTAACTCCTCGCTTCGGAAATTATCCAGGGATCCGAAGACCACTTCCAACGTGACCGAGCCTGTGGAATTGGCCTCGACACCTGGTATGACACCTTTGAAGGTCGTCTTTGCAGGTTTAATCCTTGAGGGGTCTATGCCCATTTTGCACACTGTATCCTAATAAAGCAGGTTCAGGCTGCTGCCGCCGTCCATGAGGACTCTAGTGAGGTGAAATCCATCAACGATTGGGTCTAAAACCAATGCGGCGAATCCGCCATGGCGGATACTGGTAAGGTGGTCCCTTCGATCGAAAGTGATCGGACAAGAGGACCATGGATTGAACTTCGGGGCGACTGGCTCCATCGCATATACGTCCCGAAGTGCAGGCTTCCGCTCCCTCTTGGGTATGTGGGTTGCGTATATCAAATTTACCATCCGCACTTGTGGGGGGAAACCCTTCGTCCTCTATTGCTCGCGGCCGGTCTCTTCCTCTCGTCCGTTGTGCAGCCCTTGTCATTGTTTTCGCAATTAACTTTCTGCTGCTTAAATACCCAACAATCTCTGTTGGTGTGATTAGCTGGCTTTTCGTGGGTGCCATGTATCTGACATGAGCGGTCGAGTATTCGGTCTAAAATTGACGGACCCGAGTAGTTCTTTTGAATGGCTTCTTCCGCTGACCGGTTTAGAGCCTCTCGAATCCGGCGTTGACCGCCAGATCCTCATTGTTATCGCCGCACGCGGCGTTTGTTTTGTTTCGACTCGACCGCTATTTTGGTCCTTAGTATCCGGACTGCCGCAGATTTTTGCTTTGAGGTTGTTCTTCGCGAGCTAGCCAGCTGTCCTCTCCCGCACTGTAAGCGGGTCATGAGTGATGTGAGGGCTGCCATGGATTTCGGCTTTTCTGCCCCAGTGCCGGGCCAGCCACTCGTCATGATGTTATGTTTGAAGGCTGCGAGGGCCTCTGCATCCGGAAAGTCGACGATTTGATTTTTCTTTGTTAAGAACCGTGTCCAGAACTGTTTTGCCGATTCATCTGGCTGCTGAATTATGTGGCTTAGGTCATCGGCGTCTGGTGGTCGCACATATGTGCCCTGGAAGTTGTCGAGGAATGCGGCTTCCAGGTCCTCCCAACACCCAATTGACTCTGCGGGCAAGCTGTTAAGCCAATGCCGAGCTGGTCCTTTAAGCTTCAGTGGGAGATACTTGATGGCGTGGAGATCGTCGCCGCGGGCCATATGGATGTGCAGGAGATAATCTTCGATCCAAACCGCAGGGTCTGTTGTGCCATCGTAGGATTCAATGTTCACGGGTTTAAACCCTTCAGGGATTTGATGATCCATTACTTCGTCTGTGAAGCATAGTGGATGTGTGGCGCCTCTATATTGAGCAATATCACGACGTAGCTCAAGAGAGCGTCGTCTGCTGTGTTCGGCCCGGCCGGAGTTGTTATATCCGGCGCGACGGTAGTCGTCGTGGGTCGTGGGGCGCCCATGTGATCCGTAGATGGATCTGGATTGTCTTGCCTTGTCCTCCAATATATCCCGCAAGTCCGGCGCATTCCCTCGTGGCTTCATACTTTTCGAGCGGTGTCGGGTTACGGTCCTGAAGGAGGGCCTAGATGCCTCTTTGTCGCGACCACGGGGTGGTCGGTCTTCCGTATTGTGCACTGGTGATGAAGGTTTGTATGCTTCCTCCTCTAGTCGGGGGAGCAACTTGCGTTTTGGGTAGCTCTTGGAGGGGCGTTCGAGTTCATACTCTTCGGCCGCGAGGACCTCGGTCCATCTGTCGGCCAGCAGGTCTTGATCAGCTTGAAGCTATTGCTGCTTTTTCTTTAGGCTATTTGCCGTGGCGATAAGCCTGCGTTTAAAATGCCCTTGTTCGACGGGATCCTCGGTCACGACAAATTCGTCGTCGTTGAGGCTTGCCTCGTCTCCGGAGGGAGGCATGTAATTGTCATCCTCTAACTCCTCATCTGCCACTCTCTCTCGAGGGCTGGCTTCCCCGTCCTCCTGTGCTGAATTGTGCTGGAGGGGGTTGTCTTCGGCACTCTCTGGGGTGTTATTATCTCCGGTGCCGGAATCTCCATTCTTGCTGTGGCGGGATTTAGAGCGGCGCCGCTAACGTCGGCGCTTGGGCTATTTCTTAGAGGAATCTGCCTCCCCTGCTTCTTCGCCGTCCCCGTCCTTTGGGGTGTCCACCATGTATATGTCATATGACGAGGTGGTCTTCCAGTGCCCTGTAGGCGCTGGTTCTTGATCGTCTCCGGCATCGTCGTCCATACCGTCGATGTCTTCGGAGTCATAGTCTAGCATGCCGGTTAGATCGTCGACAGTGGCTACGAAGTGGGTGGTGGGTGGGCTTTGAATTTCTTCGTCGTCCGCATCCCAACCATCCTGGCCGCAATCCGGCCAGGGCTCTCCTGATAACGAGAGATACTTTAGCGAATTCAGGATATCGCCAAAGGGTGAGTGATGAAAGATGTCCGCAGCGGTGAACTCCATAATCGGCGCCTAATCGGATTCGATTGGCAGGGGCGCCGGAGGTTCGGAGTCCGGCACCTCGGTGTCACAAGCTTTGTAAGGGACAAGGTCGGTATTCGGCTCTATCGCCGTAGAAGTTGCAGCTCCCGAGGTGGTGTCCAGCCACCTGTCCTCGGTCTGCGCGATCGGCTCTGAACTATGAGTCAGAGCGGATTCGTGTGCGGCCTCCAAGGCACTGTCCGGGGGCAGACCTAGATCATACCCATCGTGACAGTGCGGCACGCTCGGCTGTGGCTCGAATCCGTCAAATATCAAATCTCCGCGGATGTCAGCCGTGAAGTTTAGGCTTCCAAACCTGACCTGATGGCCAGGGGCGTAGCTTTTGATCTGCTCCAGATGGCCAAGTGAATTGGCCCGCAGTGCGAAGCCGCCGAACACGAAGATCTGTCCGGGGAGAAAAGTCTCACCCTGGACGGTGTTGTTGTTGATTGAAGAAACCATTAAGCCTATCGGTGACGACACAGAGAAACTCTCAATGAAAGCACCAATGTTGGTGTCAAAACCGGCGGATCTCGGGTAGGGGGTCCCGAACTGTGCGTCTAGGTGGATGGTAATAGGAGACAAGGGACACGATGTTTTACCTGTTTCGCCCTCTCGATGGAGGTAAAACCCTACTCCTGCTTGATTGATATTGATGATATGGGTAGTACAAGAGTGGATCTACCACGAGATCAAGGAGGCTAAACCCTAGAAGCTAGCCTATGGTATGATTGTTGTAATGGTTGTGTGTGCTACGGACTAAAACCCTCCGGTTTATATAGACACCGGAGAGGGCTAGGGCTACACAGAGTCGGTTACAATGGTAGGAGATCTACATATCCGTATCGCCAAGCTTGCCTTCCACGCCAAGGAAAGTCCCATCCGGACACGGGACGAAGTCTTCAATCTTATATCTTCATAGTCTTGGAGTCCGGCCGACGATGATAGTCCGGCTATCCGGACACCCCCTAGTCCGGGACTCCCTCAGCTTGCCAGCCACAATATCTGCGGCCTGGCGCAGCTCCTCCTTTATAGCCCGCATTGCAGAACGGGCATCCTTGGCTTTGGCGGTGGCCTTCCTCAGGTCTTCTTGCTCCGCTAGGTGTTCTTTTTCAAGAACATCATTGCGGTCGGTAGCATCTTTCAACTTCATGGCCATTTCGGCCATCTCCTCCCTGCTTCGGCAGTGAGCAGCCCTTTCGGCTTCTAGCTCTTCGGCCGCCCTCGAGGTAGCCGCATCACTCCTTCTGGCCCGCTCCTTGGCTTGAGCAAGTTCTGCCCGAAGACTGTCCATAGCAGCGGCACCATCTGCATTAAGCACACATGTTGTAAGGAGTGGGCTCCGGCTCCCTTACTAGGTGACCACGGAGAAAAAACCTACCTTGTGACTCGTCAAGTCGCTTATTGACCAGCGCGATGTCTGCATCCGCAACGTCGAGTTGCCGCTTTAGTTCAGCAACCCCATCAGTACGGCTAGCCACCGGACTATCCGCCATCTGTATAGGAAAGGCGAAAATTAATACCTGCGATTTTGATCCTCGGCACGCTGTCGCTCTCGACAACCTAACGAGTCCCAGGGGCTACTATCTATACAGGGCGCACTTTATGTGCACAACTGTCAAAAGGTATGTCATTTTTACGTACCTCAAACCCCGCCAGCAAACTCCTGACGGCATCACGCAACCTGCCTTTGGCGGATGAAATTCTTTCAATCACCGTACTCATCAGTGTACGGTGACCTTCTGAGATAGACACCCTCTCAAGCAGATCCTTCAGCTCCCCCGGCCGCATACCAGTTGGTGCCGAACTATTCGGCCCTACCGGACTCGGGGATACCCTCCGTGATGACACTTCAGGCTCGTCCGCCCTATCCGATGGTGCGGCAGATGGAGGCGTCTTGCTCTCCATCATCTCTGGACGAAGTTCCCTCAAAGACGAGCTCATCTAAGAAGGACGGAGATCCGAACTACAAGGTAAAAACCTAAGTTATCCTCAGAAGCACAAATAGGGATGTCCCTTATTACAAAACTCCCTTTTTTCTACTTACGGCTCGCTGGAGGGCTGATTATTTAGGGGAGACTGTGCGGCCGGGGCCTCCCCGGACGCAGGACCCTCTGGTGAAGATCTCTTCCCCCGTTTCGGGGCTTTGGCCTCCGGGTTTTCGGAAGCAGTCCTCTTCTCCCCTTGGAAGGAGGGATTTTCGATCCCCCCTTTCTCAAAAGCCTCCTCGGTCGAGGCGGTAGCTCCTCTATTTTCCCCTTCGCCTTCCTCTGAAGGTGCAACCTCCAGCATCCTGACCAGCACGGGATCCGACGCGGTCTCTGGGAGGGGGGCCGGACACTGTATCAACTTTGCCTGAGCTATCCACTCCTGTTTAAAGGACAACTGGTTAAAAGACGAACCATAGAAAGGCAAACTAACGGTATGTCCGGATTCAGAGCTACTTACTTGTGTATCCGGGCGATTGCAGCTTAGGCCGGCGTCCTCTGTTAATTCCGGACACATCTCTTGTGATCCGAAGAACAATTTGTACATCTCCACGGGTGTCGTACCCATGAAGTGTTGGAGAATTCTTGGTCCCTCCGGATTAAACTCCCACAGCCGGAGAGGATGGCGTTTGCAGGGCAGGAGACGCCTAATCAAGATGACTGCATCACCACGACGGATCGATCTCCCTCGCTTGAGGTCTCGAATCCGGCCCCGCAATAGGGGCACGTCCTTGACGGCCCCAGTTGAGCCCTTGGCGACCCATGACATCACCCGCTGTGGAGGGCCCGAAGCGGAAGATGGGCGGCGGCTCCTACTGCTGCCCACGGGAGTGGTTGTGTAGAACCACCTGCTGTCACAAGCCGAGCTCCTCCCGAAAGAGCCTTGGGCCATGGAGTGTCGGCCCTTCGCTTCTGACCGCCCGTCAGACTCGCCGACGCCCTCGATCATCTTGGCTCCACGTCAAGGTCTTAAGCCCAAGTCAAGTGAGGGGTAATACGGAGGAAGGCCATGAGACGACAATGAATGAAGAAATATGGAGGATGGACTCCGGAGCCAAGTCATGGAATTCTAACCCATAGTAAAACATGAGCCCTCTCACAAAAGGATCCATCGGGAAGCCTAAACCCCGATGGAGGTGGGACACAAACACGACATACTCGCCGGGCTCGGGGGTGGGAATGACTTGCCCTTTGGCGGGCAACCTATGCGAAATCTCATAGGTCAGGTACTTGGCTTCTCGCAGCTTTAGCACGTCCTCTTCCGTGACGGAGGAGGGCATCCATCGGCCCTGTGGGTCGGAGCCGGACATTGTTGAAGGTCCGAAGCACTCGAATCTGGGGCTCTGGGTGTTGGAACTCGGGGCGAGGAGAAGATTCGATTGAGGATTGAAGAAAAGAAGCAAGCCTTGGTCCCAATATAAAGAGGGAGAATACCAAGAGCCGTTCCCGTGACCGTTTGGGACTCGCCTCCGGTAGAGGGGGCATGGCAACGGGCACGGTTGGTTTACCCACGTTCGTATTGATGGGAATCCCGGAATAAGGGGAACACGATCTCTGCTTCGACAAGACGTGCCAAGGAAACCGCTTCGCTAAACACGCTGAGGTGATATAATAAAAAACGATTCAAGTAAAGGCTTGGTAGTGGCGTGACGTCATGCCACAAAACACGTCAGCAGATTGAACTTGTGTACATATTATTCTCTCTACGGTGGAATGTGGAATTTATTTTGCAGAGCCGGACACTATCCTGGCGTTCACAATCTTCTATGAATTATTCAGAGGAGGAACCCGCCTTGCAATGCCGAACAATATGCACGCCGGACTCATCGTCATTGAAGCCTGGTTCAGGGGCTACTGAGGGAGTCCTGGACTAGGGGGTGTCCGGATAGCCGGACTATCATCGTCAGCCGGACTCCAAGACTATGAAGATACAAGATTGAAGACTTCGTCCCATGTCCAGATGGGACTTTCCTTGGCGTGGAAGGCAAGCTTGGCGATACAGATATGTAGATCTCCTACCATTGTAACCGACTCTGTGTAACCCTAGCCCTCTCCGGTGTCTATATAAACCGGAGGGCCTTAGTCCGTAGGACACACAACCATTACAACAATCATACCATAGGCTAGCTTCTAGGGTTTAGCCTCCTTGATCTCGTGGTAGATCCACTCTTGTACTACCCATATCATCAATATCAATCAAGCAGGAGTAGGGTTTTAGCTCCATCGAGAGGGCCCGAACCTGGGTAAAGACATCGTGTCCCTTGTCTCCTGTTACCATCTGCCTAGACGCACAGTTCAGGACCCCCTACCCGAGATCCGCCGGTTTTGACACCAACAGTGCCCCCTGCCCCCGTATATAAAGGAGCAAGGGGGAAGGCGGCCGACCAAGAGGAGGGCGCGCCAAGGGGGGAGTCCTACTCCCACCGGGAGTAGGACTCCTCCTTTCCTTGTAGGAGTAGAAGAAAGGAAAAAGGAGAAGGAAGGAAGGGGGCGCCCCCTCCCTGGTCCAATCCGGACTAGTCCATGGGGAGGGGTGCAGCCACCCTTTGAGGCCTTTCTCTCCTTTCCCGTATGGCCCATTAAGGCCCAATACGAATTCCCATAACTCTCCGGTACTCCGAAAAAACTGAATCAGTCGGAACCTTTCTGATGTCTGAATATAGTCGTCCAATATATCGATCTTTACGTCTCGACCATTTCGAGACTCCTCGTCATGTCCCAGATCTCATCCGGGACTCCGAACTACCTTCGGTACATCAAAACACATAACTCATAATATAAATCGTCACCGAATGTTAAGCGTGCGCACCCTACGGGTTCGAGAACTATGTAGACATGACCGAGACACGTCTCTGGTCAATAACCAATAGCGGAACTTGGATGCTCATATTGGCTCCCACATATTCTACGAAGATCTTTATCGGTCAAACCGCATAACAACATACATTGTTCCCTTTGTCATCGGTATGTTACTTGCCCGAGATTTGATCGTCAGTATCTCAATACCTAGTTCAATCTCGTTACCGGCAAGTCTCTTTACTCGTCATGTAATGCATCATCCTGAAACTAACTCATTAGTCACATTACTTGCAAGGCTTATAGTGATGTGCATTACCGACAGGGCCCAGAGATACCTCTCCGACAATCGGAGTGACAAATCCTAATCTCAAAATACGCCAACTCAACAAGTACCTTCGGAGACACCTGCAGAGCACCTTTATAATCACCCAGTTATATTGTGACGTTTGGTAGCACACAAAGTGGTCCTCCGGTAAACGGGAGTTGCATAATCTCATAGTCATAGGAACATGTATAAGTCATGAAGAAAGCAATAGCAACATACTAAACGATCAATTGCTAAGCTAACGGAATGGGTCAAGTCAATCACATCATTCTCCTATGATGTGACCCCGTTAATCAAATGACAACACATGTCTATGGATAGGAAACATAACCATCTTTGATTCAACGAGCTAGTCAAGTAGAGGCATACTAGTGACACTCTGTTTGTCTATGTATTCACGCATGTACTAAGTTTCCGGTTAATAAAATTCTAGCATGAATAATAAACATTTATCATGATATAAGGAAATAAATAATAACTTTATTATTGCCTCTAGGGCATATTTCCTTCAGTCTCCCACTTGCACTAGCGTCAATAATCTAGTTCACATCACCATGTGATTTAACACCAATATTCACATCTGTATGTGATTAACACCCATAGTTCACATCATCATGTGTCTAACACCTGAAGGGTTTACTAGAGTCAATAATCTAGTTCACATCGCTATGTGATTAACACCCAAAGAGTACTAAGGTATGATCATGTTTTGCTTGTGAGAGAAGTTTAGTCAACGGGTCTGTAACATTTAGAGCCGTATGTATTTTGCAAATATTCTATGTCTACAATGCTTTTCACGGAGCTACTCTAGCTAATTGCTCCCACTTTCAATATGTATCCAGATTGAGACTTAGGGTCATCTGGATTAGTGTAAAAGCTTGCATCAATGTAACTCATTATGACGAACCCTTTCATCACCTCCACAATCGAGAAACATCTCCTTAGTCCTCACTACGGATATTCTTGACCGCTGTCCAGTGATCTACTCCTAGATCAAAAAATTGTACTCCCTTGCCAAACTCAGAGCAAGGTATACAATAGGTTCGGTACACAACATAGCATACTTTATAGAACCTATGACTAAGGCGTAGGGACTGACTTTTTATTCTCTTTCTATTTTCTGCCATGGTCGGGTTTTGAGTCTTACTCAACTTCACATCTTGCAACACAGGCAAGAACTCCTTCTTTGACCGTTCCATTTTGAACTACTTCAAAATCTTATCAAGGTATGTACTCATTGAAAAATCTTATCAAGCGTCTTGATCTATCTCTATAGATCTTGATGCTCAATGTGTAAGCAGCTTCACCGAGTTCTTTCTTTGAAAAACTCTAATTCAAGTATCCTTTTATGCTATCTAGAATTTCTATATCATTTCCAATCAACAATATGTCATCTACATATAGTTTTAGAAATGCTACAGAGCTCCCACCCACTTTCTTGTAAATACAGGCTTCTCCAAAAGTTTGTATAAAACCATATGCTTTGATCAACTCATCAAAGCGTATATTCCAACTCCGAGATGCTTGCACCAGTCCATAGATGGATCATTGGAGCTTGCACATTTTGTTAGCACCTTTAGGATTGACAAAACCTTCTGGTTGCATCATATACAACTCTTCTTTAATAAATCCATTAAGGAATGCAGTTTTGACATCCATTTGCCAGATTTCATAAAATGTGGCAATTGCTAACATGATTCGGACAGACTTAAGCATCGATACGAGTGAGAAAATCTCATCGTATTCAACATCTTGAACTTGTCGAAAAACTTTTTGCGACAAGTCGAGCTTTTGTAGATAGTAACACTACTATCATTGTATGTCTTCCTCTTGAAGATCCATTTATTTTCTATGGCTTGCTGATCATCGGGCAAGTCCACCAAAGTCCAGACTTTGTTCTTATACATGGATCCCATCTCAGATTTCATGGCCTTCAAGCCATTTCGCGGAATCTGGGCTCATCATCGCTTCCTCATAGTTCGTAGGTTCATCATGGTCTAGTAACATGACCTCCAGAATAGGATTACCATACCACTCTTGTGCGGATCTTACTCTTGTTGACCTACGAGGTTCGGTAGTAACTTGATCTGAAGTTTCATGATCAGTATCATTAGCTTCCTCACTAATTGGTGTAGGAATCACTGGAACTGATTTCTGTGATGAACTACTTTCCAATTCGGGAGAAGGTAAAATTACCTTATCAAGCTCTGCTTTCCTCCCACTCACTTCTTTCGAGAGAAACTCCTTCTCTAGAAAGGATCCATCTTAGCAACGAATATCTTGCCTTTGGATCTGTGATAGAAGGTGTACCCAATAGTTTCCTTTGGATATTCTATGAAGACGCACTTCTCCGATTTGGGTTCGAGCTTACCAGGTTGAAACTTTTTCACATAAGCATCGCAGCCCCAAACTTTAAGAAATGACAACTTTTGTTTGTTGCCAAACCACAATTGATCATAAGGCGTCGTCTCAACGGATTTTGATGGTGCCCTATTTAAATTGAATGCAGCTGTCTCTAATGCATAACCCCAAAACGATAGTGGTAAACAGGTAAGATACATCATAGATCGCACCATATCCAATAAAGTGCAGTTACGACGTTCGGACACACCATTATGCTGTGGTGTTCCATGTGGCGTGAGCTGTGAAACTATTCCACATTGTTTTATATGAAGGCCAAACTCGTAACTCAAATATTCTCCACCACGATCAGATCGTAGAAACTTTATTTTCTTGTTACGATGATTCTCCACTTCACTCTGAAATTCTTTGAACTTTTCAAATGTTTCAGACTTGTGTTTCATTAAGTAGATATACCCATATCTGCTCAAATTATCTGTGAAGGTCAGAAAATAATGATACTCGCCACGAGCAGCAACACTTGTAGGACCTTGAAGTATGTCTAGAGGGGGGGGTGATTAGACTACTTGACCAATAAAAACTTAACCTTTTCCCAATTTTAGAGTTTGGCAGATTTTAGCTACTTTAGGACAAGTCAAGCAATCATCACACAATTCAAGCAAGCATGCAAAGAGTATATAGGCAGCGGAAATTAAAGCATGCAACTTGCAAGAAAGTAAAGGGAAGGGTTTGGAGGATTCAAACGCAATTGGAGACACGGATGTTTTTGGCGTGGTTCCGATAGGTGGTGCTATCGTACATCCACGTTGATGGAGACTTCAACCCACGAAGGGTAACGGCTGCGCGAGTCCACGGAGGGCTCCACCCACGAAGGGTCCACGAAGAAGCAACCTTGTATATCCCACCATGGCCGTCGCCCATGAAGGACTTGCCTCACTAGCGGTAGATCTTCACGAAGTAGGTGATCTCCTTGCCCTTACAAACTCCTTGGTTCAACTCCACAATCTTGTGGGAGGCTCCCAAGTGACACCTAGCCAATCTAGGAGACACCACTCTCCAAGAAGTAACAAATGGTGCGTTGATGATGAACTCCTTGCTCTTGTGCTTCAAATGATAGTCTCCCCAACACTCAACTCTCTCTCATAGGTTTTGGATCTGGTGGAAAGAAGATTTGAGTGGAAAGCAACTTGGGGAAGGCTAGAGATCAAGATTAATATGGTAGGAATGGAATATCTTGGCCTCAACACATGAGTAGGTGGTTCTCTCTCAGAAATGGTAAGTTGGAAGTGTAGGTTCGTTCTGATGGCTCTCTCCATGAATGAAGAGGAGGTGGAGGGGTATATATAGCCTCCACACAAAATCTAACCGTTACACACAATTTACCAAACTCGGTGGGACCGAATCGTTAAACTCGGTCGGACCGATTTAGTAAACCTAGTGACCGTTAGTGATTTTCGGTGGGACTGACATGCATCTCGGTGAGACCGATTCGGTTAGGATTAGGCATAACGTAATCTCGGTAAGACCGATTACACAAACTCGGTGGGCCGGTTTGGTAATAAGCTTTCCAGAGAGTTGGTTAGGCAAACTCGGTGGGACCGGTTTGCTCTTTTTGGTGAGACCGAAATGTTACAAAAAGGAAACAGAGAGTTTTCATTGCAATCTCAGTGGGACCGATCGCTCACTTCGGTTAGACCGAAACGTTACGAAGGGAAACAGAGAGATTGCAACCCCATCTCGGTAAGACCGAGATCCCTATTGGTAAGACCAATTTGCTTAGGGTTGGTGGTAGTGGCTATGACTTTTGGAATCGGTGGCGCCGGATAGGAAGAATTGGTGTGACCGATTTTGGCTTTGGTTTAGGTCATTTGTGGATGTGGGAAAGTAGTTGAGGGTTTTGGAGCATATCACTAAGCACATGAAGCAAGAGGCTCATTAAGCAACACCTCATCCCTCCTTGATAGTATTGGCTTTTCCTATAGACTCAATGTGATCTTGGATCACTAAAATGTAAAATGAAGAGTCTTGAGCTTTTGAGCTTGAGCCAATCCTTTGTCCTTAGTATTTTGAGGGATCCACTTTCATCATCCATGCCATGCCATTCATTGAGCTTTCCTAAAATAATAGTCTTGGAATAGCATTAGCTCAATGAGCTATATGTTGTTATGAATTACCAAAACCACCTAGGGATAGTTGCACTTTCAATCTCCCCCTTTTTGGTAATTGATGACAACATATAGATCAAAGCTTCGACAAATGATAATAAGATTGAATAACATCGTCGCTTTGAGAAGTATGTGATAAGAAAGAGCTCCCCCTAAATTTGTGCATGGGTTAAGATTTGCTTTGCACTGCAAATGCACAATGAATTAGGCTCATGGGTTACTCTTCCATGTCACATACATCTTGGTGGAGCGCTCAAAATAATAAACAATGAATACATGCACTCATCACCAAGCATAGTGAATGATCACATAAGATAGATAGGATAATATCATCAAACGTGCATAAGTGTAGCTTATGATCAAACACATGATTATCAATGTCTCACAAGCATAGTATCTCAACCAAAAGCAAACAAAGTTTGAAAAACCACCAAATAAAGCAAGAGAGAATAAAAGCAACACTCTCTCTCTCGAAGCCTATGATCTATACATTTTTCTCCCCCTTTGGCAACAAGTTACCAAAAAGTTCATAGAAAATGCATAGTTCTAGATCGACTCTCAGGCTTGATCTTCTGGTGGTGGTGTAGAGATGGCTCCTTGGACGAAGGCTTCAGTTGAAGTAGAGGTCTTTGGAGTGGATCTTTGGAGCTGGTTGCTTTGAACTGTAGGTGCAGATGGCTGGTCTGTTGAAGTTGTTCTTGTAGTGTACATGCACTGTGAATCGACCTCTGGGCTTTGGGCACTCTGGCAAACACATTGGTGGTAGTCTTGCCCTTCCTCTCCTGCATGTCATCCTGCAGCTGCTCCACAACTGACTGAATCTCAGTTACTTTGACATCTAGATCATAGAATTTTTGTTCCATGATTGTTTCCAGGATCTCCTGATTCTGAGTGAGGGTGGCCAGTCCTTTCTCAATCCTCAGTGTAGATGCTATCAAGTAACCAAGCTGCTCCTGTTTGGTTTTCAAGAAATACTCAGATGCCTCCTCTTGAGTTGGCATCTTGGCACCCTTCTCCTTCCTTGCCTTCTCCTTCTTCTCCTGAGCTTGAACTGATTGTGGATCATCTTCATTCATGACAACCTCAATGTCCTCAGTCTGGATAAAGTGGAAAATGTTCCTTATCCAACTGATATTTCCCTGTGCCCATCTTTGAGTTGATCAATTCCTGAATCTGAGGTGCATATCCACAACTCCTCTTCTGATCTGCTACAGTCCTCTTGATTGTTTCAATAATTAGGCTCATGACTTTGAACTTCTGTGGCACATCAAACACATGCAGCATGTTGATGGCATGCCCTCTGATCATGTTATGGTCACCAGACTTGGGCAACAAAGTGTGCCTCAGAATCCAATTGATGGTTGGCAACCCCGATGCAGAAAGTGAACTGATCCAAACTTGTGAGTCTCTACTGCCTTGTGCGGAATCTCCTTGTACATGTGAGCCATTGAATTGTGACCCAACTTCTTCTTTGCATAAATGTCCAGGTCATCCTCATTTTCCTTGGGGCATTTATCGACTTGCCCATTCTTCAACAGTGGATTGGTACCTTATACCTTGGACATCCAAACAATTCTACCATCTGGGTAAAATGTGTTGTGGAGTAGAACCGCATGATAAGCTCATCATTCCAGTTGGTGAACTTCATCCAACAAAATCAGCAACTCCACAAGCAACAAAGCTTTCTTGCACTCCAGGGTAGTGCTCTTCATTGTCCTTGATGTAGGTCCAGCCGACCCACCTCATGTCACAGACTATAGGCTTCTTGTCCAACAGAATTGTTTCATAGAAGTCCTGATGTTCCTTTGTGTGGAACCTGTAGTCAACAGCAGTTCTTCGCCTTGAAGCATATGGATCTTCCATTCTCCACAGTCTTAGCCCTGAATCCTTCCTGATTCTCATGTCCTTAGCCACAGGATGGGCATCATTGTGGTCTGGTATCTTGGGCTTGGCTTTCTTAGGACCTGTCCTTCTTCATCCTCATCTTCAGCAACATTGGGCACTGGGGCCTTGTTCTTCTCAGTAGCTGGAATACTCCTAGTATTCCTCTTTGGAACTTGCTTGGCCTTGGAAGCATCTTTGGGTACATCCTTGGGCTTGGATGTTGCAGCCCCTGATCTGAGTGCACCACCCATAAGCTTAGGTGCCTTAGGTGCTGGTGCAGCATCCTCTTCCTCTTCATCAGAATCCCTTCTCATTGAGGGCTTTCCAAGGACCTTGGCAGTTGTGGTTCTTGCTCTCTTCTTTTTCTTGTCTTGAGCCCCATCATCCTCTGAGTCAATTGTGAACTTCATAGTTTCACCAGTGGGAACTTTCTGAGGTTTGGAAGAAGTATCTTTCCTTGCAGGTGCCTCTTTGGGTTGAGCCTGAGCTGGCACTTGAGTAGACTTTCTGGCCTTTGGCATTGGTGTCCTCTTGGTAGGAACTTTCCTTTTCAGACTTGGTTTAGTGCTTTGTGCAGAGCCATATTCTTTCTTGAGCACCACTTTCTTGGAGCTGGCCTCATCTTCCTCAGCTTTGTAATCTTCATCCTCTGAATCTGATGTTCTTTTCCTCCTTTGCCTAGTTGCAGCCTTAGGCAAATTGCTAGGAGTACTTCTGCTCCCTTCATCTGTAGTTGAGGGACTAGTGCCCTCACTCAAGTTCATCTGCTCTTCTGACCTGTTCTGGCTGTCACTCTGACCTAACATACTGCAATAGCTGACTACTGACCCTGTGAAGAGTTATAGATGAGATGGAAAAGATGAGCATCACAAAATGCAGAGATTTTTGCAAAAAAAAATGATTCAAAAGTTCAGTTTTAGTTTTCCACAGAAAGCATTTTGGATCAACCAATTTTCAAACTCGGTGATACCGAAGCAGTTTTGGAACCTAAACTGATGATCTCGGTTGGACCGAGTCACAGTTTGGTGGCACCGAGACTGCTAGGGTTTCACAGAATCCTCAAATCGGTCGCACCGATTAGTAATTCTCGGTCAGACTGAGAGTCACTAGTGCAATGGCATAAGCCAAATCGGTGAGACCAAGTTTTTTAACTCGGTGGGTCCGAGATGGTTTCGGCGGAAACCTAACCCTAAAAATTTGAATCTCATCTAATCTATGGACTACTTTGGCTGGATAGAAGAGTTTCAATCGTGGCAAGAATCAATATGAATACAATGTGCTAGGAATCAGACATGGATAGCACAAAGATCAAGTCCATGCCCTAACTTGGCGGTGGACTTGCTACGGCGGCAACGGCGGGGATGAAATCCGTTGACGGCGGCGGAGATCAGCGACAGGAGGCTGCTGGCGATGAGGAGACGATTCGGAGACCACGATGGCAGAGCGAGCTATTGCGCGGGCGAAGGGTTTTGGAGAAATTTCCAAACTTTTGCCCGTGGCTATATATAGCCCGACCTGTCGGTGTGACCGAGTGGAACAACTCGGTGGCACCGAGATGCATAACTCGTGTTGATTCTAAACAAATCGGTGAGACCGAAAAGTTCAAATCGGTTGCACCGAGATTGAAAACTCAGATCAACTTAGTGATCTCGGTAGGACCGAAATGGAGGAATCGGTCTAACCGAGAATCACAAAGAGGTTTTGGAAGTTTAAGTCTATGACGAATCGGGGACTCCGAGTGCTTCCCACACAGAGTGGTTCGAATCTGACTTGATCAAATTTTGTGATGTAGCATGAATAGAGTTTGAGATGAGAAAAGCATAGATAGCTAAAGAAGGTTCTTAGGCATTCTTGTCCATCCACTTGGCAAAAAGAAAAGAACCCAAACAATCAAAACAACAAGTGGATGTCCTTGAATGGGTAAAATATGCACCAACATGCTCACACAATAAGATGGCAAGTGAAATATGTGGCAAAGCATGCACAACCAATTCTAGCATCTGTCAAACAATTGGCGATGACTAGGTCATCTATATATGAGTATATTGACTTAGGAGTCAAATGAGAACATTTGATCCTAGGTCATACTCATCGTTTAAGCTCAAGTGGGGTTACCACTTTTACATAATGCATTGATGTGTTCACACCATTAGAGTTGCTTTGACTCAATTCTTAGAGTTAAGCTCCCCCTAGATGTGAGATCCCCCCTTAGAGGGATGAACTAACCTTGGGTTTTGTCGATGATGACTTCATGTAGGTGTTGAAGATGTAGATGCTCAATGTTGATGTAGATCAATTGGAGCAATCCTTTGGAGTGAGTTGCACTTTCAACTTACCTACATGGGTTAGTCCCACAAGGAACAAACAAGAATATCCATAGACATAGAGTGATGCACACCCAATATGATGTCCATGAGATCATTAGGTTACCTTGTCCCTTGCCTTACCAACATGAGGGTTTGTGACTCCTTGAACTAGTGCAAGATGTGGAAGTTGATTGCACTTGTTCTTGCCAAAATGATATGAGTGAAGAATGTTGGCGGAGTCACCCTCAAGAACTCTCTAGTTCTTCTTCTTCGGGATCCACATCATCTTGATGGGAATCCTTGGAGTTGTAGTTGTACTTGATGAAGTAGAACTTGACGTAGTCTTGGTAACCCACTTGAACGAGGCTTTAGGTGCTTCTTCAAATGCATCAATCTCTTCTTGAAGCTTGTCCTTGCCTTTGTTCTTGTGGTCTTGTGGTGGAAGATCATCTTGAGCTTGTGTTCCCTTGAAGGAAGTAGGATCATACTTCTCTTGTTGAGGAACAAACTTCGTCTTGGGGTATTGATCTTCTTCCCACTCAACTCCATTGGCATTGAACTTTCATTCAAAACCAACACCTTGATTCTTCCGGTGCCTTCCTTGCTTGCGTACAATTTCCTCGAATTTCTTACTCGCGGCAAGGCTCTTGTAAACACCTTTCTCTATAATTCCCTTCAATAAGCTATTTTCTTGCTCAAGTCTAACTTGGCTAAGAGAATCATTAGTGGAATCAAGAGAACTACTAGAAGCAACAATATTGGATTTGACATTATTATTGTTACTACTAGAGGAAGTATCTTTCTTGTACTTGTTACTAGACTTGACTTGAGGCATGTAAGTAGATAAGAGTAAACGCTTGGCAATGTAAGAAGAACTTTTCTTGCGAAGATCATCATTGATTGCTTTCAAGAACTCATGCTCTTGCTCAAGATTGAGCTTTTCAAAGCGTAACTTCTCATGAGCCCTTAAAAGTTCTCGATGATCTCCGTAGATAATTTCATGAGCTAACTTAAGAGAGTTTAGTTCTTTAGTTAGAAGCTCAATCTTCTCCTTATCATTGTCATTCATTTTATCTTGATTAGCATGATTAATTGACGTTTCATCATAGTATTCATCACTAGAGTTTTCAACAAGTAAATCATCATTCACAAGCAAGTCATCTTCATCACTATTAAAATCAACATACTCGGGATGTGTTACCTTTGGACCTTTGGCCATGAAGCAGCTTCCAACACCTTCATTTGGTGAGTCAAATATGTCGTAGGAGTTGGTTGACACAAGTGCTAGACCGGCAACACCTTCATCTTGAGTATATTCGGAGTCGGAGTGATAGCTTCTCTCGGAGTGATTGTCGGAGTCAGAGCCGGATACCCATTCACTAACATGAGCTTGATGTCTTCGTTTTGTGTAGCTCCTTGATGAATTGTCCTTCCTTTCCGAATCCTTGCTTCTCCATGAGGGTCTTCGTTCATAACGATCATCTCTACTCCTCCTCTCTCTTGGTGGTGATTCTTCTCTTTTGCTCCTTCTTCTTGGAGAATCTTCTCTTCTTTTGTAGGGTGTCGTACACTCATTGGAGTAGTGTCCGGGTCTCCCACAATCGTAGCAATTGCGCTCTCGACTAGAAGATCTTTGGTCATTGTAAGACCTTGACTTGGAGCTTCTTTCTTTGCTTCTACTCTTGTAGAATTTGTTGAAGTTCTTCACCATTAAGCTCAATTCTTCATTGAAGGTTGGTTTCTCACTTGATGATGTGGGGGCTTCACTTGAGGCTTTGTAAGCACCACTTGACTTGTTGTGAAGTTCCTCCTTATCCTTGAGTGACATCTCATGAGCAACGATTCTTCCAATGACTTCCGTTGGCTTGAGATCTTTGTAGTTTGGCATCATTTGAATCAATGTGCACATGGTATCATACTTTCCATCCAATGCTCTTAGGATTTTCTTGATGACGAATTTGTCGGTCATTTCTTCACTCCCTAAGCCGACAATCTCATTGGTGATAAGAGCAAGCCTAGAGTACATTTCAGCGACACCTTCACCATCCTTCATTTTGAACTTGTCAAGCTGACTTTGGAGCACATCCAACTTGGATTCCTTGACGGACTCGGTACCCTCATGCATATCAATCAAAGTATCCCAAATTTCCTTTGCATTCTCAAGACGGCTGATTTTGTTGAATTCTTCGGGGCACAATCCGTTGAAGATGACATCACATGCTTGAGCGTTGTATTGCAACATCTTCAATTCTTCCGCATTAGCTTCACGGTTCGGTTCTCTCCCATTGAAAAATTCACCTTGCAAGCCAATACAAATAATTGCCCAAACGGCGGGGTTATGTCCAAGAATATGCATTTTCATCTTATGCTTCCAACTAGCAAAATTAGTACCATCAAAGTAAGGACCTCTACGGTGATAATTTCCCTTGCTAGACGCCATACTCTCCTAGGTTGTGAAATCAAGGCTATGACTACCAAAAGCTATGGAAATCAAAGCAAATGGAGACCAAAGCTCTGATACCACTTGTAGGACCTTGAAGTATGTCTAGAGGGGGTGGGGTGATTAGACTACTTGACCAATAAAAACTTAACCTTTTCCCAATTTTAGAGTTTGGCAGATTTTAGCTACTTTAGGACAAGTCAAGCAATCATCACACAATTCAAGCAAGCATGCAAAGAGTATATAGGCAGCGGAAATTAAAGCATGCAACTTGCAAGAAAGTAAAGGGAAGAGTTTGGAGGATTCAAACGCAATTAGAGACACGGATGTTTTTGGCATGGTTCCGATAGGTGGTGCTATCGTACATCCATGTTGATGGAGACTTCAACCCACGAAGGGTAACGGCTGTGCGAGTCCATAGAGGGCTCCACCCACGAAGGGTCCACGAAGAAGCAACCTTGTCTATCCCACCATGGCCTTCACCCACGAAGGACTTGCCTCACTAGCGGTAGATCTTCACGAAGTAGGCGATCTCCTTGCCCTTACAAACTCCTTGGTTCAACTCCACAATTTTGTCGGAGGCTCCCAAATGACACCTAGCCAATCTAGGAGACACCACTCTCCAAGAAGTAACAAATGGTGCGTTGATGATGAACTCCTTGCTCTTGTGCTTCAAATGATAGTGTCCCCAACACTCAACTCTCTCTCATAGGTTTTGGATCTGGTGGAAAGAAGATTTGAGTGGAAAGCAACTTGGGGAAGGCTAGAGATCAAGATTAATATGGTAGGAATGGAATATCTTGGCCTCAACACATGAGTAGGTGGTTCTCTCTCAGAAATGGTAAGTTGAAAGTGTAGGTTCATTTTGATGGCTCTCTCACGAATGAAGAGGAGGTGGAGGGGTATATATAGCCTCCACACAAAATCTAACCGTTACACACAATTTACCAAACTCGGTGGGACCGAATCGTTAAACTCGGTCGGATCGATTTAGTAAACCTAGTGACCGTTAGTGATTTTCGGTGGGACTGACATGCATCTCGGTGAGACCGATTCGGTTAGGGTTAGGGCATAACGTAATCTCGGTAAGACCGATTACACAAACTCGGTGGGACCGGTTTGGTAATAAGCTTTCTAGAGAGTTGGTCAGGTAAACTCGGTGGGACCGATTTGCTCTTTTCGGTGAGACCGAAATGTTACAAAAAGGAAACAGAGAGTTTACATTGCAATCTCGGTGGGACCGATCGCTCACTTCGGTTAGACCGAAACGTTACGAAGGGAAACAGAGAGATTGCAACCCCATCTTGGTAAGACCGAGATCCCTATCGGTAAGACCGATTTGCTTAGGGTTCTTGGCAGTGGCTATGACTTTTGGAATCGGTGGCGCCGGATAGGAAGAATCGGTGTGACCGATTTTGGCTTTGGGTTTAGGTCATTTGTGGATGTGGGAAAGTAGTTGAGGGTTTTGGAGCATATCACTAAGCACATGAAGCAAGAGGCTCATTAAGCAACACCTCATCCCTCCTTGATAGTATTGGCTTTTCCTATAGACTCAATGTGATCTTGGATCACTAAAATGTAAAATGAAGAGTCTTGAGCTTTTAAGCTTGAGCCAATCTTTTGTCCTTAGTATTTTGAGGGATCCACTTTCATCATCCATGCCATGCCATTCATTGAGCTTTCCTGAAATAATAGTCTTGGAATAGCATTAGCTCAGTGAGCTATATGTTGTTATGAATTACCAAAACCACCTAGGGATAGTTGCACTTTCAACACTCATTGGATCGCATACATCGGTATGTATTATTTCCAACAAGTCATTAGCTCGTTCCATTGTTCCAAAGAACGGAGTTTTAGTCATCTTGCCCATAAGGCACGGTTTCCAAGCATCAAATGATTCATAATCAAGTGATTCCAAAAGTCCATCTTTATGGAGTTTCTTCATGCGCTTTACACCGATATGACCCAAATGGCAGTGCCACAAATATATTGCACTATCATTATCAACTTTGCATCTTTTGGCATCAATATTATGAATATGTGTATCACTATCATCAAGATTCAATAAACCATCAACATTGGGTGTATGACCATAGAAGGTTTTATTCATGTAAACAAAATAACAATTTATTCTCTATCTTAGATGAATAATCGTATCGCAATAAACATGATCTAATCATATTTATGCTCAACGCAAACACCAAATAACATTTATTTAGGTTCAACACTAATCTCGAAAATATAGGGAGTGTGCGATTATGATCATATCAATCTTGGAACCACTTCCAACACACATCGTCACTTCACCCTCAACTAGTCTCTGTTTATTCTGTAACTCCTGTTTCAAGTTACTAATCTTAGCAACCGAACAAGTATCAAATACCTAGGGGTTACTATAAACACTAGTAAGGTACACATCAATAACCTGTATATCAAATATACCCTTGTTCACTTTGCCATCCTTCTTATCTACCAAATATTCAGGGTATTTCCGCTTCTAGTGACCATTTCCTTTGCAGTAGAAGTACTCAGTTTCAGGCTTTGGTCCAGCTTTGGGCTCCTTCACCAGAGTGACAACTTGCTTGCCATTCTGCTTGAAGTTCCCTTTCTATCCCTTTGCCATTTTTTTGAAACTAGTGGTCTTGTCAATCATCAACACTTGATGCTCTTTCTTGATTTACCTTCGTCGATTTCAACATCACGAAGAGCTCGGGAATTGTTTTCGTCATCCCTTGCATACTATAGTTCATCATGAAGGTCTAGTAACTTGGTGATGGTGACTAGAGAACTCTGTCAATCACTATCTTATCTGGAAGATTAACTCCCACTTGATTCAAGCGATTGTAGTACCCAGACAATCTAAGCACATGCTCACTGCTTGAGCTATTCTCCTCCATCTTTTAGCTATAGAACTTGTTAGAGACTTCATATCTCTCAACTCGGGTATTTGCTTGAAATATTAACTTCAACTCCTAGAACATCTCATATGGTCCATGACGTTCAAAACGTCTTTGAAGTCCCGATTCTAAGCCGTTAAGCATGGTGCACTAAACTATCAAGTAGTCATCATATTGAACTAGCCAAACGTTCATAATTCTTCTATGCAGCAATGAGGATAAACCTCAGATCACGGATCTAGTCCGCATCATTGCTACTATCATATTTCAACATAGTTTTTCTCTAGGAACACATATAAAACATAGGGAAGCAACAACACGAGCTATTGATCTACAACATTATTTGCAAAATACTATCAGGACTAAGTTCATGATAAATTAAGGTTCAATTAATCATATTACTTAAGAATTGCCACTTAGATGGACATCCCTCTAATCATCTAAGCGATCACGTGATCCAAATCAACTAAACCATGTCCGATCATCAAGCGAGATGGAGTAGCTTTCAATGGTGAACATCACTATGTTGATCATATCTACTATATGATTCACGCTTGACCTTTCGGTCTCAGTGTTTCGAGGCCATATCTGCATATGCTAGGCTCGTCAAGTTTAACCTGACTATTCCACGTGTGCAACTGTTTTGCACCCGTTGTATTTGAACGTAGAGCCTATCACACCCGATCATCATGTGGTGTCTCAGCATGAAGAACTTTCGCAACGGTGCATACTCAGGGAGAACACTTATACCTTGAAATTTAGTGAGAGATCATCTTATAATGCTACCATCAATCAAAGCAAAATAAGATGCATAAAGGATAAACATCACATGAAATATAAGTGATATGATATGGCCATCATCATCTTGTGCTTGTGATCACCATCTCCAAAGCACTGTCATGATCACCATCGTCACCGGCGCGACACCTTGATCTTCATCGTAGCATCGTTGTCGTTTCGCCACCTATTGCTTCTACGACTATCGCTACCGCTTAGTCATAAAGTAAAGCAATTACAGGGTGATTGCATTGCATACAATAAAGCGACAACCATATGGCTCCTGCCAGTTGCCGATAACTTTGTACAAAACATGATCATCTCATACAATAAAATTTAGCATCATGTCTTGACCATATCACATCACAACATTCCCTGCAAAAACAAGTTAGACGTCCTCTACTTTGTTGTTGCAAGTTTTACGTGGTTGCTACGGGCTAAGCAAGAACCGTTCTTACCTACACATCAAAACCACAACGATAGTTCGTCAAGTTAGTGTTGTTTTAACCTTCTCAAGGACCGGGCGTAGCCACACTTGGTTCAACTAAAGTTGGAGAAATTGACACCCGCCAGCCACCTATGTGCAAAGCAGGTCGGTAGAACTAGTCTCGCGTAAGCGTACGCGTAATGTCGGTCCGGGCCGCTTCATCCAACAATACCGCCGAACCAAAGTATGACATGCTGGTAAGCAGTATGACTTGTATCGTCCACAACTCACTTGTGTTTTACTCGTGCATATAACATCTACGCATAAACCAGGCTCTGATACCACTGTTGGGGAACGTAGTAATTTAAAAAAAATTCCTACGCACACGCAAGATCATGGTGATGCATAGCAATGAGAGGGGAGAGTGTTGTCAAAAAAAATGTACCCTGGTAGACCGAAAGCGGAAGCGTTAGCACAACACGGTTGATGTAGTCGTACGTCTTCACGATCCGACCGATCAAGTACCGAACGTACGGTACCTCCAAGTTCAGCACACGTTCAACTCGATGACGTCCCACGAACTTCGATCCAGCAGAGCTTTGTGGGAGAGATCCGTCAGCACGACGGTTGATGACGGTGTTGATGATGCTACCGACTCAGGGCTTCGCCTAAGCACCGCTACGATATTACCAAGGTGGAATATGGTGGAGGGGGGCACCGCACACGGCTAAGAGATCAGTGATCAATTGTTGTGTCTAGAGGTGCCCCCCTGCCCCCGTATATAAAGGAGCAAGGGGAAGGCGGCCGGCCAAGAGGAGGGCGCGCCAAGTGGGGAGTCCTACTCCCATCGGGAGTAGGACTCCTCCTTTCCTTGTAGGAGTAGGAGAAAGGAAAAAGGAGAAGGAAGGAAGGGGACGCCTCCTCCCTAGTCCAATTCGGACCAGTCCATGGGGAGGGGTGCGGCCACCCTTTGAGGTCTTTCTCTCCTTTCCCGTATGGCCCATTAAGGCCCAATACGAATTCCCCTAACTCTCCGGTACTCCGAAAAATACCCGAATCACTCGAAACCTTTCCGATGTCCGAATATAGTCGTCCAATATATCGATCTTTACGTCTCGACCATTACGAGACTCCTCGTCAAGTCCCTGATCTCACTCGGGACTCCGAACTACCTTCGGTACATCAAAACACATAACTCATAATATAAATTGTCACCGAACGTTAAGCGTGCGGACCCTACGGGTTCGAGAACTATGTAGACATGACCGAGACATGTCTCTGGTCAATAACCAATAGAGGAACCTGGATGCTCATATTGGCTCCCACATATTCTACGAAGATCTTTATCGGTCAAACCGCATAACAACATACGTTGTTCCCTTTGTCATCGGTATGTTACTTGCCTGAGATTCGATCGTCGGTATCTCAATACCTAGTTCAATCTCGTTACCGGCAAGTCTCTTTACTCGTCATGTAATGCATCATCCCGCAACTAACTCATTAGTCACATTGCTTGCAAGGCTTATAGTGATGTGCATTACCGACAGGGCCCAGAGATACCTCTCCGACAATCGGAGTGACAAATCCTAATATCAAAATACGCTAACTCAACAAGTACCTTCGGAGACACCTGTAGAGCACCTTTATAATCACACAATTATGTTGTGACGTTTGGTAGCACACAAAGTGTTCCTACGGTAAACGGGAGTTGCATAATCTCATAGTCATAGGAACATGTATAAGTCATGAAGAAAGCAATAGCAACATACTAAACGATCAATTGCTAAGCTAACGGAATGGGTCAAGTCAATCACATCATTCTCCTATGATGTGACCCCGTTAATCAAATGACAACACATGTCTATGGCTAGGAAACATAACCATCTTTGATTCAACGAGCTAGTCAAGTACAGGCATACTAGTGACACTCTGTTTGTCTATGTATTCACACATGTACTAAGTTTCCGGTTAATACAATTCTAGCATGAATAATAAACATTTATCATGATATAAGGAAATAAATAATAACTTTATTATTGCCTCTAGGGCATATTTCCTTCAGAACCGCACACGGCTAAATAATCAACTTGTGTGTCTATGGGGTGCCCCTCCCCTGTATATAAAGGAGTGGAGGAGGGCAGGGCTGGCCCTCTCTATGGCGTGCCCAAGGGGGGGGGAGTCCTACTAACAGTAGGAGTAGGTTTCCCCCCTTCCCTAGTTGGAGTAGGAGAAGAAGTAAGAGGGAGAGGGAGAGAAGGAAAGGGGGGCCGACCCCCCTCCCAATTCGGATTGGGCTTGGGAGGGGGGCGCCCCCACATTGGCCGCCTCCTCCTCTCTTCCTTATTTGGGTACCATATGCACCTCTTTGGGATTCTATTGAATCGAGAAATTAGATGGCCCATTAAGGCCCATTAACTCCCCGGGGGGTTCCGGTAACCTCCCGGTACTCTGGAAAAATGCCCGAACCACTCAGAACATTTCTGGTGTCCAAACATAGCCTTCCAATATATCAATCTTTATGTCTTGAGCATTTCGAGACTCCTCGTCATGTCCGTGATCACATCCGGGAATTCAAACAACCTTTGGTACATCAAAACACTTAAACTCATAATACCGATCGTCATCGAACGTTAAGCGTGCGGACCCTACGGGTTCATGAACTATGTAGACATGACCGACTCACTTCCGGTCAATAACCAATAGCAGAACCTGGATGCTCATATTGGTTCCTACATATTCTAGGAAGATCTTTATCGGTCAAACCGCATAACAACATACGTTGTTCCCTTTGTCATTAGTGTGTTACTTGCTTGAGATTCGATCGTCGGTATCTCAATACCTAGGTCAATATCATTACTAGCCAGTCTCTTTACTCATTCCGTAGTGCATCATCCCGTGACTAACTCATTAGTCACTTTGATTGCAAGGCTTCTAGTGATGTGCATTACCGAGAGGGCCCAAAGATACCTCTCCGAAACATGGAGTGACAAATCCTAATCTCGATCCATGCCAACCCAACAAACACCATCGGAGACACCTGTAAAGCATCTTTATAATCACCCAGTTATGTTGTGATGTTTGATAGCACACTAAGTGTTCCTCCGGTATTCGGGAGTTGCATAATCTCATAGTCATAGGAACATGTATAAGTTATGAAGAAAGCAATAGCAACAAACTAAATGATCATAGTGCTAAGCTAACAGATGGGTCATGTCAATCACATCATTGTCTAATGATGTGATCCCGTTCATCAAATGACAACTCATGTCAATGGCTAGGAAACTTTAACCATCTTTGATCAACGAGCTAGTCAAGTAGAGGCATACTAGTGACACTCTGTTTGTCTATGTATTTACACATGTACTAAGTTCCCGGTTAATAGAATTCTAGCATGAATAATAAAAATTTATCATGATATAAGGAAAAAAATAAAAATTTTATTATTGCCTCTAGGGCATTTTTCCTTTAGTCTCCCACTTCCACTAGAGTCAGTAATCTAGATTACATTGTGATGATTCTAACACCCATGGAGTCTTGGTGTTGATCATGTTTTTCTCGTGAGAGAGGCCTAGTCAACGGGCCTGCAACATTCATATCCGTATGTATTTTGCAAATCTCTATGTCCCCTTTCGACACTTGATGACGGATGGAATTGAAGCGTTGATACGTCTCCAACGTATATATAATTTTTTATTGTTCCATGCTATTATATTATCTGATTTGGATGTTTATGGGCTTTACTAAGCACTTTTATATTATTTTTGGGATGAACCTATTAACCAGAGGCCCAACCAAAATTGCTGTTTTCTTGCCTATTTCAGTGTTTTGAAGAAAAGGAATATCAAACGGAGTCCAAACGGAATGAAACCTTCGGGAGAGTTACTTTTGGAACGGAAGCAATCCAGGAGACTTGGACTAGACGTCAGGGAAGCTTCAAGGAATCCATGAGGGTCCAGGGCGCGCCCTACCCCCCTGGGTGTGCCCCCCACTCTCGTGGGCCCCTCGTGGATCCCCTGACCGACTTCTTTCACCTATATATATAACCATATACCCCGAAAACATCCAGGAACACAATAGATCGGGAGTTCCGCTGCTGCAAGCCTCTGTAGCCACCAAAAACCAATCGAGACCCTGTTCCAGCACCCTGCCGGAGGGGGGGATCCCTCACCGATAGCCATCTTCATCATCCCGGTGCTCTCCATGACGAGGAGGGAGTAGTTCACCCTCGGGGCTGAGGGTATGTACCAGTAGCTATGTGTTTGACCTCTCTCTCTCTCTCTCTCTCTCTCTCTCTCTCTCTCTCTCTCTCTCTCTCTCTCTCTCTCTCTCTCTCTCTCGTGTTCTTAATTTGGCACGATCTTGATGTATCGCAAGCTTTGCTATTATAGTTGGATCTTATGATGTTTCTCCCCCTCTACTCTCCTGTAATGGATTGAGTTTTCCCTTTGAAGTTATCTTATCAGATTGAGTCTTTAAGGATTTGACAACACTTGATGTATGTCTTGCATGTGCTTATCTGTGGTGACAATCGGATATTCATGTGATCTACTTGATGTATGTTTTGGTGATCAACTTGCGGGTTCAGTGACCTTGTGAACTTATGCATAGAGGTTGGCACACGTTTTCGTCTTGACTCTTCGGTAGAAACTCTGGGGCACTCTTTGAAGTACTTTGTGTTGGTTGAATAGATGAATCTGAGATTGTGTAATGCATATCGTATAATCATGCCCACGGATACTTGAGGTGACATTGGAGTATCTAGGTGACATTAGGGTTTTGGTTGGTTTATGTCTTAAGGTGTTATTCTAGTACGAACTCTAGGATAGATCGAACGGAAAGAATAGCTTCATGTTCTTTTACTACGGACTCTTGAATAGATCGATCAGAAAGGATAACTTTCAGGTGGTTTCATACCCTACAATAATCTCTTTGTTTGTTCTCCGCTATTAGTGACTTCAGAGTGACTCTTTGTTGCATGTTGAGGGATAGTTATATGATCCAATTATGTTATTATTGTTGAGAGAACTTGCACTAGTGAAAGTGTGAACCGTAGGCCTTGTTTCCTAAAATTGCAATACCGTTTATGCTCACTTTTATCACTTGTTACCTTGCTGTTTTTATATTTTTAGATTACAAAAACATATATCTATCATCCATATTGCACTTGTATCACCATCTCTTCGCCGAACTAGTGCACCTATACAATTTACCATTGTATTGGGTGTGTTGGGGACACAAGAGACTCTTTGTTATTTGGTTGGAGGGTTGTTTGAGAGAGACCATCTTCGTCCTACGCCTCCCACGGATTGATAAACCTTAGGTCATCCACTTGAGGGAAATTTGCTACTGTCCTACAATCCTCTGCACTTGGAGGCCCAACAACGTCTACAAGAAGAAGGTTGTGTAGTAGACATCAAGCTCTTTTCTGGCGCCGTTGCCGGGGAGGTGAGTGCTTGAAGGTTTATCTTTAGATCTTGCAACCGAATCTTTTATTTTCTTGTTTTATCACTAGTTTTGTTTATAAACGAAAACTACAAAAAAATGGAGTTGAGTTTGCCTCATATACTTCATCTTTTTAATATCTTTCGTGAGAATGATGGAAAGGAAAATTGTGCTCAAGTGCTAGAAGAACAAGTCTATAAAATATTTGGCACTAAATCTTTGAATGATGAGCATGATTGCAATGTTGTTAGTATGAACTCTTTGAATATCCATAGTACTAATGATGATTGCATTAGTCATGATGAAAATGTCTCTTATAAGCATGTCAACTTTTGTGGAGTGCATAGAGTTTGCAAGTACACACCAAATAGGGAGGATAGATTTTGCAAGAGGCATAAGTATTTAGAAACTAAATGGTTGCAAGAGAGGCTAGAAGTTTGTGCTGAAAATTTAAAACTTCTTTGCCATCCTGGTGAACTTTTGCAATGAACGTGATCATTTAAATACCCAATGAAAATTGTTTCATGAACAAATCGTGTCCAAAAATTGTGATGACTTGATTTCCCTTGCACGTCATAATGAACTTATTTTGCTTATGGGTTATGAAGAAATGAAACGTTTAACTAAAGAATCTTCCAGAGTTTGTCCTTGATAAAGTTCTTGATTTTGATCTAGAGGAAATTTATTTGTATTGTGCCGTTAATTGCATTGAAAATCCTTATATTGCCAATTACATAAAGAAAAGGAAACAAATATAAGATGAAGAGAATACTAATGAAAGGGAAGAGACTTCCCAATATCCTCCTATTATTTCTTATGATGAATCAGGTAACGAGGAGGAGCTTTCTATTCAACCAATCTCATTAATAAGGAGCTCAAAAAAGAGGATTAAACCCACACATGATGTGAAAAAAATGAAAATACGGAGAAGCAAAGGTAGAAAGGTATCCCTTCCAAAATGATGTTGCTTCTATTACTCATTGTGATGATGATAATTGCTATACTATTGGTGCTATCCATACTATTAATGATGAGAGTGATTATGCTTATGATATGAAAAGGCCCAAGCTTGGGGATGCTATGTTTGATGAGAATGACATGTTTGAGAATATATTTGCTGCAATTAATGTTTGTCCCAAGCTTGGGGATGCTATGTTTAATGAAGATGATATTTTTAGCCTCCCAAGTTTTGATGAGCAAATTTATTATGATGATAGCATGCCTCCTATTTATGATGATTATTGTGATGACACCTATGCTATAAAAAGTAGTAATGATTATATTTATAAAACTTGTCATGATTATGATTACCCTTTTTCTGAACATTACTCTTTTAATGTGGACACAATTTATAGTATTCGAGTCTCTTATGATACTCCCACTATTCCAAATGAGAAGAATTTTGCTTATGTGGAGAGTAATAAAATTTCTATGCTTGTAGATCATGAAAAGAATGATTTATGTGCTGGTTATATTGTTGAATTCATTCATGATGCTACTGAAAATTATTATGAGGGAGGAATACATGCTTGTAGGAATTGCAATAATATCAAGTTTCCTCTCTATGTGCTTAAAGTTTTGAAGTTATGCTTGTTTTGCCTTCCTATGCTAGTTGATTATTGTTCCCATAAGTTGTTTGCTCACAAAATCCCTATGCGTAGGAAGTGGGTTAGGCTTAAATGTGCTAGTCATATGCTTCATGATGCTTCCGTTATGTTTCAATTCTTATCTTTTATGTGAGCATCATTGTCATCATCATGCCTAGCTAAAAAGGCATTAAAGAAAGGTGCTTGTTGGGACACGACCCAATATTTACCCTTAATGTTTTTGTGTGTACACATGATTATGCTACTGTAAAAATCATGTTTTACAGCTTTTGTTTCAACAAAGTGCCAAGTAAGACCTTTAGGATTGCTTACGGTGATAGTTGTGTTGATCTTGCTGAAAATCAGAAACTTTTGCGCTCAGTAAATTAGTTTTGATAATTCACAGAAACGTGATTTTTATATGATTCTTTTTGCTCTGCATTGGTACGCACATTTCTCAGGTTTTCCTAATTTGGTAGAAGTTTTGGAGTTCCAGAAGTATACGTTTGATACATATTACTACAGATTCTGTTTTCTATGTGTTGTTTGCTTATTTTGATGAATCTATGAGTAGTATCGGAGGGTATGAACCATAGAGAAGTTGAAATACAGTAGATATTACACCAAGACGAATTTAGAACGAGTTCAAAACAGTAACTAAGTGGTGATTTACTTTCTTATACTAACGGAGCTTACGAGTTTCCTGTTGAGTTTTGTATTGTGAAGTTTTCAAGTTTTGGGTGAAGTTTCGATGGACTACGGAATAAGGAGTGGAAAGAGCCTAAGCTTGGGGATGCCCAAGGCACCCCAAGGCAATATTCAAGGACAACCAAGAGCCTAAGCTTGGGGATGCCCCGGATGGCATCCCCTCTCTCGTCTTCGTTCATCGGTAACTTTACTTGGAGCTATATTTTTATTTACCACATGATATGTGTTTTGCTTGGAGTGTAATTTTATTTTTTTAGTATTTGATTGCTGTTATTTATAATAATTTTTTGCATCTATATTTTCAATAAAAATGTCAAGGATAGCCTTTACCATGCTTATTTTGCAAGTATACATGTTGCTGTTTCAAAACAGAAAGTTTACTGCTGTTGCAAAAATTCCCTAGAAAAGTCAGAAAATGATAAAATGTTGAAACTTTTTGCATATTGAGCTCTGATAAATTTCCTACTTTTTTGTATTTTTCTCATGATTTTTGGAGTTAGGGAAATATGATGAATATTGCATTATTTACAGACTGTACTGTTTTGGCAGATTGCTGTTATGTTTGCATTGTTTGCATATGCTTGCTTGTTTAATGGTTCTATTTGAGGATTGGAGTATAAAATATGCAGAGGCATTTAGTATGCAATGTTTAATAATAATTTTAATGATTTTCTACAGTAGAGAATGATAAGGTTTTTGAATTGGTTTATACTAACTTATCTCGCGAGTTCTTGTTGAGTTTGGTGTGGATGAAGCTTTCGAGATTTAGGAAACCGGGATATAAAAGGAATTAAGGAGACACAAAAGATCAAGCTTGGGGATTCCCAAGGTACACCAAGATAATATTTCAAGAAGTCTCAAGCATCCAAGCTTGGGGATGCCCCGGTAGGCATCCCACCTTTCTTCTTCAACAATTATCGGTTAGTATCGGTTGAACCTAAGTTTTTGCTTCTTCACATGATGTGTGCTATCCTTGAAATGTCATTTTGTTTTGTTTTTCTTGCTGTTTGAATAAAATACCAAGATCTGAAATTCTTAAATGTTAGAGAGTCTTCACATAGTTGCATAATTATTCGACTACTCATTGATCTTCACTTATATCTTTTGGAGTAGTTTGTCATTTGCTCTAGTGCTTCACTTATATCTTTTTAGAGCACGTGGTGGATTTATTTTGAAGAAATAGATGAACTCTCATGTTTCACTTATATTATTTTGAGAGTCTTTTAGAACAGAATGGTAATTTGCTTTGGTAATAAAAACTATCATAGAAAGTGTAATGAATACTATGAGAAGTTTGATACTTGATGATTGTTTTGAGATATGAGGATGGTAATATTAGAGTCATGCTAGTTGAGTAGTTGTGAATTTGAGGAATCTTGTGTTAAAAGTTTGTGATTCCCGTAGCATGCACGTATGCTGAGCCGTTATGTGATGAAGTTGGATCATGATTTATTTATTGGTTGTCTTCCTTATGTGTGGAGGTCGGGATCGCGCGATGGTTAACTCCTACCAACCCTTCCCCTAGGAGCATGCGTGTAGTACTTTGTTTTGATAACTTGTAGATTTTTACAATAAGTATATGAATTCTTCATGACTAATGTTGAGTCCATGGATTATACGCACTCTCACCCTTCCATCATTGCTAGCCTCTCTTGTGCCGCGCAACTTTTGCCGATACCATACACCCACCATATACATTCCTCAAAACAGCCACCATACCTACCTATTATGGCATTTCCATAGCCATTCCGAGATATATTGCCATGCAACTTTCCACCATTCCATTTTTTATGACACGCTTCATCATTGTCATATTGCTTTTGCATGATCATGTAGTTGACATCGTATTTGTTGCAAAGCCACCTTATAATTCTTTCATACATGTCACTCTTGATTCATTGCATATCCCGGTACACCGCCGGAGGCATCCACATAGAGTCATATTTTGTTCTAAGTACCGAGTTATAATTCTTGAGTTGTAAGTAAATAAAAGTGTGATGATCTTCATTATTAGAGCATTGTCCCAAGTGAGGAAAGGATGATGGAGACTACGATTCCCCCACAAGTCGGGATGAGACTCCGTACTTTATGAAAAATAAAAGAGGCAAAAGAAGCCCAAATAAAAAAGAGAGGCCAAAGAAGCCCACCAAAATAAAAAAATGAGAGAAAAAGAGAGAAGGGACAATGTTACATGGCAATCACTACTCACTCACATTGATATCTATTAATGGGCATCTCCATAGCCCGTTGATACGCCTAGTTGATATGAGACTATCTTCTCCTTTTTTGTCTTCTCCACAACCACCATTCTATTCCACCTATAGTGCTATGTCCATGGCTCACGCTCATGTATTGCGTGAAGATTGAAAAAGTTTGAAAATACTAAAGTATGAAAAAATTGCTTGGCTGAAACCGGGGTTGTGCATGATTTAAATATTTTGTGTGATGAAGATAGAGCATAGCCAGACTATATGATTTTATAGGGATAACCTTCTTTGCCATGTTATTTTGAGAATACATGATTACTTTGTTAGTATGCTCGAAGTATTATTGTTTTCATGTCAATATTAAACTTTTATCTTGAATCTTTTTTATCTAAACACTCATGCCACAATAAATGAAATTACATTGAGAAATATGCTAGGTAGCATTCCACATCAAAAATTCTGTTTTCATCATTTACCTACTCGAGGACGAGCAGGAATTAAGCATGGGAATGCTTGATACGTCTCCAACGTATCTATAATTTTTGATTGTTCCATGCTATTATATTATCTGTTTTGGATGTTATGGGCTTTGCTAAGCACTTATATATTATTTTTGGGACTAACCTATTAACCGGAGGCCCAGCCCAAATTGCTATTTTCTTGCCTATTTAAGTGTTTCGAAGAAAAGAAATATCAGACGGAGTCCAAACGGAATGAAACCTTTGGGAGAGTTATTTTTGGAACGGAAGCAATCCAGGAGACTTGGAGTAGATTTCAGGGAAGCTTCGAGGAAGCCACGGGGGTCTAGGGCGCGCCCTACACCCCTGGGCGTGCCCCCACCCTCGTGGGCCCCTCGTGGCTCCCCTGACCGACTTCTTTCACCTATATATATCCATATACCCCGAAAACATCCAGGAACACAATAGATCAGGAGTTCCGCCGCCGCAAGCCTCTGTAGCCACCAAAAACCAATCGGGACCCTGTTCCAGCACCCTGCCGGAGGGGGGGGGGTACCTCACCGGTGGCCATCTTCAACATCCCACAGCTCTCCATGACGAGGAGGGAGTAGTTCACCCTCGGGGCTGAGGGTATGTACCCGTAGCTATTTGTTTGACCTCTCTCTCTCTCTCTCTCTCTCTGGTGTTCTTGATTTGGCACGATCTTGATGTATCGCGATCTTTGCTATTATAGTTGGATCTTATGATGTTTCTCCCCCTCTACTCTCTTATAATGGATTGGGGTTCCATTTGAAGTTATCTTATCGGATTGAGTCTTTAAGGATTTGAGAACACTTGATGTATGTCTTGCATGTACTTATCTGTGGTGACAATGGGATATTCACGTGATCTACTTGATGTATGTTTTGGTGATTGTCGGTGTCAAAACCGGCGGATCTTGGGTAGGGGGTTCCGAACTGTGCGTCTAGGCAGATGGTAACAGGAGACAAGGGACACGATGTTTTTACCCAGGTTCAGGCCCTCTCGATGGAGGTAAAACCCTACTTGTCGGGGGTTGGGTGCGACATATGCCAAAGGATGGCTTATCATGGTGGGGGCAAGTAGAACAGCGCCGGTGCCTGGAAACGGGATGAGGCGAAGTCATGCACGCCGGCGAATCTTACCCAGCTTCAGGGCTCTCCTAGGAGATAACACCCCTACTGCTGCTCTGTGGGGTCTCCGCATGATCACTAAGGCAAAGTCGCTACAATGGTGCTCCTGGAGCTGTATCGGGAGGCAGGAGAGGGCAAAGCTAGCTCTCTCCTCCCTATCCTATCTGGTCTATCTCTATCAAGGTCCGAACCCTTTGCATGGGTGCCCCGGGGGGTTTATATAGGCCTACCCCCCGGGGGTACAATGGTAATCTGGCTGGGTGCGGGTCCCAGCCGTGTGTCTCTCAGACCGCCGTCCTTCCCGCCGGCTTCTGGGGCCCGCCGACTGGTGGGTCCCGCGGACAGGCTTGATACTGTAGCGTCACTCCTGATGACGCAGGCTTGGTCATTGGGTCGTGGCAACAGTGCTGCCGTCTATCGGGCGATCACTGTCGCCATTCCCCATCCTATCTGGTTAATGGCTCGTGGGGCCCTGGGAGGAGTCGGCCGACTCCAGGGAGGCCGACTCTCACAAGCCCGTCTTCGGGGCGCTCAGGCCGCCAGGCCACCCAGCGACAGCGGCCCCGATCTTGGGTCGTCTGGTGGCGTCATGGGCACGATGCATTGCGCCTTGTGGCTGAGTCGAAGCGAGCATGGCAACAGTGCCGCGTCTCGTCGGAGATCTTCCAGCGATACGGCTCACAATAGCCATGCCGGTCCTTCGTACGCAGGGGGGGAGGGGGGAAACGGCCACGCCGTGACCGTACCCCGCATCGTACTTCGAGATGAGGGAGGAGTCATGGGCCGACTCTCCATAGTCGGCCTCTCTGGAGGTCGCCAGCTTGGAGTTAGCTTATCTCGGAGTCGCCGCCTGGGACTCGGCTTGTCTTGGAGTCGGCTCCTGGGACTCGGCCTGAGGGGTGCGGCCTGCCCCGATGCCTTGAAAGGTCCTGGGACTCGGGTTAGCCTACCCGTGGCCCATTACTCCGACAGTAGTCCCCGAAGCTGGTGAAGCCCTGCGGACGCTGCATTGTGGGGCTTCAACAGTTTCAACCTCCCCGGTGCGGACTCTGGAACTCGGCTGCCGTCTTCTCTTGGGCGGTGCCGAGAGTCTGATTTTTTCTAGCGAGGAGCGGCTTGAAAGTCGCGGCAGAAACCGACGGCGTGCGTCGCTTCCTGCAGCCATCGGGGCGGTCCTATCGCGTGGCGCCACGTGGAGAGGACAGTCTGCCCGCCCACGCGCGCGACGGGACGGGCCGTCAGGTTGGGCCCGCCACTACCGTGCCTCAGCATACGAACGGATCTGTTGCGGCCGTGGACGGTTGGTTTTCCCACGTTGTTACTGCGCGTAGTAACTTCGTGGGGTAAATCATGGGGCGGCGTGGGGCATCGCGCGCAGTTAATCCCACGCCTGCCCCCTCGGCCTCTCAGCCCATAGGGCTATAAGTAGGCGGGGGGAGCGGAGAAGCACTGCACGCGCGCCCTTCTCCCCCATTCCCCCGCCTCATCTTGCCCTTTCTTCCTCCTGCCTCTGCCGTTGAGCGAGAGCACTACACACCACGGCGATGAGTTCTTCCTCCGCCGCGGCCCCTGCCGTGCGCTCCGGCGTGTTACGTCTCGGAGGTGGAAGAGGAACATATCGAGTTTCTCCGTCAGACACGCCGTCTCCCCAGCGTGGACCTCGTGCGCGCCCGCCCCGCGCCGGTGGGGGAGATGCGGCCGGCGCCGGAGGAGGGCGAGCGGGTCATCTTCCGCTCGCACCTCATGCGCGGCCTGGGGCTGCCGGGGAGCGGCTTCTTCCGCTCGTTCTTGGAGTTCCACAGCCTTCAACCGCACCACCTCACTCCGAATACGGTGGTGTTGCTCTCCGCCTTCGCCACTCTGTGCGAAGGTTTCCTCGGTGTTCTCCCCACCCTCGAGTTGTGGGGAGAATTCTTCTCTTCTAAGCTGGGCATGCAAGTCGCCGGCATACCGGCTCAGTGCGGCACCTACATCGCGGTGCGGCACTCGACAGCCGACAACCCTTTCCCTCCCATCGCGCTGATCAAGTCGGTGAAGATGTGGCTGCGCTCATATTTCTACGTGAAGAACCTCTCCTCCGACGGTGACTAGGTCAACCTGCCGCCTTACAGCGCCGCCCCCCTAACCGGGAGGCTCCCCAGCTGGTCTCACCGAGCCAAGACGCTGACTCTCACCGGAGCCGTCGCCGTAGCGCGACTTCGAGTCTTGACACAGTCGGAGGGTCTCGTCGGGGCCGACTTGCTGGCCGCCTTCGTGGCGCGCCGAGTTCTCCCGCTCCAAGGCCGGCCTCACCTGATCTGTTAGATGAGCGGCCTCCGAGACCCAAGTCGGATGAGCACCAAGGAGATGCCCCGCAAGGAGGTGGCGAACTTGGTGAACCATATCGCGCACTGTGAGTTCGAGGAGGACTGGCAGTTCGGCAAGGAGCCGTACTCGCGCGACAACCCCCCACCAGTGGTAAGTCGCGTCCTCCTATTGTTTGTCTTCTTTGCGGCCGGCTCCGGCTTCTGACTTTTGTCGGTTTCTTCTGAGCCAGAACCCCCTCATGCAGCCCACAGCTGGCGCTGCGAGACAGCCCCACGAGTACGTTCCCGATCGCGCGGACAGCAACGTCGACGACCCTGACTTGGGGGCGGCGGCGATGGAAGCCGACACCGAAGGCGAGGGAGAAGGAACAGAAGGCGGCCTCAGGCCCTCGGCCACCTTCGCCGACTGGCCTGATGACGACGCTGAAGGGGAAGTCGCCCCGCGCCACCAGCCGAAGAGGCGTCACGCCGGGCCGAGTGCGCCCGGCGGCAAATTGAAGAAGCTCAAGAGGGCAGCCGCCGCGACCAAACGGGAGGAGGTGGCCGTGAAGGCCAACAGCTTCCGAAGGTAAGTGAGAAGGCCGCCGCTAGTCTCTGCATAAGTCTTTATGCTCTTTTATTTTCCTTCATTGAATCTTGTCCGAGTCTTCTTTTATTCTTCCTCCGCTCTTCTTCAGGGCCCCTCTTTCCCTTGAGAGAGTCGCCGTCCCCTCCGTCATGGGGTCGGCAGAGACGTCCGCCAATACTCGGCGGGCCGATCCCGCTGCCGACCTCCGGGAGGCGACGGAGCGAAATGCGCGGGAGAAGCGCGACGAGGAGGAGGCCGACTGCCTGGAGAAGGCGCAGGCCGAGAAGGCGGCCGCCAATGCCGAGAAGAGGCTGGAGGATGCCGAAGCCGCCCTTGCGGCGAGACGGCGTGCCGAGGAGGCCGCGCGTCGCCGATCGGCGATGCTCGTCCCCCCATTGTCGTCTGCGCCGCCGCCTCCGATGTTCACGGGGCAGACCGGAGAGGCCGGCACCGAGAACCCCCTCGTGGAGAAGGAGAGCGGCAAGGCTTCTATGTCGGACACTCTCGTGTCGCCACCACCGCCTCCGCTGCCATCTCGGAGACCGCACGGCAAACAGCCGGTGGGTCAGTCGGAGCCGCCGATCGCGGACGAGGCCGAGGCGCGGCTGCTTCTTCAAGTCGCCTCGCTGGTGCGCCACCGTCTTGAGAGGGCGACCTCGGCGCCACGACCTCGGGAGACCGGCGCTGCCAGCTCGGCAACCCTAAACGTCGAGGCCACAAGCGCCGCGCCCACCGGTGGTTCTTGCGAGGCGGCACCGCCGTTGAACCAAGCGCTCTGGGCGTTCAGCGGTAAGCTGCTGAAGGCGACGCCCTTCAAGCTTGCACCAGGGCGCATCTGGCCGCACGGACATCCGTCCGAGAGCGTTTCCCTCTTCTTTTTGATTCTTGTTTTTCTCGTGAGGCGGCGCGGCACCCTGCTGGGTGTAATCCCGAGTTCGGGCGGCTCTTTGGCGGCGGTTCAAACTCCTCTGGCAGTTCAAATACTAACTTTGTCTCCATTGACTTCTTGCAGGAGCATCATAACCTCCGCGCCACTGCCTTCAACCGCAATGTTGAGGAGTTGAACAAGCGGACCGCCGACTTGACAGAAAGCCGGAGTAAGCTCTTTTTCCTTTTCTTCGCGGGGGCGCGCTGGTGCACCGGCTGTAATCCCGAGATTCGGCCGGCTGCTGGCGGTCGGGCGGATCTTCCGTCGACCTACTTTCTCGGCGACTTATTTGTCTCTTCTTTCGTTCTTCAGGCGCCAACGCCGCTCTTCAGGAGCAGCTAGGTGAGGCCAATACCGCCCGGCGTGCCAAGGAGGAGGAGTGTGGCAAGCTTGCCACGGAGCGCGACCTGCTGGCCGCGCAGCTGGCCGAGCAGAAAGAGCTGCTCAAGAAGGCGCAGGACGAGGCCGAGAAGAGGAAGACCGCTCTCATGGCCGAGTTTGAGAGGGAGCGCTCCTCCTGGACTGACAGGGAGGCGATGTTGACCTCCGGCTTCCACGAGATCGAGGATATCATTGATGGTAAGTTTATTTTGTTTCTTCAGGCTTCCGACTATGCGTTAGGCCGACTTCTGATTTTTTGACTTGCTTCTTTTTTGTCTTGGCAGACTTCTTCCGTGGTCACTCGCGGGCAGTCCCTCTGGCCATCGAGGCTGCTCGAGAGGCCCGAAGGGCAAACGGTGAGGAGATCGCCGCTAACGCCCCCCGAACCATCGATGAGCAGCTTCTGAGCATTGAAGCCCGTCTTCGTCCGGCTCACTTCTGCATTGCGCCGCGGCAGCAGTACTGTGCCCAGCGGTTGCTACAATGGCGGACATGCCGGCTCTGCGTACCGCCAGTCGGACCGCCGACTGGCTGGAAGTCGCCGCTGGCCGTCTTGAGGCTTGGAAGGGCTCCTCGGCCGGGCGGGCCTGGGCCTTGGAGTTAAATCAAGCGTGGTACCGAGCTGGACTGGACCGTCGCTGCGTTCGGTCGAAGCCAAGCCGAGCTGGAGGCCGTGGGGCGCCCTTATCGGCGTCGGCGGCCATCGCCGAGTACACGGACACCAGTGTCTTCGTGCCGAGCGAGCTGAAAGGCGCGAGGAAGTGCCGCCAGAGTGGTTGAGATGAACCGGAGTATGGCGAGGACTCGGCGGAGGTGATCGGCTCCAGCACCGAGGAGGAGGATGAGGCGGAGGACGGAGGCGAGGCGGAGGTGCCAGAAGACGGAACAGGCGGCCAGCCTCAGCTGGACCGTGCCTCCAGCAACGAGCCGCGTGGAGAGAAGGCGACTGCCGCCGGAGGTGACCAAACCGAGACCGCCCAGCCGACAGCTCCAGCGCCTGACACCGCCGTCTCCTCCGATCCTCCGATCCCAGACGCTGCCTCCTAGGCTGCCTTTTCCGCCTCTGTTTGTCTGTCTTAGTAATCTTTTAAAAACTTTTTTAGATTCAAACAGTTCTACCCGCGGGGTGTATGTTGAACTTTTATTCGAAGATTCGGCCAAGGGCCTATGTAAATATTTATCCGATTTCCGTCTTTCCTTGCTTACTGCTCTTTAGGCTTTTCCTTTTGCCGCCTTCCTTTAGTTGCTGCCTTGCCAGTTGGACAGCCGCTCTGCGGACTGTCACTGGGTCAAGTGCTTGGCTACTTCGGGAAGGCAAGTACTTGGCCATTTAGAGTTTCTTTAGCAAGTCGGCTAGAAAGCGACAAGCCGACTATCCAAGAGTCAGCCGTCCTTGATAGAGGTTAAGACGGCAAGCCGGCTACTCATGAGTCGGCTTTCTACTTCAGAAATGTTGGACACCATCTTACGCTATGTTCGTGCTTTAGGTCCTTAGCCATTTTCGTGTGGGCCCCGTTCTTCCTCACCCCTGCCCGCCTCACAGTCGCTCTGCGAGCTGCGGCTTTGGCAGGAGGCGGATTGGGCACCGCGCACTACTTGTCTGACTACAGGAAGCTCCTCATAGCGCAAGGCGGCGAGTCCCCAGGCCGACTAGTCTGGCCCGGTGCCAAGCGGCTTGTAATGAAAGTAATGTACTCAAAGGCATAATTCTTATCATATAGATAACACAAAAAGGAAGTCCCCGAGCTCATCTCGGGGGGCCCAAGGTCTTAGTACTTTAATACAAAAAGGTGGTAGTGCGATACATACTGCATCAACTGTAAAATCTTCGAAGAAGATTTGCATTCCTGGGCTCTGTTTACGTTGCGGAGTCGTCCCTCTTGCGCGCTCGAGGCTTCTGGGCGTCGATTAGGTAGTAGGAGCCATTGCCCAGGACTTTGCTGATGATGAAGGGGCCTTCCCAAGGCGCCGACAACTTGTGCTGGCATTGTTCTCTGAATCAGCGGAGCACAAGGTCGCCCTCTTGAAATGATCTCGCTTGACCTTTCGGTTGTAGTATCGGCGCAGACTCTGCTTTGGTAGATGCGGACGGTGAGTGCCAACAGCCGGCCCTCTTCCAGCAGTCAGCGCCGTCTTAGCGTCTTCTTGGCTTCCTCTTGGTGTACATGGTGACTTGTGGAAGTCGAACTCTATGTCCGTCGGGATGGCGGCCGGCACCGTGAAGCGAGGAAGAAAGGCGTGAAGCGGTTGACTTGTTTGGAGTCGTGCGGAGACTCGGAGGGCGGTGGTAGCTCTTCAACCCAACAGCCGGCGAGCGCTCGAGTGGTTCGACGATCGAGGCTTGATGCCAGACAGGATGAGGCCGTTTGCTCGTTCCACGGCGTTTGACTGCGGATGGGCAACGAACGCTAAGTCCAGTCGGATGCCCTGCGTCGCGCAGAAACGGGCCAAGGCGCCTTTGGAAAAGTTTGTGCCATTGTCGGTGATGATGCTGTGCGGTATGCCATACCGCACCGTGATGTCGGCGATGAAAGTCACTGCAGTCGGACCGTTCAACTTCTTGATGGGCTTTGCTTCTATCCAATTGGTGAACTTGTCCACTGCGACAAGCAGATGAGTTAGGCCGCCTCGGGCCGTCTTGGATGGTCCCACCATGTCCAGGCCCCAAACTGCGAAGGGCCAGGCGATGGGGATTGTCTTGACGGAAGCCGGTGAAGTGGCTTGGAGCGGAACCGGCACCTTTGCATTTTGGACTAACTCTTTAGCCTCTTCGAGGCGTCGGCCAAAAGAAACCGTGCCGAAAAGCTTTGGCGACAAGTGCTCTTGAAGCCGCATGGTGGCCACACTCGCCCTGATGAATGTCTCTGAGAATTGCTTGGCCTTGCTCTGGCTCTACGCAGAGCTGGTAGACACAAGTAACACTGCGCCTGACCAGCTCTTTCTTGACTATGGTGTATGTTGCTGCTCGGCGTCGCACTTGCTGAGCCAAGATCTCATCAGTCGGCAGCTCTCTGTTTACTAGAAACTTGAGGATGGGATGTGCCCATGAGGGTGCTTCTATTTCTTCAACTGCCTCCACTGCGACTTGGACAAGGGTGGCTGGGTTGGGAGGCGGCGGGCTGGAGTCTGCGGCCGCTTCTTTGGATTGATGAGTCCCAGGCCGGCCGGGCGCAGTCCCGGGCAGGTTCTCAAGTCCCGGGCTGGCTTCGACTGTGATTTTCTTGGGGCCGTCTGCTGGGGCTCTGGAGTCGGATCCGGCTTCTTCGGGGGGAGCCGGCACAAAGATGGAGTCTGATTCTGGTGAAGGCTTGATAGACGGCTTAAGGAGGCACTGAAGAGCGACGCCGGAAGGTATTGCTTGGCGGGTGGAGCCGACTCGTGCCAAGGCGTCTGCTTGGTCGTTGTCATTTCTTGGCACGTGAAGGAACTTGCACCCCTCGAAGTGTCCGCTGAGTTGCTGCACCAAGAAGCGGTAGCTCGCCATGTTTGCGTCTTTGGCGTCGATCGCGGATGGTGATGGACCACCAAGTCAGAGTCGCCATAGCACAGGATCCGGCGAATGCCGAGTTCTTTGGCAAGCCGGAGCCCATGAATGAGCGCCTCGTATTCGGTGACGTTGTTGGAGGCGGCGAAGTGGATCTGCAGCACATACTTGAGCTTGTCGTCTTTAGGGGAGGTGAGGACAACGCCGGCTCCCAGGCCGGTGCGCATCTTGGAGCCGTCGAAATGCATCCGCCAAAGGGTGGAGTCCGGCGTTGGCGGCAGGTACTGGGTCTCGGCCCAGTCGACGAGGAAGTCGGCCAGCGCTTGTGACTTGATGGCGTTGCGGGGCTGGTAGTAGATGGTGTAAGGAGCCAGATCTATGGCCCATTTGGCTACTCAGCCGGAGGCGTCTCGGCTTCCAATGATCTCGGCCAACGGAGCCGTGCAAACCACGGTAATTGGATGCTCTTGAAAGTAAGGCTTCAGCTTCTTGGCGGCAAAATGCACACCGTAGCACATCTTACGGTAATGGGGTAGTTACGCTTGGAGGTCGTGATTACCTCGCTCGGAGTAATATACGGGTCTACGGACGGGGCGCCTTGCCTTCCTCTTTGCGTTCGACGGCGATGGTATCTTGACTACTCGGCTGGTGGCGGCGATGTCAGGAGCATGGGCTCTTTAGGAGTCGGAGCCGCCAACACAGGGGAGTAGTCAACATCTTCTTGGTGGAGAAAGCGCTTCATGTGCCTTGTGGTTCCACTTTCGAAAAGGTGGTCTTCTTCATCAATTGATACAAAAGCGAGCTTTCGCCCAGCCGGTGATGAATCGGTGATGGGCGTAAGCAGCGGTGAACTTCGCACATCTAACAGTCGGCTGGGTACCTCCATCCTCTCGATGGCCTTGATCTTCACAGGGTTGCACTCTATGCCACATTCGGAGACCAGGAAGCCAAGGAGTTGACCGGCTGGTACCCCAAAAATGCACTTCTCAGGGTTGAGCTTGATCTGGAATCGGCGCAGGTTCTCCGTCTTCACCACCACATCATCCACGTAGACGTGGGCATTCCTGCCGAGTTGCTTGAGGAGGCACTTCTGCATGCAACGCTGAAAGGTGGCGCCGGCATTCCTCAAGCCGAACGTCATGGTCAGGTAGCAGAAGGCTCCAAGCGGCATGATGAAGGCGGTCTTGATCTGTCGGCGGGTTCAGCTTGATCTGGTGATATCCTGAATATGCGTCTAGGAAACTCAACAGCTCGCATCCGGCTGTGGAGTCTATCACCCGATCAATTCTTGGCAGAGCAAATGGATCCTTTGGGCAGGCTTTGTTGAGGCTTGTGTAGTCAATGCACATCCGCAACTGCTTGTTTTTCTTCAGTACCAAAACCGGGTTTGCCAGCCACTCTAGAAAAAACACCTCCATGATGAAGCCGGCCGCAAGAAGCCGAGCTATCTCTTCTCCAACAACTCTTCTCTTCTCTTCTGACAGGCGGCACAAGGGCTGCCTGACGGGCTTCACATCTGGCCTGACATGTAGCTTGTGCTTGGCGAATTCCGTCGGGACACCAGGCATGTCCTTGGGGGACCATGCGAAGATGTCGCGATTCTCACGGAGGAAATCGGCAGGCTCGCCTTCCTATTGCTATCAAGGCTGTGCCCATGACAGCGTACCTCTCCGGTGCTCGGGTCCAAGGGTATCTTCTTGGTCTCTTTGGCGGCTTAAGCAGAACCCTCGGCTTCCGACTCCTTGGGGTGGGCGACATCTCTGGCTGCTTTCACTGCCATCGCCATGACCGGTCAAGGCAGCTTCTCGCTGCGATCACGGGGACTCGGCCAGCCGGCTGCTCTCGGCAGCGGTGACGACTTCTATAGTCGCCGACTATGGTCAGAATTCCCTTTGAACTCGGCATCTTCATGTTGAGGTAGGCGTAGTGAGGAACCGCCATGAACTTGGCCAAGGCAGGTCGGCCAAGCAGTGCGTGGTATGGGCTTTCCAGGTCCACTACTTCAAACCAGACTGGCTCTCGGCGGAAATGATCTTTGTCTCCGAAAAGGACGTCTATCAGGATCTTGCCGATTGGTGAGCAGGATAGGCCGGGTACAATACCATGGAACACGGTCCGGCTGCTCTGAAGCTTTCTTTGCTTGATTCCTAATTTCTCCATTGTATCCTTGTACAGGATGTTGATACTGCTGCCTCCGTCTATCAGTACTCGCGAGAAGCGGGCGGCCCGCCTATCAGTGGCCAAGGTGGCACCTAGGACCAGGGCATAGGAACCGGATTCGACATCACCTACGGGTGATCCGCTCTACTCAAGCGATAGGCCTCTCGCCAATGCATGAACTCAGAGTGCTTGACGCGACCGCATTCACTTCTTCTTCGCTGTTGGCGCTTTCTTTGTGCGGTCATCTGCTACTGCGGTGAACACCACATAGGCTCCGTGCTCATCAAGAACTCGTCTTGCATTACCAACCGCCGAGTAGGGCGCTCTTTGCGGCGGTGGAGGAGGCGGCCCGTGACGGCGAAGGAAGAGCCGTCTCCTTAGCGATTCTGGTGAGCGGTGGCACTTCGGTGGTATGGTTTGACAACTTCGCGCCATTGTGGAACTTGCGGACCATCGAGTCTGCTCATAGGAAAAGGCCGGCAACCAATTGGATTACCGCCTTTTGCCGTTTGGCGGAGCTGCCCCTCGGTTGTTGATCTTCAAGCGTCGCGACCTGCCGATTGTTGGAAGTCGCTCTTTGGGCCTTCGCGTTTGTTGTCGTTTCTTTGTTGTCGCCGGCTGGTGTCTCGGCTGGAGTTACAGGAGCGAGAGCCACCTTGCGGCCGCATTGACTTGAATCTCTGTCTTCATGGAGGAGTCGGCGTGGCATACTTATGCTGCTATGACTAGCGGTTTGTCGAGGTTTCGGCTCGTCGCGGAGGAGCTGTGCTTGAGAGGTGCCTTCTCGGCACCGGCGATGAAATACTCGATAGCTTTGCACCTCGTGCGCCCTCGCGGGAGTTCGGCTTCGCCTTAGGGCCTTACGCACAAGGAAAGCTGGGCGGCTTGGGAGGTCGCTTATGCGTGCTCGTGAAGTTGCGGATGAAGGCTTCGGTGAAATCGACCCAGCTGTTGATCTTGCGGGGCTTCGGACTATTCAACCATGTCGGGCGTGCCTGGAGCATGAGTGGGGCGTAATTCTGACAACCGCTTGTTGCCGTTCGCTATCTTGCGGTTGTGGAGTAATCTATCGGCCGGTCCTCGGCTTCCTGAGCGGTGTACTTAGGTGTGTCTCGGGGCGTGAACCCTTTGGGGAAGGGCTCATCTCGGATGCGGGGCCAAAAGCAAGGCGGACCCAACTCATCTTCTTCTTCTAGCGCCAGGGACCGGTGGAGTCGGTCGATCCGATGGCGGGCGTCGTTCTCTCCGACTCCATCTCGATGGCCGAGGCGGCCACCGAGAGTCGGATGCTCAACAGGCGGCGGGGAAACTCGCCGTTCTCTTCTTGGTGGGGGAGGCAGGTAGTCGTCCCACCGCTCTACTGCTCTCGGACGGCCGTCTTGGTCGCGCTCAATGGTGATGTGAGTCCGACTGCGACTGACAGCCGGCTCCTTCTCTTTCCCTCCGCGGACTCCGCCGGTCGGCGTCCGAGATGTCGCGCCTTTATCTCGGCGGGGAGGCAAGTCGTCGTTTGGTTGCTGCAGCGCATCCGCGCGGACACCGGCCGCGTTCTGCGTAGCAACCGCGTCGAGGAGCTGCTGGACTCGCTCCGTCATCATGCGGCGCTCCTCGCCCTTGAAGTTCTTCAACTCGTCAGTCGCCGCTTGGGCAGCGCGGATGTTCTCCGCTGGGGTGGCGTATATGGGGCGTTTTGCCCTAAACAAGTCGGCGATGGTTGCGCCGCGCTGCCGGACCGTGCCTAAACGGCTTGGCCCAGTCGGAGCCGGCGAGCCGCCCACAGCGCGATCCATCTCGCGCTGGTATGCTTCTGACAGGCGCCTCATGCTCGCCAGACCTCTTGCCGCCCGATGATCACGAAGGCGGCGTGTCTCAGCGTCTCGGCGTCTGCATCCTGCAGAATAGGCGCCGTTAGGTCTTGCGAGGAGCCTAGCGAGCTGGTCCTGAGCTTCTTCATCGGAGCGCTCGTCGTGGCTGATGACGATCACCTCCGTGACGGTGCTTCCGCCACTCTCCTCGTGAGGAAGCGGCTCGTCGTAGACCACCACGTTGGTGGGGAAAGTGTCAAGTGACACGGCGTCGGAGTCGACCAGCATCGGGTCGGTGGAGCCTACGGACTCCAAGTCCACGGCAGGCTCGCCGGTGACGTGGAGTTGGTCGAGGAGGCCCGCGAGAAGACTCTCGGGGCCACCCGTGCCTTCGTCGGATGCAGGCTCGTCGGAGAGGCGCACCTCGCTGACAAGTTCGGCGAGGCTGCTCCTTACTGCAGCAGCCTCGGCGCCCGCGCAGCCTCATCGATCTGAACTCCATCTGGCGAGCTGGCTGGCTGCTCTCGCCGAGGAGGAAGAGGTTCCGTCGAGCAGATCTCCGGATGGCGGTGCACCAAGCCCCACGGTGGGCGCCAAATGTCGGGGTTGGGTGCGACATATGCCAAGGATGGCTTATCATGGTGGGGCGAGTAGAACATCGCGGTGCACAGAAGCAGGATGGCGAAGACATGCCGCAGCGAATCTTACCCGGCTTCGGGGCTCTCCTAGGAGATAACACCCCTACTGCTGCTCTGCGAGGTCTCCGCATGATCACTAAGGCAAAGTGCCTACAATGGTACTCCTGGAGCTGTATCGGGAGGCAGGAGAGGGCAAAGCTAGCTCTCTCCTCCCTATGCTATCTGGTCTATCTCTATCAAGGTCCGAACCCTTTGCATGGGTGCCCCAGGGGGTTTATATAGGCCTAACCCCCGGGGGTACAATGGTAATCTGGCTGGGTGCGGGTCCCAGCCATCTGTCTCTGAGACCGTCGTCCTTCCCGCCCGGCACGGGGCCGCCGGTGGTGGGTCCAGCAGACGAGGCTTAATCTTGTGGCGGCACTCGATGATGCGAGCTTGGTCATTGGGTCGTGGCAGCGATCTTTGCCGTCTATCGGCGATCACCGTCGCCATTCCCCATCCTATCGGTTAATGGCTCGTGGGGCCCTAGGAGAGTCGGCCGACTCGGGGAGGCCGACTCTCGCGAGCCCGTCTTGAGCGCTCGAGGCCGCCGGGCCACCCGCGATAGTCGGCCCGATCTTGGTCGTCAGGCGGCGTCGTGGGCACGGTCGTTCGCATTGTGGCTGGTCGAGGCGAGCATAGCAGCGATGCGCATCTCGTCGGAGATCTTCAGCGATCTGACTCACAATAGCCATGCGGTCTTTTCATTACCACGAGAGCGGCCACGCCATGACCGTACCCCGCATCGTACTTCGAGATGAGGGAGGAGTCATGGGCCGACTCTCCATAGTCGGCCTCTCTGGAGGTCGCCAGCTTGGAGTCGGCTTATCTCGGAGTCGCCGCCTGGGACTCGGCTTGTCTTGGAGTCGGCTCCTGGGACTCGGCCTGAGGGGCGCGGCCTGCCCCGATGCCTTGAAAGGTCCTGGGACTCGGGTTAGCCTACCTGTGGCCCATTACTCCGACACTACTCCTACTTGATTGATATTGATGATATGGGTAGTACAAGAGTGGATCTACCACGAGATCAAGGAGGCTAAACCCTAGAAGCTAGCCTATGGTATGATTGTTGTTCGTGATTGTTGTCCTACGGACTAAAACCCTCCGGTTTATATAGACACCGGAGAGGGCTAGAGTTACACAGAGTCGGTTACAATGGTAGGAGATCTACATATCCGTATTGCCAAGCTTGCCTTCCACGCCAAGGAAAGTCCCATCCGGACACGGGACGAAGTCTTCAATCTTGTATCTTCATAGTCTTGGAGTCCGGCCGATGATGATAGTCCAGCTATCCGGACACCCTCTAGTCCAGGACTCCCTCAGTAACCCCTGAACCAGGCTTCAATGACGACGAGTCCGGCGCGCATATTGTCTTCGGCATTGCAAGGCGGGTTCCTCCTCCGAATAATTCATAGAAGATTGTGAACACCGGGATAGTGTCGGCTCGCAAAATAAATTCCACATACCACCGTAGAGAATAATATTTACACAAGTTCAATCTGGCGGCGTGATACGTGGCATGACGTCACACCACTACCAAGCCTTTACTTGAATCATTTTATTATACCACCTCGGTAGCGTTTAGCGGCGGTTTCTTGGCGCGTCTTGTCGAGCGAGATCGTGTTCCCCTTATTCAGGATTCCCATCAATACGGACGTGGGTAACCCAACCGCGCCATTGATTGCGGCGCTTGGGAGATAAGCGAGTTTCACCAGGCTAGTAGGGACGCATAGTTTCATACGCCCATATATAAGGGGATAAGGATCCACCTCCTTTACCTACGCCTTCTTCCTCCTTTGCTTATCCATCTCCGTGCACTCGTGCTCCAACGCCCAAGTCTGCACATCTCACCTCAACCTTCTCCAGCCATGTCCGGAGTGGGAGGCAAGTGGATGGCCTCCTCCATCATGGAGGGGCACATCGAGAAGCTGCGCGGCGCCGGATACCTATCCAGCGACATCGCGCACCGGCTGCCCGACGAGGGGCATCTCATCCCCACCCCCAGGCCCCATGAGAGGGTCGTATTTCTTCCCCACTTCCTCCGTGGACTGGGCTTCCCACTTCACCCCTTTGTCCGGGGGCTCATGTACTACTACGGCCTGGACTTCCACGATCTGGCGCCAAACTTCATCCTCAACATCTCGGCGTTTATAGTCATGTGCGAGGCCTTCCTCTGCCTCCAGCCCCACTTCGGCTTGTGGCTAAAGACCTTCAATGTCAAGCCGAAGGTTGTGAAGGGCAGCCAAGCGGAGTGCGGAGGCGCCATGGTGGGCAAAATGCCCAACGTTACTTGGCTTGAGGGTGCCTTCATGGAATCCATCAAAGGGTGGCAATCGGGGTGGTTCTACATCACCGAGCCGCGTGACCCTAAATGGGCAGCGGCCACCGAATTCAGATCTGGCATCCCCATGCAGCTCACCTCCTGGAAAAAGAAGGGCTTGCTATGGGGTAGTTGGGAGGAGCTGACCGGACTCCAGTCATGTCTCCAGACCCTGGTGAACAAGAAGCTTAAGCTTGTCAATGTGATCCAGGTCATGCTCGTCCGCCGGATTCTCCCCTGCCAGCAACGGGCCTTCAATTTGTGGGAGTTTAATCCGGCATAGCACCGGACCTTGAGCGGGCTCTTCGACACGACGTACGAAGCTGCCTGGAGGGTGCTGTTCAAGGGCGGCGAAGCCCCCGCATCCGCAACCGAAGATCGTGGATTCAGCACACAGCGCCCGGCCGGCGAGGTAAGCTATGTTATTCTTTATGGGACACTCATTTTTTCTCATAGTTTGACTCTATGTGGGATCTAAACTCCCAATTCCTTTAACAGGACTGGCAGAAGACGTCCGGACAGGTTGACTGTCTGGCTCCCCTTCCAGAAGACCCAGCGGACACCCGTTTGGCGATCTTCTTGGTCCGGCACTACGTGGTGCGGAGAAGAAGCCGAGGAAGAAGGCCACGGGAACCGAAGGAGTTCGGTGTCGTGGTATCGGACTCATCGTCCGATGACTCTGGCGGACTCCTCCCCGAGGGCGAGGAGGAGAAGAAAGAGGCCTCTCCCGGCGGGGGGATAGAAGAAGAGGAAGGCCTCCCCAGCGAGGGAGGCGAAGGGTCAAGAAGGAAGGACCCTTCCTCGGGCTGCTCACTTGACGTCGGCGACGGTGACGAGGAGTGGCCTTCGAGGGCCAAGCCCCTGGCGAGATTGTAAGTATCCAGACTCCTAAATAGTTTATAATTTTTCTTTTTGCCACACGGTGTCTTTCTAATGCCGCATACAACCGGTAGTCCGGCCAAGGATGATCTTCCAGCTTCGTCGAGCGGGTCCTTGGACACGTCGGATATGGATTCCCTTCCGACCACCTCAACTCCCCGTGACGCAGACTACGCCGAGGTGGGATCCCGAGAAGGGACCCGCCAGGAGGAGGAGGCCCCGGAGGTGCCGCAAGGCAACCTCCCGGACTCTGCACCGGACTCCGCACCAGAATCTGCAGTGGTTCCGGAGTCCGGCGAGCGGCCCCTTCATAAGAAGGGTAAGACTGTGACACCGGCGGCCTCTGTCCAACCGGAGGCGCCGGATAACTTGCTGGAGGCGCTCAACGGTGATTCCATCAAAGAAGAACACCGCACTATCATGAGTGCGGTGATTCAGAAGGTTCAGCTCGCCAAGAGCGGGCTGACCGAAGCCTGCAGCAGCCTTCTAACAGGATTTGAGGTAAGAATTTTAAGGTATGTAATATAATACCGCATAGACAGTAGCCCCTGATGCTCGGTTCGGTGTTCGGGAAGAAAAGTCGGACTGAGGATCTAAAAAGATACACGCAGGAGTTCTAAAAAATAAGTCAATATGGGATTGCAGGCTGCGCTGCTGACCTCTGCCACACTGACTGCGGAGGTCAATGCTTTGAAGCAGAACCTTGAGCGGTCCGAGAGCGAGCTCAGCCGTGCCAAGAAGCAGCTCGAGGACAAGGAAGGTGAGTAACACCATATTAAATTTGTACCTTCTGAGAAAAGGATTTGGTTGCAAGAGAAATAACAAGGATAGCGTGGGTACTCGGGGGCCACAAATGAGGTGGCGACCACTGAAGGAGGCGGTGTCCGTGGCGAGCATAATCGGCCGCGAAGCAGGCAGCGAGAAAGCAGGAGGCGGGTGGCGGCGGTATAGCAAGAGCTCAGGCTCTCGTGGAAAAGCACGAGAGTTTGGAGTGTGACTCGAAGACTCGAGAGTCCGAGCTTGCGTCGGCTTTTGAGAGTGCCAAAGCCGCCAAGGACGAAGCCCACAAGGCCCTCCGGGAAATCGAGGATTTGAAGAAAATAGCGGCGGGTAAGGCATTTTTCATGCAAAGCAAGCATGTGAATGTGAATTACCTATTACTTACCCAATTCGGAGCTCTCGGGAGGCGTTCGCATATCTGCCCTTGGTGTATCCGATCTTGCCGCTTTCTACCGGGCCGAGGAGGGAGCTCGGCGGAGAAGGTCTTGGTCTTAGTATCTTGAGGCGGACATCTGGTGCCCTTAGCGACCAGCTGAAGCAGCTCGTCGAGCTCCACAAGGTGGCGAACAGGCCATGAAGGGCCTCATAGTTAATTTGTGGCCCAAGGAGGCCATGCACAGGAGCTACTTGGCTGGTGCGGCGGCTGGTGGATCGTGTCCACTGGGTTTAAGTCGTCAAGCACTCCTTTGCATTGAAGGTGCCCGTCGGGCCTTGCCCATGCAAAGGTGCACTTAGGCAGGATGGGCCGAGAAGCTTGTGACGGACACGCCACCCGGCGAGCAAGGAGTATCGCATGCGAAATGTCTTATAAGAGTGTCTGAAGGGTGCCGCATGATTGCGGTGTGTGCTCAAAGATGTAGTATTTGAGTAGACTCGCATTTTTTATCCTGTGCGCTGAAAACTTTGTTCATATCGCTAAGCAACGCTTGTTAATTTAAAATATTACCTTACATGCGGCCGTTTATCAAATCGAGAGATGGCAAGTCGTAAACTTCAGCCCCATGCCACTAGTCTTTGGGGTGTTAGGGATAAACTTGGCGCTCTTGTTCCCATGTTTGGGTCCATCTAGGGAGGCGCAACACATCGAACAAGGCAACGGACTTATTATGCTTGAACACTCTCACTTAGCCATAGAATTCTATAATTTTAAATTTGGTGAAGCCCCTAGTGTTTGGAAGACCGAGTTAGGCGCTATCACTTTGGGCGGACAAAGCAGTTCCTCGCTCTAAGCGGCATAAGTCTTTAGGGACTCGAAAAAACCTCTCGAACAGCGACCAGCTCTCGTCGTATCATGACGGTCAGTTTAGCTTTCTCCTTCGAGCGCTCGCCCAGCTCAACCGAGGCGCAATCGCGTGGTTCTCCCGTGCTACCTTAGCCGATACAGCGGGCGTAAGGTACCAAAACATGGGGCAGGCAAACCCAACTATTGACCCAAGACATGATTCGGAGCCGATGCATATAATGCTATAAATTCGGGTGCCGCACTTGTGAAAGTGTTCGGACTTATCACACCATAACGTGGGGAACTTAAGCCCCTGGTGTATTTAGCCGTACCAGAGTGTACGGATGCAACATGTCATAAATGAACATATGTATAAGAAAGAAAATGCAATTATAAGCAAAAAGCGATGCATTGTTTATTCTAGATATACTGCCATGAGTGCAGAACAATACAAATAGTGCGGTAAGCAAGGGGTGGGACTATTAAACATGTCCCCCTCCAGGGGTAGGCTGCAGAATGGTGTATAAAACAGATTTAATGCTTGTAATGTAGACCACCTGAGTGTTCGTCGTAGCCTTTCTCCTTCCCTGGCTGTTGCATCGTGAGGTCGGTAGATCTACTGTCGGACAGGGCCTCTAGTAAATGGAGTCCTGTGGATAAGAAAGAAAGATGAAAAAAAAGATGACACACTTGGGAGCCCCTGGTGTGGTTGAGCCGCACTCTGGGCCTGTCGTGGTCGTGCCCCTCCCCCTAGCCCATGGTATCTCCAGAGCGTAATGATGTATGCAAAGGACCAGTCTTGCCATTTTGCAAGGGCAGGGGTTGGGGCCGCATTACTCTGGCGATGCTCGGGCGTGCCTAAGCGGTCTTGTTGTAGGTTACTCGGCGCGCTTAGCCGTGTCACGGTCGCTAACGGCCGGACTCGAATTGCCTTAAGAGGCTGCTCAGTATACGCGAGAGCCGCTATGTGTTCCTCCGTTCGGAGGAGGCGTTGATGTTTCCGTTGACCGTAATGACTCCTCGAGGGCCTGGCATCTTGAGCTTGAGGTATCGTAGTCGGCACCGCGTTGAACTTCTGCGAACGCGGTTTGTCCGGCGAGCATGATAGCCGCATGAGCGGGACTATATCGAAGATTAACTCCTCGCCGGAAGTTATCCGGGATCCGAAGACCACTTCGAGTGTAAGCGAGCACGTAAAATTGGCCTCTACACTGGTATGGCGCCTTTGAAGGTCATCTTTGTGGGTTTAATCCTTGAGGGGTCTATGCCCATCTTGCACACTGTATCCTGATAAAGCAGGTTCAGGCTGCTGCCGCCGTCCATCAGGACTCTAGTGAGGTGGAATCCATCGACGATTGGGTCTAGAACCAATGCGGCAAATCCGCCATGGCGGATACTGGTGGGGTGGTCCCTTTGATCAAAAGTGATTGGGCAGGAGGACCATGGGTTGAACTTCGGGGCGACTGGCTCCATCGCATATACGTCCCTGAGTGCACGCTTCCGCTCCCTCTTGGGTATGTGGGTTGCGTATATCATGTTTACCGTCCGCACTTGGGGGGGGGGGAAACCCTTCTGTCCTCTGTTGTTCGGCGGCCGGGTCTCCTCCTCGTCATCGCTATGCAGCCCCTTGTCATTGTTTTCATCAATTAACTTGCCTGCTGCTTGAATACCAAACAATCCCTGTTGGTGTGATTAGCTGGCTTTTTGGGGGTGCCATGTATCTGGCAAGAGCGGTCGAGTATTCGGTCCAAATTGGACGGACCCGGAGTAGTTCTTTTGAATGGCTTTTTCCGCTGACCGGGTTTAGAACCTCTGAATCCGGCATTAAGCGCAGATATCCTCAGTCTTTGTCGCCGTTAACGTTAGGCGTTTGTTTTTTTATTGCGCGACCTGCCATTGCGGTCCTTGTTGTCGGACTGCTAGAATTTTTCTTGAGGTTGTTCTGCGGGCTAGCCAGCTGTCCTCTCTCATGTGAAGCGGGTCATGAGTGATGTGAGGGCTGCCATGGATTTGGCTTTTCCTATCCTAGGTGCGGGCCAGCCACTCGTCGCGGATGTTATGTTTGAAGGCTGCGAGGCCTCTGCATCCGGACGGTCGGCGATTTGATTTTTCTTTGTTAAGAACCGTGTCCAGAACTGTCTGGCCGATTCGTCTGGCTGCTGAATTATGTGGCTTAGGTCATCAGCGTCTGGTGGTCCCACATATGTGCCCTAGAAGTTGTCAAGGAATGTGGCTTCCAGGTCTTCCCAACACCCAATCGATTCTGCTGGCAAGCTGTTAAGCCAATGCCGAGCTGGTCCTTTAAGCTTGAGTGGGAGATATTTGATGGCGTGAAGGTCGTCACCGCGGGCCATGTGGATATGAAGGAGATAGTCTTCGATCCAAACCGCAGGGTCTGTTGTGCCATCGTAGGATTCAATGTTCACGGGTTTAAACCCTTCGGGGATTTGATGATCCATTACTTTATGTGTGAAGCATAGTGGGTCTGCGGTGCCTCTATATTGGATTATATCACGACGTAGCTCAAACGAGCTTTGTCTACTGTGTTCGTCCCAGCCGGACTTGTTGTGTCCGGCGCGACGGTTGTCGTCGCGTGCCATGGGACGCCCACGCGATCCGTAGATCGACCTTGATTGTCTTGCCTTATCCTCCAATATGTCTCGCAAGTCCGGAGTGTTCCCCTGTGGCCTTGTGCTTTTCGAGCGATGTCGGGGTACGGTTCTAATGGGGGGCTTAAAGGCCTCTCTGTCGCGGCCGCGAGGTGGTCGGTCAGCCGTATTGTGGTCTGGTGATGCAGGTTTATATGCCTCCTCCTCTAATCGGGGGAGCAACTTGCGTTTGGGGTAGCTTTTGGAGGGGCGTTCGAGTTCATACTCTTCGGCCGCAAGGACTTCAGTCCATCTGTCGGCTAGCAGGTCTTGATCAGCTCTAAGCTGTTGCTGATTTTTCTTTAGGTTGTTCACCGTGGCCATAAGCCTGTGTTTGAAACGCTCTTGTTCGATGGGATCCTCGGGCACGACGAATTCGTTGTCGTCGAGGCTTGCCTCGTCTCCGGAGGGAGGCATGTAATTATCATCCTCTACCTCTTCGTCTGCCACTCTCTCGTGGGGGCTGGCTTCTCCGTCCTCCTGTGCTGAATCTTGCTGGAGGGTTTGTCTTCGGCACTCTCTGGGGTGTTATTATCTCCTGTGCCGGAATCTCCATTCTTGTTGTGGCGGGATTTAGAGCGGCGCCGCTGACGCCGGCGCTTGGGCTGTCTCTTGGAGGAGTCTTCCTCCGCTGCTTCTTCGCCATTCCCATCCTTTGGGATGTCCACTATGTATATCGTATGACGAGGTGGTCTTCCAGTACCCCGTAGGCTCTGGTTCTTGGTCGTCTCCAGCATCGTCGTCCATACCGTCGATGTCTTCGGAGTCGTAGTCTAGCATGTCGGTTAGATCATCGACAGTGGCTACAAAGTGGGTGGTGGGTGGGCTTTGAACTTCTTCGTCGTCCGCATCCCAACCATCCTGACCGCAATTCGGCCAGGGCTCTCCTGATAGCGAGAGAGACTTTAGCGAATTCAGGATGTCGCCAAAAGGTGAGTGTTGAAAGATGTCCGCGGGGGTGAACTCCATGATCGGCGCCCAATCGGATTCGATTGGAGGGGGCGCGGGAGGTTCGGAGTCCAGCGAGGATTCCGGCACCTCGGAGTCACGAGCCTCACAAGGGACAAAGTCAGTATTCCGCTCCATCGCCGTAGAGGTTGCAGCCCCCAAGGCGGTGTCTAGCCACCCGTCCTCGATCTGTGCAGCCTGCTCCGGATTGAGGATCGGAGCGGACTCGTATCTGACCTCGAGGCTTTGTTTGTGAGAGAGCTAAATCATGCCCATCGTGTGACAGGTCTGGCGCGCTCGGCTGTGGCTCGAATCCGTCGAAGATCAAGTCTCCGCGGATGTCAGACGTGAAGTTCAGGCTTCCAAATCTGACCTGATGGCCAGGGGCGTAGCTTTCAATCTGCTCCAGATGGCCAAGCGAATTGGCCCGCAGTGCAAAGCCACCAAATACGAAGATCTGTCCGGGGAGAAAAGTCTCACCCTGGACTGCGTCGTTGTCGATGATCGAAGGAGCCATCAAGCCTATCGGTGACGACATAGAGGAACTCTCAATGAAAGCACCAATGTCGGTGTCAAAACCGGCGGATCTCGGGTAGGGGGTCCCGAACTGTGCGTCTAGGCAGATGGTAACAGGAGACAAGGGACACGATGTTTTTACCCAGGTTCAGGCCCTCTCGATGGAGGTAAAACCCTACTCCTGCTTGATTGATATTGATGATATGGGTAGTACAAGAGTGGATGTACCACGAGATCAAGGAGGCTAAACCCTAGAAGCTAGCCTATGGTATGATTGTTGTTCTTGATTGTTGTCCTATGGACTAAAACCCTCCAGTTTATATAGACACCGGAGAGGGCTAGGGTTACACAGAGTCGGTTACAATGGTAGGAGATCTACATATCCGTATTGCCAAGCTTGCCTTCCACGCCAAGGAAAGTCCCATCCGGACACGGGACGAAGTCTTCAATCTTGTATCTTCATAGTCTTGGAGTCCGGCCGATGATGATAGTCCGGCTATCCGGACACCCCCTAGTCCAGGACGCCCTCAGTGATCAACTTGCGGGTTCAGTGACCTTGTGCACTTATGCATAGGGGTTGACACACGTTTTCGTCTTGACTCTTTGGTAGAAACTTTGGGGCACTCTTTGAAGTACTTTGTGTTGGTTGAATAGATGAATCTGAGATTGTGTGTTGCATATCGTATAATCATGCCCACGGATACTTGAGGTGACATTGTAGTATCTAGGTGACATTATGGTTTTAGTTGATTTGTGTCTTAAGGTGTTATTCTAGTACGAACTCTAGGATAGATCGAACGGAAAGAATAGCTTCATGTTATTTACTACAGACTCTTGAATAGATCGATCAGAAAGGATAACTTTGAGGTGGTTTCGTACCCTACAATAATCTCTTCGTTTGTTCTCCGCTATTTGTGACTTTGGAGTGACTCTTTGTTGCTTGAGGGATAGTTATATGATCCAATTATGTTATTATTGTTGAGAGAACTTGCACTAGTGAAAGTATAAACCCTAGGCCTTATTTCCTACCATTGCAATACCGTTTATGCTCACTTTTATCACTTGTTACCTTGCTTTTTTTATATTTTCAGATTACAAAAACCTATATCTATCATCAATATTGCACTTGTATCACCATCTTGATGTCTACTACACAACCGTGTTCTTGTAGACGTTGTTGGGCCTGCAAGTGCATAGGTTTGTAGGACAGTAGCAAATTTCCCTCAAGTGGATGACCTAAGGTTTATCAATCCGTAGGAGGCGTAGGATGAAGATGGTCTCTCTCAAGCACCCTGCAACCAAATAACAAAGTGTTTCTTGCGTCCCCAACACACCCAATACAATGGTAAATTGTATAGGTGCACTAGTTTGGCGAAGAGATGGTGATAAAAGTACAATATGGATGGTAGATAAAGGTATTTGTAATCTGAAAATATAAAAACAGCAAGGTAACTAATGATAAAAGTGAGCGTAAACGGTATTGCAATGATAGGAAACAAGGCCTAGGGTTCATACTTTCACTAGTGCAAGTTCTCTCAACAATAATAACATAGATAGATCATATAACAATCCCTCAACATGCAACAAAGAGTCACTCCAAAGCCACTAATAGCGGAGAACAAATGAAGAGATTATGGTAGGGTACGAAACCACTTCAAAGTTATTCTTTCGGATCGATCTATTCAAGAGTTCGTACTAGAATAACACCTTAAGATACAAATCAACCAAAACCCTAATGTCACCTAGATACTCCATTGTCACCTCAAGTATCCATGGGCATGATTATACGATATGCATCACACAATATCAGATTCATCCAACCAACACAAAGTACATCAAAGAGTGCCCCAAAGTTTCTACCGGAGAGTCAAGAAAACGTGTACCAACCCCTATGCATAGGTACATGGGCATACCCGTAAGTTGGTCACAAAAACATACATCAAGTGGCACGTGATATCCCATTGTCACCACGGATAAACACGGCAAGACATACATCAAGTGTTCTCAAATCAAAGACTCAATCCGATAAGATAACTTCAAGAGGGAAAATCAATTCATCACAAGAGAGTAGAGGGGGAGAAACATCATAAGATCCAACTATAATAGCAATGCTCGCGATACATCAAGATCGTGCCATAGAGAGAACACGAGCGAGAGAGAGAGAGATCAAACACATAGCTACTGGTACATACCCTCAGCCCCGAGGGTGAACTACTCCCTCCTCGTCATGGAGAGCGCCGGGATGATGAAGATGGCCACTAGTGATGGATACCCCTCCGGCAGGGTGCCTGAACGGGCTCCCGAGTTGTTTTCGGTGGCTACAGAGGCTTGCAGCGGCGGAACTCCCGAGTTATCTTGATTTTTGATGGTTTTAGGGTACGTAGGCTTATATAGGCGAAAGAAGTCGATCGGGAGGTGCTCGAGGGGCCCACGAGATAGGGGGGCGCACCCTACAGGGGGGCGCCCTCCTATCTCGTGGCTGCCTCGAGGATCTTCTGACGTGAACTCCAAGTCTCCAGGATCATATTCTTCCAAAAACTCACGCTGTCGAAGGTTTCATTCCGTTTGGACTCCGTTTGATATTCCTTGTCTTCGAAATACTGAAACAGGCAATAAAACAACAATATGGGCTGGGCCTCTGGTTAATAGGTTAGTCCCAAAAGTAATATAAAAGTGTATAATAAAGCCCATAATCATTCAAAACAGATAATAAAATAGCATGGATGCTTCATAAATTGTAGATACGTTGGAGACGTATCAGCATATTTAATACTCCTATCCTCAAATAGAATCATTAAACAAGCAAACATATGCAAACAACACAAACATAACAGCAATCTGCCAAAACAGTACAGTCTGTAAAGAATGCAAGATTATCAACACTTCCCTAACTCCAAAAATTATGAAATAAAATTCCCACTATATTAAATTTATCAGAGCTCATTATTAAAAAAGTTTCAACATTATATCATGCTCTGAGTTTTTCTACGGAATTTTTGCAACAGCGATAAACTTTCTGTTTTCAAACAGCAACATGTATACTAGCAAAATAAGCATGGCAAAGGCTATCATTGACTTTTTTATTGAAACTAAAGATGCAAAATATTAATATAAATAACATAAAGCAAATAATAACAAGAGAAAATGACGCTCCAAGCAAAACTCATATCATGTGGTGAATAAAAATATAGCTCCAAGTAAGGTTACCGATGAACGAAGACGAAAGAGGGGATGCCTTCTGGGCATCCCCAAGCTTAGGCTCTTGGTTGTCCTTGAATATTACCTTGGGGTGCCTTTGAAATCCCCAAGCTTAGGCTCTTTCCACACCTTATTCCATAGTCCATCGAATCTTTACCCAAAACTTGAAAACTCCACAACACAAAACTCAACAAAAAACTCGTAAGCTCCGTTAGTTTAAGAAAATAAAACCACCACTTATGTACTGTAATGAACTCATTCATATTGGTGTAATATCTACTGTATTCCAACTTCTCTATGGTTCATACCACTTAATACTAGCCATAGATGCATCAAAATAAGCAAACAACACACGAAAAACAGAATCTGTTAAAAACAGAACAGTCTGTAGTAATCTGTATCACACATATACTTCTGGAACTTCAAAACTCCTACCAAATTAGGAAGACCTAAGAAATTTGTGTACCAATCCAGATCAAAAAGAATCAGATCATAAGAATGTTTCTGTGAATTAAAAAAACTAATTTACTGGGTACAAAAGTTTCTGATTCTCAGCAGGATCAATACAACTATCGCCGTAAGCTATCCTAAAGGTCTTACTTGGCACTTTATTGAAACGAAAGATATAAAACATGATTAATACAGTAGCATAATCATGTGAACACACAAAAACAGTAAGGATAAATATTGGGTTGTCTCCCAACAAGCGCTTTTCTTTAATGCCTTTCTAGCTAGGCATGATGATGACAATGATGCTCACATAAAAGATAAGAATTCAAACATAACGGGAGCATCATGAAGCATATGACTAGCACATTTAAGCCTAACCCACTTCCTATGCATAGGGATTTTGTGATCAAACAACTTATGGGAACAATAATCAACAAGCATAGGAAGGTAAGACAAGCATAGCTTCAAGATTTTCAACACATAGAGAGGAAACTTGATATTATTGCAATTCCTACAAGCATATGTTCCTATCTCATAATAATTTTCAAGAGCATCATGAATGAATTCAACAATATAACCAGCACCTAAAGCATTCTTTTCATGATCTACAAGCATAGAAAATTTACTACTCTCCTCATAAGTAAAATTCTTCTGATACGGAATAGGGGGAGCAAAGTCAACAAAATAACTATCATGTGAGGCATAATCCAATTGAAAACTAAAATCATGATGACAAGTTTCATGGTTATCATTATTCCTAATAGTATACAATTCATCACAATAATCATCATAGATAGCAACTTTGTTCTCATAATCAGTTGGAACCTCTTCCGAAATAGTGGAATCATCACTAAATAAAGTTGACACTCTTCCAAATCCACTTTCATGTTCATCACAATAAGATTCAACATTCTCCAAAATAGTGGGTTAACTACTTCCTAAAGTTGGCAATCTTCCAAATCCACTTTCATCAATATAATCATCATAAATAGGAGGCATGCTATCATCAAAATAAATTTGCTCATCAAAGTTTGGGGGACAAAATATATCATATTCATCAAACATAGCTTCCCCAAGATTGTGGCTTTGCATATCATTAGCATCATGGATATTCAAGGAATTCATACTAACAACATTGCAATCTTGCTCATCATTCAAAGATTTAGTATCAAACATTCTATAGATTTCTTCTTCTAGCACTTGAGCACAATTTTCCTTTTCATCATACTCACGAAAGATATTAAAAAGACGAAGCGTATGAGACAAACTTAACTCCATTTTTTTGTAGTTTTCTTTTATAAACTAAACTAGTGATAAAACAAGAAACAAAAAGATTCGATTGCAAGATCTAAAGATATACCTTCAAGCACTCACCTTCCTGGCAACGGCGCCAGAAAAGATCTTGATGTCTACTACACAACCTTCTTCTTGTAGACGTTGTTGGGCCTGCAAGTGCACAGGTTCGTAGGACAGTAGCAAATTTCCCTCAAGTAGATGACCTAAGGTTTATCAATCCATAGGAGGCGTAGGATGAAGATGGTCTCTCTCAAGCAACCCTGCAACCAAATAACAAAGAGTCTCCTATGTCCCCAACACACCCAATACAATGGTAAATTGTATAGGTGCACTAGTTTGGCGAGGAGATGGTGATACAAGTACAATATGGATGGTAGATAAAGGTATTTGTAATCTGAAAATATAAAAACAGCAAGGTAACTAATGATAAAAGTGAGCGTAATCGGTATTGCAATGATAGGAAACAAGGCCTAGGGTTCATACTTTCACTAGTGCAAGTTCTCTCAACAATAATAACATAGATAGATCATATAACAATCCCTCATCATGCAACAAAGAGTCACTCCAAAGCCACTAATAGCGGAGAACAAACGAAGAGATTATGGTAGGGTACAAAACCACCTCAAAGTTATTCTTTCGGATCGATCTATTCAAGAGTTTGTACTAGAATAACACCTTAAGATACAAATCAACCAAAACCCTAATGTCACCTAGATACTCCATTGTCACCTCAAGTATCCGTGGGCATGATTATACGATATGCATCACACAATCTCAGATTCATCCAACCAACACAAAGTACTTCAAAGAGTGCCCCAAAGTTTCTACCGGAGAGTCAAGAAAACGTGTGCCAACCCCTATGCATAGGTTTATGGGCGGAACCCGCAAGTTGGTCACAAAAATATGCATCAAGTGGCACGTGATATCCCATTGTCACCACGGATAAACACGGCAAGACATACATCAAGTGTTCTCAAATCAAAGACTCAATACGATAAGATAACTTCAAGAGGGAAACTCAATTCATCACAAGAGAGTAGAGGGGAAGAAACATCATAAGATCCAACTATAATAGCAAAGCTCGCGATACATCAAGATCGTGCCATAGAGAGAACACGAGAGAGAGAGAGATCAAACACATAGCTACTGGTACATACCCTCAGCCCCGAGGGTGAACTACTCCCTCCTCATCATGGAGAGTGCCGGGATGATGAAGATGGCCACCGGTGATGGATTCCCCCTCCGGCAAGGTGCCGGAACGGGCTACCGAGAGGTTTTTGGTGGCTACAGAGGCTTGCGGCGGCAGAACTCCCGATCTATCTTGATTTTTGATGGTTTTAGGGTACGTAGGCTTATATACGCTAAAGAAGTCGGTCGAAAGGTGCTCGAGGGGCCCACGAGACAGGGGGGCACGCCCTACAGGGGGGCGCCCTCCTATCTCGTGGCTGCCTCGAGGATCTTCTGACGTTAACTCCATGTCTCCAGGATCATTTTCTTCCAAAAAATCACGATGCCGAAGGTTTCATTCCGTTTGGCCTCCGTTTGATATTCCTTTTCTTCGAAATGCTGAAATAGGCAATAAAACAGGAATATGGGCTGGGCCTCCAGTTAATAGGTTAGTCCCAAAAGTAATATAAAATTGTATAATAAAGCCCATAATCATTCAAAACAGATAATAAAATAGCATGAATGCTTCATAAATTATAGATACGTTGGAGACGTATCACATCTCTTCGCCGAACTAGTGCACCTATACGATTTACCATTGTATTGGGTGTGTTGGGGACACAAGAGACTCTTTGTTATTTGGTTGCAGGGTTGTTTGAGAGAGGCCATCTTCATCCTACGCCTCCCACGGATTGATAAACCTTAGGTCATCCACTTTAGGGAAATTTTCTACTGTCCTACAAACCTCTGCACTTGGAGGCCCAACAACGTCTTCAAGAAGAAGGTTGTGTAGTAGACATCAAGCGTCTCTTAATGTGCTTGATTCTCTTGTGAAATATGGATTCCTTCGCCAAGGCAATTGCTCCTGTATTTTCACAAAAGATTTTCATTGGACCCGATGCACTAGGTATGACACCTAGATCGGATATGAACTCCTTCATCTAGACTCCTTCATTTGCTGCATTCAAAGCAGCTATGTATTCCGCCTCACATGTAGATCCTGCCACAACGCTTTGCTTAGAACTGCACCAACCGACAGCTCCACCGTTCAATATAAACATGTATCCGGTCTGTGACTTAGAGTTATCCGGATCAGTGTCAAAGCTTGCATCGACGTAACCATTTACGATGAGCTCTTTGTCACCTCCATAAACGAGAAACATATCCTTAGTCCTTTTCAGGTATTTCAGGATGTTCTTGACCGCTATCCAGTGATCCACTCCTGGATTACTTTGGTACCTCCCTACTATACTTATAGCAAGGCACACATCAGGTCTGGTACACAACATTGCATACATGATAAAACCTATGGATAAAGCATAGGGAATGACTTTCATTTTCTCTCTATCTTCTGCAGTGGTCGGGCATTGAGTCTCACTCAACTTCACACCTTGTAACATAGGCAAGAACCCTTTCTTTGACTGATCCATTTTGACCTTCTTCAAAATCTTATCAAGGTATGTGCTTTGTGAAAGTCCAATTAAGCGTCTTGATCTTTCTCTATAGATCTTGATGCCCAATATATAAGCAGCTTCATCGAGGTCTTTCATTGAAAAACTCTTATTCAAGTATCCTTTTATGCGATCCAGAAATTCTATATCATTTCCAATCAACAATATGTCATCCACATATAATATTAGAAATGCTACAGAGCTCCCACTCACTTTCTTGTAAATACAAGCTTCTCCAAAAGTCTGCATAAAACCATATGCTTTGATCACACTATCAAAACATTTATTCCAACTCTGAGAGGCTTGCACCAGTCCATAAATGGATCGCTGGAGCTTGCACACTTTGTTAGCATCCTTTGGATCGACAAAACCTTCTGGTTGCATCATATATAACTCTTCTTCCAGAAATCCATTCAGGAATGCAGTTTTGACATCCATTTGCCAAATTTCATAATCATAAAATGCGGCAATTGCTAACATGATCCGGACAGACTTAAGCATCGTTACGGGTGAGAAAGTCTCATCGTAGTCAACTCCTTGAACTTGTCAAAAACCTTTCGCAACAAGTCGAGCTTTGTAGACAGTAACATTACCATCAACGTCAATCTTCTACTTGAAGATCCATTTATTCTTGATGGCTTGACGATCATCGGGCAAGTCAACCAAAGTCCACACTTTGTTCTTATACATGGATCCCACCTCAGATTTCATGGCCTCAAGACATTTCGTGGAACCTGGGCTCATCATCGCTTCCTCATAGTTCGTAGGTTCATTATGGTCTAGTAACATGACGTCAAGAATAGGATTACCATACCACTCTGGTGCGGATCTTACTCTGGTTGACCTATGATACATCTCCAACGTATCTATAATTTTTGATTGTTCCATGCTATTATATTACCCGTTTTGGATGTTTATGGGCTTTACTATACACTTTTATATCATTTTTGGGACTAACCTATTAACCGGAGGCCCAGCCCAAATTGTTGTTTTTTTGCCTATTTCAGTGTTTCGCAGAAAAGGAATATCAAACGGAGTCCAAACGGAATGAAACCTTTGGGAGAGTTATTTTTGGAACAAACGCAATCCAGGAGACTTGGAGTGGACGTCAAGAAGCAAATGAGGCGGCCACGAGGGTCCAGGGCGTGCCCTAGGGGGGTGGGTGCGCCCCCCCCCACCCTCGTGGGCTCCTCGTAGCTCCCCTAACCGACTTCTTTCGCCTATATATATCTACGTACCCCGAAAACATCCAGGAGCACCACAAAACCCTATATCCACCGCCGCAACCTTCAGTACCCGGGAGATCCCATCTTGGAGCCTTTTCTGGTGCTCCGCCGGAGGGGGAATCGATCACGGAGGGCTTCTACATCAACACCATAGCCTCTCCGATGAGTTGTGAGTAGTTTACCACAGACCTTCGGGTGCATATTTATTAGCTAGATGGCTTCTTGTCTCTCTTTGAATCTCAATACAATGTTCTCCTCGATCTTCTTGGAGATCTATTCGATGTAACTCTTTTTGCGGTGTGTTTGTCGAGATCCGATGAATTGTGGGTTTATGATCAAGTTTATCTATGAGAAATATTTGAATCTGCTCTGAATTCTTTTATGTATGATTGGTTATCTTTGCAAGTCTCTTCGAATTATCAGTTTGGTTTGGCCTAATAGATTGATCTTTCTTGCAATGGGAGAAGTGCTTAGCTTTGGGTTCAATCTTGCGGTGTCCTTTCCCAGTGATAGCAGGGGCAGCAAGGCACATATTGTATTGTTGCCATCGAGGATAAAAAGATGGGGTTTATACCATATTGCTTGAGTTTATCCATCTACATCATGTCATCTTGCCTAATGCGTTACTCTATTCTTATGAACTTAATACTCTAGATGCATGCCGGATAGCGGTTGATGTGTGGAGTAATAGTAGTAGATGCAGGCAGGAGTCGCTCTACTTGTTGTGGACGTGATGCCTATATACATGGTCATGCCTTGATATTGTCATAACTATGCACTTTTGTATCAATTGCTCGACATTAATTTTTTCACCCATCGTAATACTTATGCTATCTTGAGAGAAGCCACTAGTAAAACGTATGGCCCTCGGGTCTATTTTCTATCATATAAGATTTCAATCTACTTTATTTTGCAATCTTTACTTTCCAATCTATATCATAAAAATACCAAAAATGTTTATCTTATCTTATTATCTCTATCAGATATCACTTTCGCAAGTGGCCGCCAAGGGATTGACAACCCCTTTATCGCGTTGGTTGCGAGGTTCTTGTTTGTTTGTATAGGTACGAGGAACTTGCGTGTAGCCTCCTACTAGATTGAGACCTTGGTTCTCAAAAACTGAGGGAAATACTTACGCTACTTTGCTGCATCACCCTTTCCTCTTCAAGGGAAAACCAACGCAGTGCTCAAGAGGAAGGAAGAAGGATTTCCGGCGCCGTTGCCAGGGAGGTCTTTGAGGGAGTCCTGGATTAGGGGGTCGTCGGACAGCCGGACTATATGCTTATGCCGGACTGTTGGACTATGAAGATACAAGATTGAAGACTTTGTCCCGTGTCCGGCTGGGACTCTCCTTTGCATGGAAAGCAAGCTTGGCAATTCGGATATGTAGATTTCCTTCTATGTAGCCGACTCTGTATAACCCTAGCCCCTCTAGTGTCTACATAAACCGGAGGGTTTAGTCCATAGGACAAGAACAATCAGAATCATAGGCTAGCTCCTAGGGTTTAGCCTCTACGATCTCGTGGTAGATCAACTCTTGTAATACTCATATCATCAAGATCAATCAAGTAGGAAGTAGGGTATTACCTCCATAGAGAGGGCCCGAACCTGGGTAAACATTGTGTCCCCCGCCTCCTGTTACCATTAGCCTTAGACGCACAGTTCGGGAGCCCCTACCCGAGATCCACCGGTTTTGACACCGACACTGGTGCTTTCATTGAGAGTTCCATTATGTCGTCACCATAAGGCTTGATGGCTCCTTCAATCGTCTACAGTGATGCGATCCAGGGTGAGGTTTTCCTCCCCGGACAGATCTTCGTATTCGGCGGCTTCGCACTGTGGGCCAACTCACTTGGCCATCTGGACCAGATCGATAGCTACACCCCTGGCCATCAGGTCAGGTTTGGAAGCTTGAACTACACTGCCGACATCTGCGGAGACTTGATCTTCGATGGATTCGAGCCCATGACAGGTGCGCCCAACAGTCGCGATAAGCATGACTTAGATCTATCATCGGACGCTGTTCAGGAGATCACACCTGCAGCTGCCCCGACTTTAAATCCTGAGCAGATCGTGCCATCCGAGGGTGGGTGGATGGAACCCGCCACGGAGGCCGCACACTCAGCGGCGATAGAGCCGAACACAGATTTCACTTCCAAGGAGGTCTGTGTCTTCGGACCCTCGGACTCGTCTCCGGCCAAGGGCTCCGAACCGCGTGCATCCGCGCCCATCGAACCTAGCTGGGCACCGATCATGGAGTTTAGCTCCGCGGATATCTTTCAGCACTCGCCCCTGGGCGACGTGTTAAACTCATTAAAATCTCTCTCCCTGTCATGGGACCCTTGGCCGAACTATGTCCGGCTTGAGTGGGAAACGGACGACGAAGAAATTCGTTACCCACCCACCACCCACTTAATAGCCACTGTCGATGACTTAACCGACATGCTTGATTTAGACTCCGAAGACATCAACGGTATGGACGACGATGCCGGAGAAGAACAGGAACCACCGCCCACAGGGCGCTGGACAGCCACTTCATCATATGATATATATATATATATATATATATATATATATATATATATATATATATATATATATATATATATATATATATATGGTGGACACACCCAAAGAAAGCAATGGCGACGAGGCAACGGAGGACAATCCCCTTGAGAAGCAATCTAAGCGCCGGCATCAGCGGCGCCGCTCTAAGCCTCGCCATAGCAAAAATAGCGATACCGGCACAAGAGACAATAACACTCCGGATGATGCCGAAGACGAAAACAATCTCGCCCAGCCAAGCTTCGAGCAAGCCGGACGGGAGGATGGGCAAGCTAGCCCTGATGAACAGGCAATGGATGGAGACTCGGAGGATGACAATTACATGCCCCTCTCCGAAGACGAGGTGAGTGATACGTCTCCAACATATCTATATTTTTTTATTGTTCCATGCTATTATATTACCCGTGTTGGATGTTTATGGGCTTTGGGACTAACCTACTAACCGGAGGCCCAACCCGTATTGCTGTTTTTTTGTTTTGCCTATTTCAGTGTTTCGAAGAAAAGGAATATCAAACGGAGTCCAAACGGAATGAATCCTTCGGGAGCGTGATTTTTGGAACAAACGTGATCCAGAGGACTTGGAGTGCAAGTCAAGAAGCAGTTGAGGTGGCCACAAGGGTGGAGGGTGCGCCCACCCCTACAGGGCGTGCCCCCCTATCCCACGGGCCCCTTGGGCGGCCACCGACCTACTTCTTCCTCCTATATATACCCACGTACCCCGAGAACATCAGAAGCGACCACGAAAAACTATTTCCACCATCGTAACCTTCTGTATCCGCGAGATCCCATCTTGGAGCCTTCGCCGGCGCTCCGCCGGAGGGGGAATCGACCATGGAGGGCTTCTACATCAACACCATAGCCCCTCCGATGAGTTGTGAGTAGTTTACCACAGACCTTCGGGTCCACAGTTATTAGCTAGATGGCTTCTTCTCTCTTTTTGGATCTCAATACCATGTTCTCCTCGATCTTCTTGGAGATCTATTAGATGTAACTCTTTTTGCAGTGTGTTTGTCGAGATCCGATGAATTGTGGGTTTATGATCAAGTTTATCTATGAGAAATATTTGAATCTCCTCTGAATTCTTTTATGTGTGATTAAGTTATCTTTGCAAGTCTCTTTGAATTATCAGTTTCGTTTGGCCTACTAGATTGATCTTTCTTGCAATGGGAGAAGTTCTTAGCTTTGGGTTCAATCTTGCGGTGTCCTTTCCAGTGACAGCAGGGGCAGCAAGGCACGTATTGTATTGTTGCCATCGAGGATAAAAAGATGGGGTTTATATCTTATTGCATGCATGAGTTTATCCCTCTACATCATGTCATCTTTCTTAATGCGTTACTCTGTTCTTTATGAACTTAATAATCTAGATGCATGCTGGATAGCGGTCGATGTGTGGAGTTATAGTAGTAGATGCAGGCAGGAGTCGGTCTACTTGTCACGGACGTGATGCCTATATACATGATCATGCCTAGATGATCTCATAATTATTCTCTTTTCTATCAATTGCTCGACAGTAATTTGTTCACCCACCGTAATACTTACGCTCTCGAGAGAAGCCACTAGTGAAGCCTATGGCCCCCGGGTATATCTTTTATCATATAACCTTTCAATCTACTTTTATTTGCATCTTTAATTTTCCAATCTATATCATAAAATACCAAAAATATATTTATCTTATTATGCTATCTCTATCAGATCTCACTTTTGCAAGTGGCCGTGAAGGGATTGACAACCTCTTTACTGCGTTGGTTGCGAGTTCTTTGTTTGGTTGTGTAGGTGCGTGGGACTTTTGAGGAGCCTCCTACTGGACTGATACCGTGGTTCTCAAAAACCGAGGGAAATACTTACGCTACTATTGCTGCATCACCCTTTCCTCTTCAAGGAAAACCAACGCAAGCTCAAGACGTAGCAAGAAGGAATTCTGACGCCGTTGCCGGGGAGGTCTTCGCTCAAGTCAAGACATACCAAGTACCCATCACAAGCTCATCTCCCTCGCATTTACATTATTTGCCATTTGCCTCTTGTTTTCCTCTCCTCTTCACCCTTGCCGTTTTATTCACCCTCTCTTTCCCAATCTCCTCTCTCTTTCGCTTTCTCTCTTCTTCTTCCTCGCTTTTGTTTGCCGTTATGTCTGAAACTGGGGAGATTATCGTCGATATGGACAATAATGATAACTTGGAAAATTCTGATGCTCCTGCTGAAGACCCCCCTATCTTGCATACTAAAAAGTTTCGAATTGGTAGTGGTAACATTATTGGAAAAGGTGTTATTCAAGATTTCTTTACTTGTGCCAGTGCTTTACCTTCTATGGGTGGTTCTATTCTTCATAGAACTAGTAGTCTTGCGGATGCTATCGCTATGCTTGTAGTGCATATGCATCCTTGCATACAAAGAATTTTCCTGGAATTTTCTAATATTGAGCATTCTTCTGTTAAGCGCACTGTTACTATCTTTTTGGCTCATGAGTTTAGATTATAATAAGAGAGGCGAAAGAAATCTTTGCGCACTATAGGGTGGACGCCAGTCTTCCTCCCATAGAGGCGATCCTCTTCGATCAAGAGGAAATTAGGCGTTTTCAATCTTTGGACTATGTTGCTTGCAATGAAAACCTTAGAAAAAAGGTTCCTACCAATGTCCTAGTTGATAGAATTTCCGAACTTAATAATGATTTTTCTCTTCGAAATAATGAGTTAGGATACTCTCTTGAGTATAGGCTCACGATATTCTACCAAAAGAATGCTTATAATGATGAATTAGTTGTGCAGTATGAAGGGCCAATGGAGGAAGCCGTTCCCCCTGTGATTGATCTTGAGCACTTTTGTACCATTAAATTTAGCCCTTTTGATTACTTTTGCTTGCCTCAAAGAAAACTTGCTTCTGAACGTAGAGAATATGAGATGAGTTTTCAAGATCTATCTTATTATTATGGCACTACTTAGATCTATCCTCGCTTTTATGCCTAGCTAGGGGCGTTAAACGATAGCGCTAGTTGGGAGGCAACCCAATTTTATTTGTGTTTTTTGTTTTTGTTTATGTTTAGTAATAAATTTTGCATCTACCTTATGTTTAGATGTGTTCTTATGTTTTAATTAGTATTTGTGCCAAGTAGAACCTATAGGATAACCTATGGTGATAGTTAATTTGATTCTGCTGAAAAACAGAAACTTTGTGTGCACAAAATTAGTTTTGTTAAATAATAGAACCATGATTTTGCGTTGATTATTTTTGAGATAAATCAATAGACAAATTTCCCAGGACATCCTATTTTGGTAGGATGTTTAGAGTTCCATAAGTATTCGAGGGTTACAGATTGCTACAGACTATTCTGTTTTTGACAGATTCTGTTTTTCGTGTGTTGTTTGCTTATTTTGATGCATCTATGGCTATTATTAATTGGTATGAACCATAGAGCACTTGGAATACAGTAGTTTAAGCACCAATATAAATAAAGAATGAGTTCATTACAGTACTTTATGTGGTGGTTTTGCTTTCTTTCACTAACGGAGTTTATGAGAATTCCTGTTGAGTTTTGTGTTGTGAAGTTGTCAAGTTTTAGGGTAAACATTTGATGGACTATGGAATAAGGAGTGGAAAAAGCCTAAGCTTGGGGATGCCCATGGCACCCCAATATATTCAAGAATAGTCAAAAGCCTAAGCTTGGGGATGCCCCGGGAAGGCATCCCCTCTTTCGTCTTCGTTTATCGAAAACTTTACTTGGACCTATATTTTTATTCGCCACAAGATATGTGTTTTGCTTGGAGCGTCTTGTATGATATTAGTTTTTGCTTTTAGTTATCCACAATCATCCTTGCTGTACACACCTTTTAGGAGAAGCCCACTTGATTAGAATTTATTAGAATACTCTACGTGCTTCACTTATATCTTTTGAGCTAGATAGTTTTTGCTCTAGTGCTTCACTTATATCTTTTAGAGCACGGCAGTGGCTTAATTTTGAAGAAATTGTTTATCTCTCATGATTCACCTATATTACTTTGAGAGTCTCTCAGAATAGCATGGTATTTTCTATGGTTATAAAATTGGTCCTAGAATTGTAGGCATCCAAGTTGGGTATAATAAAAACTATCATAGAAAGTGAATTGGATGCTATGATCAATTTGATACTTGATAATTGTTTTGAGATATGGAGGTAGTGGTATTAAAAGTCATGCTAGTTGGGTGATTATGAATTTAAAGAACGCTTGTGTTGAAGTTTGTGATTCCCGTAGCATGCACGTTGGTGAACCGCTTTGTGATGAAGCTAGAGCACAATTTTATTTATTTATTGTCTTCCTTATGAGTGGCGGTCGAGGACGAGCGATGGTATTTTCCTACCAATATATACCCCTAGGAGCATGCGCGTAGTACTTTGTTTTTGATGACTTGTAGATTTTTGCAATAAGTATATGAGTTCTTTTGACTAATGTTGAGTCCATGGATTATACGCACTCTCACCCTTCCACCATTTCTAGCCTCTCTTCTACCGCGCAACTTTCGCTTGTACCATACACCTACCATATACCTTCCTCAATACAGCCACCATACCTACCTATTGTGGAATTTCCATAGCCATTCCGAGATATATTTGTTGGGGAACGTTGTAGAAAATAAAAATTTTCCTACGGTTTCACCAAGACTCATCTATGAGTTCATCTAGCAACGAGTGAGGGGAGTGCATCTACATACCCTTGTAGATCGCGAGCGGAAGTGTTCAAGAGAACAGGGTTGAGGGAGTCGTACTCGTCGTGATCCAAATCACCGATGACCAAGTGCTGAACGGACAGCACCTCCGCGTTCAACACACGTACAGAGCGGATGACGTCTCCTCCTTCTTGATCCAGCAAGGGGGAAGGAGATGTTGATGAAGATCCAGCAGCACGACGGCGTGGTGGTGGATGAAGCGAGTTCGCAGAGCACGCCGAGCTCCTGAGAGGGAGAGGTGTAGCAGGGGAGAGGGAGGCGCCAAGACTTTAGGGTGCCGCCCCCTCCCTCCCCCCTCCTTTATATAGGCCCCCAGGGGGGTGCCGGCCCTAGTGATGGGATCTCTAGGGGGGCGGCGGCCAAGGGGGGTGGAGTGCCCCAAGGCGGTGGGCGCCTCCCTAGGGTTCCCAACCCTAGGCGCAGAGGGCGGCCCGGGAGGCGCACCAGCCCACCAGGGGCTGGTCCCCTCCCCACTTCAGCCCACGGGGCCCTCCGGGATAGGTGGCCCCACCCGGTGGACCCCCGGGACCCTTCCGGTGGTCCCGGTACAATACCGGTGACCCCCAAAACTCTCCTGATGGCCGAAACTGCACTTCCTATATATTATTCTTTACCTCCGGACCATTCCGGAACTCCCCGTGACGTCCGGGATCTCATCCGGGAGTCCGAACAACTTTCGGTTTGCTGCATACTCATATCTCTACAACCCTAGCGTCACCGAACCTTAAGTGTGTAGACCCTACGGGTTCGGGAGACACGTAGACATGACCGAGACGACTCTCCAGTCAATAACCAACAGCAGGATCTGGATACCCATGTTGGCTCCCACATGCTCCTCGATGATCTCATCGGATGAACTACGATGTCGAGGATTCAATCAACCCCGTATACAATTCCCTTTGTCAATCAGTACGTTACTTGCTCGAGACTCGATCGTCGGTATCCCAATACCTCGTTCAGTCTCGTAACCGGCAAGTCACTTTACTCGTACCGTAATGCATGATCCCATGACCAGACACTTGGTCACTTTGAGCTCATTATGATGATGCATTACCGAGTGGGCCCAGAGATACCTCTCCGTCATACGGAGTGACAAATCCCAGTCTCGATCCGTGTCAACCCAACAAACACTTTAGGAGATACCTGTAGTGCACCTTTATAGTCACCTAGTTACGTTGTGACGTTTGGTACACCCAAAGCACTCCTACGGTATCCGGGAGTTACACGATCTCATGGTCTAAGGAAAAGATACTTGACATTGGAAAAGCTCTAGCAAAATGAACTACACGATCTTGTGCTATGCTTAGGATTGGGTCTTGTCCATCACATCATTCTCCTAATGATGTGATCCCGTTATCAACGACATCTAATGTCCATAGTCAGGAAACCATTACTATCTGTTGATCAATGAGCTAGTCAACTAGAGGCTTACTAGGGACATATTATGGTCTATTTATTCACACGTGTATTACGATTTCCGGATAATACAATTATAGCATGAATAAAGAAAATTATCATGAACAAGGAAATATAATAATAATCCTTTTATTATTGCCTCTAGGGCATATTTGCAATAGTCTCCCACTTGCACTAGAGTCAATAATCTAGTTACATTGTGATGAATCGAACACCCATAGAGTTCTGGTGTGGATCATGTTTTGCTCGCGAAAGAGGTTTAGTCAACGGATCTGCGACATTCAGATCCGTATGTACTTTGCAAATATCTATGTCTCCATCCTGAACATTTTCACAGATGGAGTTGAAACGACGCTTGATGTGCCTGGTCTTCTTGTGAAACACAGGCTCCTTGGCAAGGGCAATAGCTCCAGTGTTGTCACGGAAGAGTTTGATCAGCCCCGACGCATTGGGTATGACTCCTAGGTCGGTGATGAACTCCTTCACCCAAATTGCTTCATGCGCTGCCTCCGAGGCTGCCATGTACTCCGCTTCACATGTAGATCCCGCCACGACGCTCGCTTGCAGCTGCACCAGCCATCGCTCCACCATTCAACATATACACGTACCGGTTTGTGACTTAGAGTCATCCAGATCGTGTCAAAACTAGCGCCGACGTAACCCTTTATGACGAGCTCTTCGTCACCTCCATAAACGAAACATGTCCTTTGTCCTTTTCGGTGCCGGGATATTCTTGACCGCTGTCCGGTGTTCCTTGCCGGGATTACTTTGGTACCTACCTACCAAACTTACGGCAAGGTTTACATCAGTCAGTACACAGCATGGCATACATAATAGATCCTATGGCTGAAGCATAGGGATGACACTCATCTCTTCTTTATCTTTGTCGTGGTCGGGCATTGAGCCGAGCTCAATCTCACACCTTGCAATCTGAGCAAGAACCCTTTTTTGGACTGATCCATTTTGAACTTCTTCAAAATCTTATCAAGGTATGTGGTTTGTGAAAGACCTATAAGGTGTCTCGATCTATCCCTATAGATTTTGATGCCTAATATGTAAGCAGCTTCTCCGAGGTCCTTCATTGAAAAACACTTATTCAAGTAGGCCTTAATGCTGTCCAAAAGTTCTATATCATTTCCCATCAAGAGTATGTCATCTACATATAATATGAGAAATGCTACAGAGCTCCCACTCACTTTCTTGTAAAGGCATGCTTATCCATAAGTCTGCATAAACCCAAACACTTTGATCATCTCATCAAAGCGAATGTTCCAACTCCGAGATGCTTGCACCAGCCCATAAATGGATCGTTGGAGCTTGCATACTTTGTTAGCATTCTTAGGAACGACAAAACCTTCCGGCTGCATCGTATACAGTTCTTCCTTAAGATAGCCATTAAGGAATGCTGTTTTGACGTCCATCTGCCATATCTCATAATCATAGTATGCGGCAATTGCTAACATGATTTAGACGGACTTCAGCTTCGCAACGGGAGAGAAAGTCTCATCGTAGTCAACCCCTTGAACTTGTCGATAACCCTTAGCGACAAGTCGAGCTTTATAGATGGTAATATTACCATCTGCGTCCGTCTTCTTCTTAAAGATCCATTTGTTTTCTATCACTCGCCGATCATCGGGCAAGTCTGTCAAAGTCCATACTTTGTTTTCATACATGGATTCTATCTCGGATTGCATGGCTTCAAGCCATTTGTTGGAATCTGGGCCCGCCATCGCTTCTTCATAGTTCGAAGGTTCACCGTTATCTAACAACATTATTTCCAAGACAGGGTTGCCATACCACTCTGGTGTGGAACGTGTCCTTGTGGACCTACGAAGTTCAGTAGCAACTTGATCCGAAGTACCTTGACCATCATCATTAATTTCCTCTCCAGTCGGTATAGGCACCACGGGAACATTTTCCTGAGCTGCACTACTTTCCAGTTCAAGAGGTAGTACTTCATCGAGTTCTACTTTCCTCCCACTTACTTCTTTCGAGAGAAACTCTTTTTCCAGAAAGGATCCGTTCTTGGCAACAAAGATCTTGCCCTCGGATCTTAAGTAGAAGGTATACCCAATGGTTTCCTTAGGGTATCCTATGAAGACGCATTTTTCCGACTTGGGTTCGAGCTTTTCAGGTTGAAGTTTCTTGACATATGCATCGCATCCCCAAACTTTTAGAAACAACAGCTTAGGTTTCTTCCCAAACCATAATTCATACGGTGTCGTCTCAACGGATTTGGACGAAGCCCTATTTAAAGTGAATGTACCTGTCTCTAGAGCATATCCCCAAAATGATAGTGGTAAATCGGTAAGAGACATCATAGACCGCACCATATCCAATAGAGTGCGATTACGACGTTCGGACACACCGTTACGCTGAGGTGTTCCAGGCGGCGTGAGTTGTGAAACGATTCCACATTTCCTTAAGTGCATACCAAATTCGTGACTTAAATATTCTCCTCCACGATCTGATCGTAGGAACTTTATCTTTTGGTCATGTTGATTCTCTACCTCATTCTGAAATTCCTTGAACTTTTCAAAGGTCTCAGACTTGTGTTTCATTAAGTAAACATACCCATATCTACTCAAGTCATCGGAGAGTGAGAACATAACGATATCCTCCATGAGCCTCAACGCTCATTGGACCGCTTTTACATCGGTATGTATGATTTCCAATAAGTTGGTTGCTCGCTCCATTGTTTCGGAGAACGGAGTCTTGGTCATTTTGCCCATGAGGCATGGTTCGCATGTGTCAAATGATTCATAATCGAGAGACTCTAAAAGTCCATCAGCATGGAGCTTCTTCATGCACTTGACACCAATATGACCAAGGCGGTAGTGCCACAAGTATGTGGGATTATCATTATCAATTTTATATCTTTTGGTATTCACACTATGAATATGTGTAACATTTCGTTCGAGATTCATTAAGAATAAACCACTGACCATCGGGGCATGACCATAAAACATATCTCTCATATAAATAGAACAACCATTATTCTCGGATTTAAATGAGTAGCCATCTCGTATCAAATGAGATCCAGATACAATGTTCATGCTCAAACTTGGCACTAAATAACAATTATTGAGGTTTAAAACTAATCCCGTAGGTAAATGTAGAGGTAGCGTGCCGACGGCGATCACATCGACCTTGGAACCATTCCTGACGCGCATCGTCACCTCGTCCTTCGCCAGTCTCCGCTTATTCCGCAGCTCCTGCTGTGAGTTACAAATATGAGCAACGACACCGATATCAAATACCCAGGAGTTACTACGAGTACTGGTAAGGTACACATCAATTACATGTATATCACATATACCTTTAGTGTTGCGGCCTTCTTATGCGCTAAGTATTTGGGGCAGTTCCGCTTCAAAGGACCCTTCCTTTGCGGTAAAAGCACTCGATCTCGAGCTTGGGTCCATTCTTTGACTTCTTCCGGCAAGCGGCTTACGGGGCGGCAACATCCTTGCCGTCCTTCTTGAAGTTCTTCTTACCCTTGCCCTTCTTGAACTTGGTGGTTTTATTGACCATCAACACTTGATGTTCTTTCTTGATTTCTACCTCTGCTGACTTCAGCATTGAAAATACTTCAGGAATAGTTTTCACCATCCCCTGCATATCATAGTTCATCACAAAGCTCTTGTAGCTCTGTGGGAGCGACTAAAGGATTCTGTCAATGACCGCCTCGTCTGGGAGGTTAATGTCCAGCTAGGACAGGCGGTTGTGCGACCCAGACATTTTGAGTATGTGCTCACTGACAGAACTATTTTCCTCCATCTTACAGCTATAGAACTTGTCGGAGACTTCATATCTCTCGACCCGGGCATGAGCTTGGAAAACCATTTTCAGCTCCTCGAACATCTCATATGCTCCGTGTTGCTCAAAACGCGTTTGGAGCCCCGGTTCTAGGCTGTAAAGCATGCCGCACTGAACGAGGGAGTAATCATCAGCACGTGACTGCCAAGCGTTCATAACATCTTGGTTCTCTGGGATGGGTGCTTCACCTAGCGGTCCTTCTAGGACATATGCTTTCTTGGCAGCTATGAGGATGATCCTCAGGTTCCGGACCCAGTCCGTATAGTTGCTGCCATCATCTTTCAGCTTGGTTTTCTCTAGGAACGAGTTGAAGTTCATGTTGGCCATTTGATCTACAAGACATATTTGCAAAGGTTTTAGACTAAGTTCATGATAATTAAGTTCATCTAATCAAATAATCTAATGAAGTCCCACTCAGATTAGACATCCCTCTAGTCATCTAAGTGTTACACGATCCGAGTCGACTAGGCCGTGTCCGATCATCACGTGAGACGGACTAGTCATCATCGGTGAACATCTCCATGTTGATCGTATCTTCCATACGACTCATGCTCGACCTTTCGTTCTCTGTGTTCCGAGGCCATGTTTGTACATGCTAGGCTTGTCAAGTTAACCCTAAGTGTTTTTGCATGTGTAAAACTGTCTTACACCCGTTGTATGTGAACGTAAGAATCTATCACACCCTATCATCACGTGGTGCTTCGAAATGACAAACTTTAGCAACGGCGCACAATTAGGGGAGAACACTTTCTTGAAATTATTATAAGGGATCATCTTATTTACTACCGTCGTTCTAAGTAAACAAGATGCATAAACATAATAAACATCACATGCAATTATATAGTAGTGACATGATATGGCCAATATCATGTAGCTCCTTTGATCTCCATCTTCGGGGCTCCATGATCATCTTCGTCAGCGTCATGACACCATGATCTCCATCATCATGATCTCCATCATCGTGTCTCCATGAAGTTGCTCGCCAACTATTACTTCTACTACTATGCCTAACGTTTTAGCAATAAAGTAAAGTAATTACATGGCGTTAAATCATTGACACGCAGGTCATACAATAATAAAGACAACTCCTATGGCTCCTGCCGGTTGTCATACTCATCGACATGCAAGTCATGATTCCTATTACAAGAACATGATCTCATACATCACAATATATCATTCATCATTCATCACAACTTTTTGCCATATCACATCGCAAGGAAATTGCTGCAAAAACAAGTTAGACGTCCTCTAATTGTTGTTGCATCTTTATGTGGCTGCAATAGGGTTCTAGCAAGAACGTTTTCTTACCTACAAAAAAGCCACAACGTGATTTGTCAACTTCTATTTACCCTTCATAAGGACCCTTTTCATCGAATCCGCTCCAACTAAAGTGGGAGAGACAGACACCCGCTAGCCACCTTATGCAACTAGTGCATGTCAGCCGGTGGAACCTGTCTCACGTAAGCGTACGTGTAAGGTCGTTCCGGGCCGCTTCATCCCACAATACCGCTGAAGGAAAATAAGACTAGTAGCGGCAAGAAAGTTGACAACATCTACGCCCACAGCAAATTTGTGTTCTACTCGTGCAATAGAGAACTACGCATAGAACTAGCTCATGATGCCACTGTTGGGGAACGTTGTAGAAAATAAAAAATTTCCTACGGTTTCACCAAGATTCATCTATGAGTTCATCTAGCAACGAGTGAGGGGAGTGCATCTACATACCCTTGTAGATCATAGCGAAGCGTTCAAGAGAACGGGGTTGAGGGAGTCGACTCGCCGTGATCCAAATCACCGATGACCAAGTGCGAGCGGACAGCACCTCGCGCTCAACACACGACGGAGCAGATGGCGTCTCCTCCTTCTTGATCCAGCAAGGGGAGGAGAGGTTGATGAAGATCCAGCAGCACGACGGCGTGGTGGTGGATGCAGCAGAGTTCAGCAGAGCCACGAGCCTGCGAGAGGAGAGGTGTAGCAGGGAGAGGGAGGCGCCAAGACTTTAGGGTGCCGCTGCCCTCCCTCCCCCCTCCTTTATATAGGCCCCCATGGGGGGAGCCGGCTCTAGAGATGGGATCTCTAGGGGGGTGGCGGCCAAGGGGGGTGGAGTGCCCCCAAGGCAAGTGGGGCGCCTCCCTAGGGTTCCCAACCCTAGGCGAGAGGGGGCCCGGGCGCACAAAGCACACCAGGCTGGTCCCTCCCACTTCAGCCCACGGGGCCCTCCGGGATAGGTGGCCCCACCCGGTGGACCCCCGGGACCCTTCTGGTGGTCCCGGTACAATACCGGAGACCCCCGAAACTCTCCCGATGGCCGAAACTGCACTTCCTATATATTACTCTTTACCTCCGGACCGTTCCAGAACTCCTCGCGACGTCCAGGATCTTCGTGAGCAAGCGAGTTGGATGCACACCCACTTAGTTTCTTTTGTTGAGCTTTCATACATTTATAGCTCTAGTGCATCCGTTGCATGGCAATCCCTACTCACTCACATTGACATCTATTAATGGGCATCTCCATAGCCCGTTGATACGCCTAGTTGACGTGAGACTATCTTCTCTTTTTTGTCTTCTCCACAACCACCATTCTGTTCCACATAAGTGCTATGTCCATGGCTCACGCTCATGTATTGCATGAAAGTTGAAAAAGTTTGAGATTACTAAAGTATGAAACAATTGCTTGGCTTGTCATTGGGGTTGTGCATGATTAAATACTTTGTGTGATGAAGATAGAGCAACAGCTAGACTACATGATTTTGTAGGGATAACTTTCTTTGGCCATGTTATTTTGAGAAGACATGGTTGCTTGATTAGTTTGCTTGAAGTATTACTATTTCTGATGTCAATATGAACTTTTATTTTGAATCATTTGGATCTGAACATTCATGCCAAAATAAAGAAAATTACATTAAGAAATATGCTAGGTAGCATTCCACATCAAAAATTCTGTTTTTATCATTTACGTACTCGAGGACGAGCAGGAATTAAGCTTGGGGATGCTTGATACGTCTCCAACGTATCTATAATTTTTGATTGTTCCATGCTAATATATTACCCGTTTTGGATGTTTATGGGCTTTACTTTATACATTTATTTCATTTTGGGACTAACCTACTAACCGGAGGCCCAACCCGCATTGCTGTTTTTTTTTGTCCATTTCAGTGTTTCGAAGAAAAGGAATATCAAACGGAGTCCAAACGGAATGAAACCTTCGGGAGCGTGATTTTTGGAACAAACATGATCCAGAGGACTTGGAGTGCAAGTCAAGAAGCAGTCGAGGCGGCCACGAGGGTGGAGGGCGCGCCCACCCCTACAGGGCGCGCCCCTAGCTCGTGGGCCCCTCGGGCGGCCACTGACCTACTTCTTCATCCTATATATACCCACGTACCCCGAGAACATCAGAAGCGACCATGAAAAACTCTTTCCACCGCCGTAACCTTCTGTATCCGCGAGATCCCATCTTGGAGCCTTCATCGGCGCTCCGCCGGAGGGGGGAATCGACCATGGAAGGCTTCTACATCAACACCATAGCCCCTGCGATGAGTTGTGAGTAGTCTACCACAGACCTTCGGGTCCATAGTTATTAGCTAGATGGCTTCTTCTCTCTTTTTGGATCTCAATACCATGTTCTCCTCGATCTTCTTGGAGATCTATTTGATGTAACTCTTTTTGCGGTGTGTTTGTCGAGATCCGATGTATTGTGGGTTTATGATCAAGTTTATCTATGAGAAATATTTGAATCTCCTCTAAATTATTTTATGTGTGATTAAGTTATCTTTGCAAGTCTCTTCGAATTATCAGTTTGGTTTGGCCGACTAGATTGATCTTTCTTGCAATGGGAGAAGTGCTCAGCTTTGGGTTCAATCTTGCGGTGCCCTTTCCTAGTGACAGCAGGGGCAGCAAGGCACGTATTGTATTGTTGCCATCGAGGATAAAAAGATGGGGTTTATATCATATTGCATGATTTTATCCCTCTACATCATGTCATCTTTCTTAATGCGTTACTCTGTTCTTTATGAACTTAATACTCTAGATGCATGCTGGATAGCGGTCGATGTGCGGAGTAATAGTAGTAGATGCAGGCAGGAGTCGTTCTACTTTTCACGGATGTGATGCCTATATACATGATCATGCCTAGATAATCTCATAATTATTCGCTTTTCTATCAATTTCTTGACAGTAATTTGTTCACCCACCGTAATACTTATGCTCTCGAGAGAAGCCACTAGTGAAACCTGTGGCCTCGGGTCTATCTTTTATCATATAAGCTTTCAATCTTCTTTTATTTGCATCTTTACTTTTCCAATCTATATCATAAAATACCAAAAATATATTTATCTTATTACAATATCTCTATCAGATCTCACTTTCGCAAGTGGCCGTGAAGGGATTGACAACCCCTTTATTGCATTGGTTGCGAGTTCTTTGTTTGTTTGTGTAGGTGCGTGGGACTTTTGAGGAGCCTCCTACTAGATTGATACCTTGGTTCTCAAAAACTGAGGGAAATACTTACGCTACTATTGCTGCATCACCCTTTCCTCTTCAAGGAAAACCAACGCAAGCTCAAGACATAGCAGTGAGCCTCGGCGACGAAGAATTTATCGTGCCTCAGGATCCCATCGAGCAGGAGCGCTTTAAGTGCCGGCTTATAGCGACTGCAAAAAGCATGAAGAAAAAACAGCAGCAGCTTCAAGCTGATCAATATCTGCGAACTGGTTGATGGACTGAGGTCCTGGCAGCCGAGGAATACGGACTCGAGCGCCCAACTAAAAGTTACCCGAGGCGCAGGTTGTTACCTCAATTCGAGGATGAGGCACTAGAGCGTACACTACCAGCGCAGGATGCGGCTGACTGGCCACCCCGTGGCCGAGACAAAGTGGCTTATCAGCCCGAACACCAGCCCGCACCCCGTCGCCAAAAAAAAACAAAAACACGAAGGCCCGGGGCTACACGCATGACCTGCAAGACGAATGGGAAAACAAAGCAGGACAGTCAAGATCGATCTATGGATCACGGGGACGCGCCCCAATGTGCGACGATGACCGCCACGCCGGATATACTAAATACAAATCCATCCGGGCTGAATACAACAGACCAGACTCATTTGAGCTGCGTCACGACGTAGCCCGGCACAGAGGCGCGGCACACCCCCGATGCTTCACTGACGAAGTAATGGAGCACGAGTTCCCAGAAGGGTTTAAACCCGTAAACATCGAACCATATGACGGGACAACAGACCCTGCGGTATGGGTTGAAGATTTCCTTCTCCACATTCACATGGCCCGTGGCGATGATCTACATGCCATCAAGTACCTCCCACTAAAGCTCAAGGGACTGGCTCGTCATTGGATGAATAGTCTGCCAGCAAACTCCATTGGCAGTTGGGAGAACCTGGAAGACGCATTCCTTGACAACTTCCAGGGCACTTATGTGTGATCCCCGGACGCTGATGACTTAAGTCACATAATCCAACAGCCCGGAGAGTCAGTCGGGAAATTCTGGACTCGGATCTTAACTAAAAAGAACCAAATTGTCGACTGTCCGGATGGCGAGGCCCTAGCGGCCTTTAAGCATAACATTTGTGACGAGTGGCTTGCCTGACACCTCGGTTAAGAAAAGCCAAAATCTATGGCAGCCCTTACGACACTCATGACTCGCTTTTGTGCGGGCGAGGACAGCTGGTTGGCTCGTAGCAACAGCACATCAGGAAATCCAGGCACTTCGGATGCCAGAGATAGCAATGGCAAGCCTCACCGGAACAGACACAAGCGCCGCAATAATAGCGACAACGCCGAAGACACGGCCGTCAATGCCGGATTCAGTGGCTCCAAGTCCGGTCAACGGAAAAAGCCATTCAAAAGAAACAATCCGAGCCCGTCCAGTCTGGACCGCATACTCGATCGCTCATGTCAAATCCACGACACCCCCAATAAACCAGCCAACCACACCAACAGAGAACGTTGGGAATTTAAATAGGACGGCAAGCTGAACACCAAAAATAAGGAAAAGGGGCCGCATAGTGATGACGACAAGGAGCCCCGGTCACCGAACATAGGAGGACAGAAGAAATTTCCTCCTCAAGTGAAAACGGTAAATATGATATACGCCACCCATATTCCCAAGCGGGAATGGAAGCGTGCACTAAGGGACGTCTACGCGATGGAGCCAGTCGCCCCAAAGTTCAACCCATGGTCTTCCTATCCGATCACCTTTGATCGCAGGGACCATCCGACCAGTATCCGTCACGGCGGCTCAGCCGCGCTGGTCCTTGACCCTATCATTGACGGATTCCACCTCACATAAGTACTTATGGACGGTGGCAACAGCCTGAACCTGCTCTATCATGATACAGTGTGCAAAATGGGTATCGATCCCTTAAGGATCAAACCCACCAAAACCAACTTCAAGGGTGTCATACCAGGTGTAGAGGCCTGTTGTACAGGCTCAATCACACTAGAAGTGGTCTTCGGATCCCCGAACAACTTCTGAAGCGAGGAGTTAATCTTTGATATCGTCCCCTTCCGCAGTGGTTATCATGCACCGCTAGGACGAACCGCATTCGCTAGATTCAATGTGGTGCCGCACTACGCCTACCTCAAGCTCAAGATGCCCGGACCTCGCGGTGTTAAAACAGCGAATGGAAATACAGAGTAGTCCCTCCGTACGGAGGAGCACACTGTGACCCTTGCAGCAGAAGTACAGAGCAGCCTCCTTAGGCAGACCTTCAATTCAGCAATAAAGCCCCCAGACACCGTCAAGCGAGCCCGGAGTACTTTGCAACAGGACTGTCCGGCCCGCCCAGACCTCGCCTAGCAATTCGGTCTCCGTCCTAGTCCCAGTCAAGCGGTGAAATTTGTGCCGCGCGTACATAATTACGCAGTCAAAATACCATGGGCATAGACGGAGGCACAACTAAAACTGCGGTCAACAATGTGGCTAAACCGCCCTGGAATCCGCATATATACCTTCATCTTTTTTTCTTTCAGGTCCCTATCTTCCTGAGGCTCTCCCGACAACCTCATGATCGGACCCATCACGGGACGGAAACACCAAGAAGGCAAGGAGCTTTGGCGTACAAAGGAATCCCCAGGTGGTCTCTGATAACGATCGCTATACCTGTTTTACATACCCACGCACAGCTCGCTCTTGGTTAGGGCATGTCAAATAGTCCTATTTGCTTATCGCACAACTTGTACACATACGCCTTGACATATAATAACAATGCAAAATAATGTACAGCGTCATCTTATTACTAAATTTATTTTTCTTTCCATTGACTGTTTATTGCGCCCGTACATTTTGGTACGTTCTGTTCGCCAGGGGCTTCAGTGTATCCCATAACACGGCAAGGAAAGTCCGAAAACTTTCGACAGTTTGGCACCCCGAACTTATAGCATTATATGCATCAGCTCCGAATCATGTCTTGGGTCAATAGTTGGGTTGCCCGGCTCCCATGTTTTGCTGCCTTATGTTCTGCTATATCGGCTAGGGTGGCACAGGGAGAACTACTGCGATTGTGTCCCGGTTCTTCCGGACGAGCACCTCAGTAGAGAAAGCCAAAAACTAACTGTCATGATGCGGCGAGAGCTGGTCGTTGTTCGAGAGGTTTCAAATCCCTAAAGATTTTTTCCGCTTTGGGCGAGGAATCGGTCTTTGTCCGATTTAGGCGAGTATAGCGCCCCAAGTTTGGCCTTCCGAATACCAGGGGCTACGCCAAAATTTAAATTTATAGAACTTCTATGGCTAAGTGAGGGTGATAAAGTTGTATAGTTCGATTGCCTTGTTTGTTGCACTAAACACCTCCTTGAAGGACCAAAAATTTGGATAAAGAGTGTTTAGATTTATCCCGAACACCCATGTACTAGTTACATGGGGGCAGAAGCCTATGACTGGCCAACTCTCAGATTTTGTAAGCGGCCTCACATGAGGTAAAAATTTAAATTAACAAGCGTTATACTGCGCAAATGAACTTGTTTCATATTACAGGATAAAATGAGTACATTCACTCAAAGATTACATCCTTAGCACATTGCTTCGCCACAAGGCGGGAGCCCTTCAGGACACTGTCATTATACTTTTCGGGCCGGTGATGCTCCTTGCCCTTTGGTTGCCCCTTGGTCATCAGCTTCTCGGCATCCGTCTTCGCCCAGTGCACTTTTGCACGGCGAAGGCCATGCGCGCACCTTCAATGCAAACTAGCCGCTTTATGACTTCAACCCACGGGCAGGCATTCAAAAGCTGCTTCACGAAGCCGAAGTAGCTTCTGGGCATAGGCTCGGCAGGCCACAGCCGGATTATGAGGTCCTTCATGGCCAGTTCGGCTGCCTTGTGCAGTTCGACCAGTTGATTCAGGTGGTTGCTCAAGGGCATCGCATGTTCTGTTCCAAGATACTGAGACCAGAACAACTTCTCTGTTGAGCTCCCTTTTTTGGCTTGGTAGAACTCTGCGGCACCAGATATGCTGCGCGGTAGATCTGCGAACGCTCCTGGAGAGCTCCAAATTCAGGTAAGTAAAAGGAAAGTCTCCTTCACATGCTTGCTTTGCATAATGAATGCCTTACTCGCCGCAATCTTCTTGACCGCCTGAATCTCCTGGAGGGCCTTTTGGGCATCAGCTTTGGCGTCTTGCACGCTCTAGAGGGCCTTAGCAAGCTTGGACTCTTGAGTCTTAGAGTCACGCTCCAAGGACTCATATTTCTGGACGAAATCCTGGAGCTCTTGCTGGACCTCGTTGACCCGGGCCTCTTGCTTCTCGCGCTCGGCGTGTTCCTTGGCCGCTTTGTCTTTGGCCTCGGTCAGCGCCTTCTTAAGGGCCGCCACTTCGGTCATGGCCCCTGTTAAAGTTCATGATGCTTTTATTAGCAGAAACTATTTATCCTTTATAAATATACAGACGGGGTATTGCGTACCTTGACTTTCCTCGAGCTGCCTCTTCACGAGGCCGAGCTCTCCCTCGGTTCGCTCCAGGTCCCGCTTCAGTCCGGAGACCTCCGCAGTACGAGCGACAATGGCCAGCAGCGACGCCTGCTTATTCACATAGACATCTTATGTTAGACTCCTGTGTATGTTATTTGATCCACTGTTCGGCTTTTCTTTCCAAACACCAAACAGAGCATCAGGGGCTACTGTCTATACTGTGATATGCTCTTACAATTTTATTACTTACCTCAAAGCTTGTTAGGAGGCTAGCGCAGGCTTCTGTCAATCTGCTTTTGGCGAAACGGACCTTTTCAATCACTGTACTCATAAGAGTATGGTGTTCTTCATCAATGGAAGCGCCACGAAGCGCTTCCAACAAGTTGTCCTATGCCTCTGGATGGACAGAGGTCATCGATACAGGTGGCTCGCCCCCCTTAGAGAGAGGCTGCCTGCCTGAATTTGGAACCACTGGGGTTTCCGGAGCCGTATTCGGCTGGGGGCCAAACGTGTCGCGGCCCCCGTTATCAGAGTCCATGGGAGTCTTCCCCCCCCATGTGCCCGGCGACTGGAATTTTGCCTGGGGGCCTCTCCAGAACTGTCTCCCCTTGGCCCGATATCCTTTGAGACAACACATCGGTGTCGTCCGCGGGCCTGGGGGAGGAGGCTGTCGGGAGTGAATCGCTGTTCATCGCCGACGGGCCCAGAGACCCCTCTGAAGAGGATACCTCGATGTGGGATTTGGCCGGACTGCATATGCATGTTCGACATGATAAGAAGCAATAAAGGAAAACATACCGGAAGTATTATAGTGTCTGGATACTTACGACTTAGCCAGGGGCTTGTCCCTGGGCTCCCACTCCTCGCTGCTGTAGGTGGCTGTGGTGGAATGATCCGGAAGGAAGGTTTTACCATTCTTGGACACTTCGACCTCCCTAGACGGGGCGGACTTCCTCTTGTCCCCCCTGATTGGGGGGGAGGGATTTCCTCTTCCTCCTTCTCGTCTTCATTGGAGGAGTGTGTCTTGGTGTCTTCGGACATCATGTCTGATGCCACCTTGCGCCGGAGACCTTTCCTGGTCCCCGCGGCCTTCTTCTTGGCCTTCTTCTCTGGCACCTCATAGGGAGCCAGAAACAACATCTTCATTAGGACAGGTGATGCTTGATCTTCGGGTAGCGGAGCCGGACAGTCAATCCGCTCCGCTATCGCTACCCAGTCCTGATTGAATTGGCATGGAGGCTTAGATTCCTCCCGCGGATGTGCTGGTTGAAGGCAAATCTTGCAATATATAAAAACTCATCGGATGGGCTTGGCGTTTCATGTTGAGTCTGCGATCTTCGGTTATGGGTGGTGGGACCTTGTTGGCCTTGAAGAGCACCTTCCAGACATCTTTGTGCGTCGTGCCGAAGAGCTCTTGCAGCATCTGGTGTTCGGCCGGGTCGAACTCCCACAGACTGTAAGCCCGTCTCTGACACGGAAGGATCTGACGGAGGAGCATGACCTGGACCATGTTGACAAGCTTGATTTTCTTGCCTATCATGTTTTGGACGCAGGTCTGAAGTCCGGTCAGCTCCACCGCTGAGCCCCAGGCTAAGCCCTTCTCTTTCCAGGAGGTGAGCCACATGGGGACGCCGGATCGAAATTCGGGGGCCGCCGCCCAGTTGGTGTCGCGCGGCTCGGTGATGTAGAACCACCCCGATTGCCACCCCTTCACGGTCTCCACAAAGGAGCCTTCGGGCCAGGTGACATTGGGCATCTTGCCCACCATGGTGCCCCCGCACTCTGCTTGCTGGCCGCCCACCACCTTTGGCTTCACACTGAAGGTCTTCAGCCATAGGTCGGAGTGGGGCGTAATGCGGAGGAAGGCCTCGCACACGACAACGCTGAGATGTTGAGGATGACTTTGGGGGCCAGATCATGGAAGTCCAGCCCATAGTAGAACATAAGTCCGCGGACGAACAGGTGGAGGGGGAATCCTAGTCCACGGATGAAGTGAGAGAGGAATACTACCCTTTCCTGGGGTTTCGGGGTAGGGATGATCTGCCCTTCGGCCGGAAGCCGATGCGCGATGTTCGCGGACAGGTATCCGGCCTCCTGAAGCTTCGTGATGTCTCCCTCCGTAAGGGAGGAGGCCATCCACTTGCCTCCCGCTCCGGACATGCTTGGAATGGCTTTGCGGAGAAGGTGAAAGCTTGGGCGCTGGAGCTCGAGCGAGAAAGAATGGATGAGCAGAGGAAGGAGAAGGCGTGTGTGAAAAAGGGGAATCCTTATCTCTTTATAAAGGCGGTAGAAACCATGCGCCTCCCAGCTTGCCCTAGAAACTCGCTTATTCCCCAAGCGCCATGTTGATGGCTCGGTTGGCTTACCCACACCCGTATTGATGAGTATTCCGTGATAAGGGGACACGATCTCTGCTTCGACAAGACGTGCCTATGAAACCGCCTCGCAAGATGTGCAGTAGCAGATTGAGAAAAATGGTTCGAATAATGACCGGGCCGCGGCGTGATGTCATGCTATAAAAAGTTGTCAGCGGATTAGACTTGTGGAATATTGTGCTCTCTACGGTGGTATGTGGGATTTGTTTTGTAGAGCCAGACACGATCCTTGTGTTCAAGATATTCTTTGGAGTATTCGAAGAAGGAACCCGCCATGCAATGCCGAAGACAATCCGCGCGCCGGACTCATCATCATTGAAGCCTGGTTCAGGGGCTACTGAGGGAGTCCTGGATTAGGGGGTTCTTGGACAGCTGGACTATATGCTTATGCCGGACTATTGGACTATGAAGATACAAGATTGAAGACTTCGTCCCGTGTCCGGGTGGGACTCTCCTTTGCGTGGAAGGCAAGCTTGGAAATTCGGCTATGTAGATTTCCTTCTCTGTAACCGACTCTGTGTAACCCTAGCCCCTCCGATGTCTATATAAACCAGAGGGTTTAATCTATAGGACAAGAACAATCAGAATCATAGGCTAGCTCCTAGGGTTTAGCCTCTACGATCTCGTGGTAGATCAACTCTTGTAATACTCATATCATCAAGATCAATCAAGCAGGAAGTAGGGTATTTCCTCCATAGAGAGGGCCCGAACTTGGGTAAACATTGTGTCCCCCGCCTCCTGTCACCATTAGCCTTAGACGGACAGTTCGGGACCCCCTACCCGAGATCCGCCGGTTTTGACACCGACAGTCTTCACACAAGTCAAGACATACCAAGTACCCATCACAAACTCTTCTCCCTCACATTACATGATTTTCCACTTGCCTCTCGTTTTCCTCTCCCCCACTTCACCCTTGCCGTTTTATTCGCCCTCTCTTTTCCGTTTGCCTTTTTCTCGCTTGCCTCTTGTGTGCTCATGTGTTAGATCATTTATTTCATCGTCATGGCTAGTCCTCCTATCATCGTTAGTACTACCGATCATGAAGTTCTTAATTTTTAAACAAAGGGAGGGAGAAAATCTAAAAGATGGTTGGCATAGAATTTCAATGCTCAAAATAGATATACTAGGAAGCAATCTACTTCCGTTCTTCTATGCAATTTTTATGTAGGCATTACTCCTTGGAATAGATATATCCTTGATACCATTACCGGAGGGAATTTCTTGGGTAGCCATGCTTTTGATGCTTATAATGCTATGTTAGATTTGTTTGGACCACCACCTCTTTTGGTTAATGGAACTGTTTTAACTTTGGAACATGTGATGCAAAGGCTTGAAATTATTGAAAATAAAGTTACCACTGTTGAGTTAATTGAAAATTTGGATAAAAGGATCCACAACCAAATTACCCAATATGGACCTAGGGTTGGAGTTACTCTGAATTTTTTTAAAAAGAAGGAACTTATAGTTAACGAAGGAATAGATCAAGATTCTACAAGAATCGGTAAACTTGAGGATATTATTACCAACTTAGGGTCTGCCTTTTCATCCGTGAAAAATTCTCCAAATCCTCCTACCAAAATTGCCAAATTAATGTATGTTCCTAAAAATAAGGGTGAATCTTCTAGTAAGGAAAATGCGGATCTCAAATCATTAACTGTTCATCCCAACTTTTTCGCTTTCATTGAGGAACCTTTTGCTACAGATGAATCTCTTGATTTCTTGCCTAGGAGTTTAATCCTTAATAAAAAGAAAGAAACTCCTAAGGGATATAAGTGTTCTATTAAAGAATTGAATACCAAAGATGGCAATACTTAGATCTATTCTCGCTTTTATGCCTAGCTAGGGGCATTAAATGATAGCGCTTGTTGGGAGGCAACCCAATTTTATTTTTGTTCTTTATTTTGTTTGCTTCTGTTTAGTATTAAATATTTCATCTAGCCTCTGTTTAGATGTGTTTTTATGTTTTAATTAGTGTTTGTGCCAAGTAGAACCTATAGGATCATCTTGGGTGAAAGTTAATTTGATCTTGCTGAAAAACAGAAACTTTTGCGCGCACGAGAATAATTTTAGTAAATCACAGAAACGTGCTTTTTAGTTGATTCTTTTTTCACAAGATTAATAGACAAATTTCCTAGGAATTCCTATTTTGGTAGGAGTTTGAGAGTTCCAGAAGTATTTGAAAGTTACAGACTACTACAGACTGTTGTGTTTTTGACAGATTCTGTTTTTCGTGTGTTGTTTGCTTATTTTGATGAATCTATGGCTAGTATCAGAGGGTATGAACCATAGAGAAGTTGGAATACAGTAGGTTTAACACCAATATAAATAAATAATGAGTTCATTACAGTACCTTAAAGTGGTGGTTTGCTTTCTTGCACTAACGGAGCTCATGAGATTTTCTGTTGAGTTTTATGTTGTGAAGTTTTCAAGTTTTGGGTAAAGATTTGATGGATTATTGAATAAGAAGTGGCAAGAGCCTAAGCTTGGTGATGCCCATGGCACCCCAAGGTAATTCAATGACAACCAAAAGCCTAAGCTTGGGGATGCCCCGGAAGGCATCCCCTCTTTCGTCTTCGTCTATCGGTAACTTTACTTGGAGCTATATTTTTATTCACCACATGATATGTGTTTTGCTTGGAGAGTCTTGTATGATATGAGTCTTTGCCTTTTAGTTTAACAAAATCATCCTTTCTGTACACACCTTTTGGGAGAGACACACATGATTCGGAATTTATTAGAATAGTCTATGTGCTTCACTTATATCTTTTGAGCTTGATAATTTTGCTCTAGTGCTTCACTTATATCTTTTTAGAGCACGACGGTGGTTTTATTTTGTAGAAATTATTGATCTCTCATGCTTCACTTATATTATTTTGAGAGCCTTTTAGAACAGCATTGTATTTGTTTTGGTTACAAAAATTAGTCCTAATATGATGAGCATCCAATATAGGTATAATAATAACTATCTTATGAAGTGCATTGAATACTATGAGAAGTTTGATGCTTGATAATTGTTTTGAGATATGAGGATGGTAATATTAGAGTCATTCTAGTTGGGTTGTTGTGAATTTGAGGAATACTATGTTGAAAGTTTGTTATTCCCGTAGCATGCACGTATGGTGAACCGTTATGTGATGAAGTTGGAGCATGATTTATTTATTGATTGTCTTCCTTATGTGTGGAGGTCGGGATCGCGCGATGGTTAACTCCTGCCAACCCTTCCCCTAGGAGCATGCGTGTAGTACTTTGTTTTGATAACTTGTAGACTTTTGCAATAAGAATGTGAGTTCTTTATGACTAATGTTGAGTCCATGGATTATACGCACTCTCACCCTTCCACCATTGCTCGCCTCTCTTGTGCCGCACAACTTTTGCCGGTACCATACACCCACCATATACCTTCTTCCCATTCGACACCCTCGGCGTTGAACTTTCGCTCAAAACCAATTCCTTGATTCTTCTGGTGCCTTCCTTGCTTGCGAACAATTTCCTCAAAGTTCTTGCTTCCGGCAAGGCTCTTGTAGACACCTTTCTCTATAATCCCTTTCAATAAACTATTTTCTTGCTCAAGTGTAACTTGGCTTGAAACATTGTTAGTGGAATCAAGAGAACTACTAGAAGTAACAACATTAGATTTAGCATGGTTATTGTTACTACTAGATGAAGAATTTTTCTTATGCTTGTCATGCTTAGTTTTAATAGGTGGCAAGAAATTAGACAAGAGAAGTCGTTTGGCAAGATATGAAGAACTCTTCTTTCAAGATCGTCATTGATTGCTTTTAGAAACTCATGTTCTTGCTCTAGATTGAGCTTCTCGAGCGTAGCTTCTCATGAGATCTTAGGAGCTCTCTATGATCTTCTTGAGTTGTTTCATGAGCTAACTTAAGAGTGTTTAGTTCTTTAGTTAGACGCTCAATCTCCTTCATAGCATTGTCATTCGACTCTTCTCGACTATAAAGACTACTAGCATGTTCATCATTACTAGGCTCACTAGATTTATCATGTAAAAGCTCATCTTCACCAAGCAAGTCATCCTCATCACTATCAAAGTCAATAAATTCAGGGTGTGATACCTTGGGGCCTGTAGCCATGAAGCATCTTCCAATTCCCTCATTTGGTGAATCAAATAAGTCATAGGAGTTGGAGTTGGAGGACACGAGAGCAAGACCGCAACACCTTCATCTTGATCAGATTCGAGTTGGAGTGATAGCTTCTTTCGGAGTGATTGTCGGAGTCGGAGCCAGAGCCCCATTCACCTACATGAGCTTGATGTTTTCTTCTTGTGTAGCTCCTAGATGACTTGTCTTTCCTTTCCGAATCCTTGCTTCTCCGAGAGGATCTTCGTTCATAACGATCATCTCTACTCCTCTCTTTCCGAGGTGACTCTTCTCTTGAGCTTCTTCTTCTTGGAGATTCTTCTCTTCTCTTGTGGGGAGCCGAACACTCATTTGAGTAGTGTCTGGGTCTTCCAAAATTGTAACAGTTTCGATCACGACTTGAAGATCTCTTTTCATCATATGATCTAGACTTTGAGCTTCTTTCCTTGCTTCTACTCTTGTAGAATTTGTTGAAGTTCTTCACCATTAGGCTTATCTCTTCATTGGAAACTAGCTTGTCACTTGAGGTTGTGGGAGCATCACATGTAGCTTTGTAAGCACCACTTGACTTGTTGTGAAGCTCTTCCTTATCTTTAAGTGTCATCTCATGAGCAACAATTCTTCCAATGACTTTGGTAGGCTTGAGATTCTTGTAGTTTGGCATCATTTGGATCAAAGTGCACACGGTGTCATACTTTCCATCCAAAGCTCTGAGAATCTTCTTGATGATGAATCGGTCGGTCATTTCTTCGCTTCCTAAGCCGGCAATCTCATTTGTGATGAGAGCAAGCCTAGAGTACATTTCAGCGACTCCTTCACCTTCCTTCATCTTGAACTTGTCAAGTTGACCTTGAAGAACATCTAGCTTTGATTCCTTCACGAACTCGGTTCCTTCGTGCATTTCGACCAAAGTATCCCAAATCTCTTTTGCATTCTCAAGACGGCTGATTTTGTTGAACTCCTCGGGACACAAAGCATTGAAGAGAATGTCACAAGCTTGAGCATTGTTTTGCAACATCCGCAATTCATCCGCTGTAGCTTCACGATCCGGAACTTTTCCTTCCTTGAAGAACTCACCTTGCAAGCCAACACAAATAATGCCCCATGCGGCAGGGTTATGTCCAAGAATATGCATTTTCATTTTATGCTTCCAACTAGCAAAATTTGAACCATCAAAGTAAGGACCTCTACGAAAATTACCCTCACTAGACGCCATACTCTCCTAGGTTGTGAAACCAAGCTTATGGAGTCCAATGCAATGGAAACCAATACAATGGAGACCAAAGCTCTGATACCACTTGTAGGATCGAAAGTATGTCTAGAGGGGGATTGATTAGACTACTTGACAATATAAAAATTCAGCCTTTTGATTAAGACAAGTTTTTGGCAAGTCCACAATGATGATCAAGTCAAGTATCACCCTACACATGCAATTCTAGAGTATTGGCAGCGGAAAGTAAATTGCACATGTAGTAAAGAGAGGTGGAGAAGAGCAAACGCAATTTGGAGACACGGAGATTTTTCTCGTGGTTCCGATAGGTGGTGCTATCGTCAATCCACGTTGATGGAGACTTCAACCCACGGAGGGTAACGGCTGCGAGAGTCCACGGAGGGCTCCACCCACGAAGGGTCCACGAAGAAGCAACCTTGTCTATGCCATCATGGCATACGCCCACGGAGGACTAGCCTTACTGGGGTAGATCTTCACGAAGTAGGCGATCTCCTTGCCCTTACAAACTTCTTGGTTCAACTCCACATCTTGACGGAGGCTCCCAAGCGACACCTAACCAATCTAGGAGGCACCACCCTCCAAAAGGTAATAGATGGTGTTGGTGATGATGAACTCCTTGCTCTTGTGCTTCAAATGATAATCTCCCCAACACTCAACTCTCCTCACTGATTTGGCTATGGTGGAAGAAAGGATTGAGTGGAAAGCAACTTGGGAAGGCTAGAAATCAAGTTTCATATGGTGGGAGTGGAGTAACTTGATCTCAACACAAGGGTAGGTAGTTTTCTTCTCGAAATGTAAGGTAGGAGTGGTAGTTCTTTCGATGGCTCTCTCCACGAATGAAGAGGAGGTGGAGGGTATTTATAGCCTCCACACAAAATCCAACCGTACACACATTTGACCAATCTCGGTCGGACGAAGTTGACAACTCGGTGAGACCGAAAGTTCAAATCTTGTGAACGTTGGGATTTTCGGTGGGACCGAAAATACAATCTCGGTGAGTCCGATTCTTCCAAAGACTAGGGTTTGCCAATCTCGGTGGGACCGACTTTATCATCTCGGTGACACCGATTTGATGACAGAAGATTACAGAAGCTTGGCAACACTAGTTTCGGTGAGACCGAGTTCAGAATCGGAAAATCCGAAATATCTAGGGTTTGGCTATATGGCTGAGGTGGTTCATCTCGGTGTGACTGAGTTTATGGAATCGGTGGGACCGAGATTACTTATGAGTGTATATTGGAATGAAAGATTGCTGATGGTTTGGGAGATATGTCACTAAGCACTTTGAGCAACCAGATCATTATCATAACCTCATCCCCTTTTAATAGTATTGGCTTTCCTATAGACTCAATGTGATCTTGGATCACTAAACCAAAAATGGGGTCTTGAGCTTTTGCCAATGTTTTCCTTAGCATTTTGAGGGGTCCACTTCTTCAGTCATTGCCATACCCATATCACTGAACTTTCTGAAATGATTCTCAAGAAACTATTAGTTCAATGATATATATGTTGTTATTAATTACCAAAACCACCCGGGGATTAGTTGCACTTTCACCTTTCCCAGTGATAGCAGGGGCAGCAAGGCATGTATTGTATTGTTGCCATCGAGGATAAAAAGATGGGGTTTATATCATATTGCTTGAGTTTATCCCTCTACATCATGCCATCTTGCCTAATGCGTTACTCTGTACTTATGAAGTTAATACTCTAGATGCATGCTGGATAGCGGTCGATGTGTGGAGTAATAGTAGTAGATGCAGACAGGAGTCGGTCTACTTGTTGCAGATGTGATGCCTATATACATGATCATGCCTAGATATTCTCGTAACTATGCACTTTTCTATCAATTGCTCGACAGTAATTTGTTCACCCACCGTAATACTTATGCTATCTTGAGAGAAGCCACCAGTCAAACCTATGGCCCCCGGGTCTATTTTCTATCATATAAGTTTTCAATCTACTTTATTTTGCAATCTTTACTTTCCAATCTATATCATAAAAATACCAAAAATATTTATCTTATCTTATTATCTCTATCAGATCTCACTTTCGCAAGTGGCCGTGAAGGGATTGACAACCCCTTTATCGCGTTGTTTGTGAGGTTCTTATTTGTTTGTGAAGGTACGAGGAACTTGCGTGTAGCCTCCTACTAGATTGATATCTTGGTTCTCAAAAACCGAGGGAAATACTTACGCTACTTTGCTGCATCACCCTTTCCTCTTCAAGGGAAAACCAACGCAGTGCTCAAGAGGAAGCAACCTACAGGTTCAGTAGTAACTTGATATGAAGTTTCATGATCACTATCATTAGCTTCCTCACTAATTGGTGTAGGAATCACTGGAACTGATTTTTGTGATGAACTACTTTCCAATTCAGGAGCAAGTACAATTACCTCATCAAGTTCTACTTTCCTCCCACTCACTTCTTTCGAGAGAAACTCCTTCTCTAAAAGGGATCCATTCTTAGCAACGAATATCTTGCCTTTAGATCTATGATAGAAGGTGTACCAACAGTCTCCTTTGCGTATCCTATGAAGACACATTTCTCCGATTTGTGTTCGAGCTTATCAGGTTGAAGCTTTTTCACATAAGCATAGCAGCCCCAAACTTTCAGAAACGAGAACTTGGGTTTCTTGCCAAACCACAATTGATAAGGTGTCGTCTCAAAGGATTTAGATGGTGCCCTATTTAACGTGAATGCAGCCGTCTCTAGAGCATAACCCCAAAACTATAGCGATAAATCAGTAACAGACATCATAGATCGCAACATATCTAATAAAGTGCGGTTACGATGTTCGGACACACCATTACACTGTGGTGTTCCAGTTGATGTGAGTTGTGAAACTATTCCGCATTGTTTCAAATGAAGACCAAACTCGTAATTCAAATATTCTCCTCCACGATCAGATCGTAGAAATTTTATTTTCTTTTTATGGTGATTTTCTACTTCACTCTGAAATTCCTCGAACTTTTCAAATGTTTCAGACTTGTGTTTCATCAAGTAGATATACCCATATCTGCTCAAATCATCTTTGATGGTCAGAAAATAACGATACCCGACACGAGCATCAATACTCATTGGACCGCATACATCAGTATGTATTATTTCCAACAAGTCTGTTGCTCGCTCCATAATTCAGGAGAACGAAGTCTTAGTCATCTTGCCCATGAGGCATGGTTCGCAAGTATCAAGTGATTCATAATCAAGTGATTCCAAAAGCCCATCAGCATGGAGTTTCTTCATGCGCTTTACACCAATATGACCCAAATGGCAGTGCCACAAAAAAGTTGCACTATCATTATTGAACTTATATCTTTTGGCTTCAATACTATGAATATGTGTATCACTAAACCATTATTCTCTGATTTAAATGAATAACCCTCTCGCATCAAACAAGATCCAGATATAATGTTCATGCTCAACGCTGGCACCAAATAACAATTATTCAGGTCTAAAACTAATCCCAAAGGTAGATGTAGAGGTAGCGTGCCGACCGCGATCACATCGACTTTGGAACCATTTCCCACGCCAAGATCGTCACCTCGTCCTTAGCCAATCTTCGCTAATCAGAGCCCTGTTTGAGTTGCAAATATGAGCAGCAGAACCATATCAAATACCAGCGCTCTGCGAGCATTAGTTAAGTACACATCAATAACATGTATATCAAATACACCTTTCACTTTGCCATCCTTCTTATCCGCGAAATACTTGGGGCAGTTCCGCTTGCACTGACCAATCCCTTTGTAGTAGAAGCATTCAGTCTCAGGCTTAGGTCCAGACTTGGGCTTCTTCACTTGGGCAGCAACTTGCTTGCCGTTCTTCTTGAAGTTCCCCTTCTTCTTGAAACTGGTGGTCTTGTTGACCATCAACACTTGATGATCCTTCTTGATTTCTACCTCCACAGCTTTTAGCATCGCGAAGAGCTCGGGAATTGTCTTATCCATCCCTTGCATATTATAGTTCATCATGAAGCTTTTGTAGCTTGGTGGCAGTGATTGAAGAACTCTGTCAATGACACTATCATCAGGAAGATTAACTCCCAGTTGAGTCAAGTGGTTGTGGTACCCAGACATTTTGAGTATATGTTCACTGACAGAACTATTCTCCTCCATCTAGCAGCTATAGAACTTATTGGAGACTTCATATCTCTCAATCCGGCATTTTCTTGAAATGTTAACTTCAACTCTGGAACATCTCATATGCTCCATGACGCTCAAAACATCGTTGAAGTCCTGGTTCTAAGCCGTAAAGCATGGCACACTGAACTATCGAGTAGTCATCAGCTTTGCTCTGCCAGACGTTCTTAACGTCATCAGGAGCATCTGCAGTAGGCCTGGCACCCAGCGGTGCTTCCAGGATGTAATTCTTCTGTGCAGCAATGAGGATAATCCTCAAGTTATGGACCCAGTCCATGTAGTTGCTACCATCATCTTTCAACTTAGCTTTCTCTAGGAATGCATTAAAATTCAACGGAACAGTAGCACGGGCCATTTATCTACAACAACATAGACATACAAAATACTATTAGGTACTAAGTTCATGATAAATTAAAGTTCAATTAATCATATTACTTAAGAACTCCCACTTACATAGACATCCCTCTAGTCATCTAAATGATCACGTGATCCAAATCAACTAAACCATGTCCGATCATCACGTGAGATGGAGTAGTTTTCAATGGTGAACATCTCTATGTTGATCATATCTACTATATGATTCACGCTCGACCTTTCGGTCTCCAGTGTTCCGAGGCCATATCTGCATATTCTAGGCTCGTCAAGTTTAACCCGAGTATTCTGCGTGTGCAAAACTGGCTTGCACCCATTGTCTGTGAACGTAGAGCTTATCACACCCGATCATCATGTGGTGTCTCGGCACGATGAACTGTCACAACGGTGCATACTCAGGGAGAACACTTATACCTTGAAATTTAATTAGAGATACTCATATAATGCTACCGCCGTACTAAGCAAAATAAGATGCATAAAAGATAAAATCACATGCAATCAAAATATGTGACATGATATGGCCATCATCATCTTGTTCTCATGATCTCCATCACCGAAGCATCGTCATGATCTCCATCGTCACTGGCGCGACACCTTGATCTCCATCGTAGCATCGTTGCCGCCTCGCCAACTATTGCTTCTACGACTATCGCTACCGCTTAGTGATAAAGTAAAGCAATTACATGGCGATTGCATTTCATACAATAAAGCGACAACCATATGGCTCCTGCCAGTTGCTGATAACTTTTACAAAACATGATCATCTCATACAACAATTTATCATCACGTCTTGACCATATCACAACACAATATGCCCTGCAAAAACAAGTGAGACGTCCCCTAATTTGTTGTTGCAAGTTTTACGTGGCTGCTATGGACTTAGCAAGAATCGTTCTTACCTATGCATCAAAACCACAACAATTTTTCGGCAAGTGTGTTGTTTTAACCTTCAACAATTACCGGGCGTCGCCACACTCGATTCAACTAAAGTTGGAGAAACAAACACTCACTAGCCACCTGTGTGAGAAGCACGTCGGTAGAACCAGTCTCGCGTAATGTCGGTCTGAGCCGCTTCATCCAACAACACCACCGAATCAAGGTATGACATGCTGGTAAGCAGTATGACTATTATCGCCCACAACTCTTTGTGTTCTACTGGTGCATATAACATCTACGCATAGACCTGGCTCGAATGCCACTGTTGGAGAACGCAGTAATTTCAAAAAAAATCCTACGATCACACAAGATCTATCTAGGTGATGCATAGCAACGAGAGGGGAGAGTGTACTCTACGTACCCTCGTAGACCGAAAGCGGAAGCGTTATGACAATGCGGTTAATGTAGTCGTACGTCTTCACGATCCGACCGATCCAAGCACCGAAGGTACGGCACCTCCGCGATCTGCACACGTTCATCTCGGTTACGTCCCATGAACTCTAGATCCAGCTGAGGCCGAGGGAGAGTTTCGTCAGTACGACGGCATGATGACGGTGATGATGAAGTTATCGATGCAGGGCTTTGCCTAAGCACTACAACGATATGACCGAGGTGGAAATCTGTGGAGGGGAGCACCGCACACGGCCAAACAATCAACTTGTGTGCCTATGGGGTGCTCCCTTCCCCCATATATAAAGGAGTGGATGAGGGGAAGGCCGACCCTCTCTATGGCGTGCCCAAGGGGGGAGTCCTACTCCCAGTAGGAGTAGGTTTCCCCCCTTCCCTAGTTGGAGTAGGAGAAGAAGGAAGAGGGAGAGGGAGAGAAGGAGAGGGGGGCCGACCCCCCCACCCAATTCGGATTGGGCTTGGGGGCGCGGCCCCACATTGGCCGCCTCCTCCTCTCTTCCACCATGGACCATTAAGGCCCATTAACTCCCCGGGTGGTTCCAGTAACCTCCCGGTACTCCAGAAAAATGCCCGAACCACTCGGAACCTTTCCGGTGTCCAAACATAGCCTTCCAATATATCAATCTTTATGTCTAGACCATTTCGAGACTTCTCTTCATGTCCGTGATCACATCCGGGACTCTGAAAAACCTTCGGTACATCAAAACACATAAACTCATAATACCGATCGTCATCGAACATTAAGCGTGCGGACCCTACGGGTTCGAGAACTATGTAGACATGACTGAGACTCATTTCCGGTCAATAACCAATAGCGGAACCTAGATGCTCATATTGGTTCCTACATATTCTACAAAGATCTTTATCGGTCAAACCGCATAACAACATACGTTGTTCCCTTTGTCATCGGTATGTTACTTGCCCGAGATTCGATCGTCGGTATCTCAATACCTAGTTCAATCTCATTACTGGCAAGTCTCTTTACTCGTTCCGTAGTGCATCATCCCGTGACTAACTCACTAGTCACATTGCTTGCAAGGCTTATAGTGATGTGCATTACCGATAGGGCCTAGAGATACCTCTCAAAAACACGGAGTGACAAATCCTAATCTCGATCTATGCCAACCCAACAAACACCATCGGAGACACCTGTAGAGCATCTTTATAGTCACCTAGTTATGTTGTGACGTTTGATAGTACACTAAGTGTTTGTCCGGTATTCGGGAGTTGCATAATCTCATAGTCATATGAACATGTATAAATTATGAAGAAAGCAGTAGCCACAAACTAAACGATCATAGTGCTAAGCTAATGGATGGGTCATGTCAATCACATCATTCTCTAATGATGTGATCCCGTTCATCAAATGACAACTCATGTCAATGGCTAGGAAACTTTAACCATCTTTGATCAACGAGCTAGTTAAGTAGAGGCATACTAGTGACACTCTGTTTGTCTATGTATTCACACATGTACTAAGTTTCCGGCTAATACAATTTGAGCATGAATAATAAACATTTATCATGATATAAGGAAATATCAATAACAACTTTATTATTGCCTCTAGGGCATATTTCCTTCACTGTCGGGGTTCCCAAGAGGCCCCGACAGTTCCAACTTATTGGTTTCATTGCTCCGGGCAATCCTCCCTTGAGGAGGACGCCAATGGAATGTCATGGCCGCATACTACGGGAATCATCTCATCTGAATTTAATGGAGCATCTTTGAACGGTCCTTCCACATGCAGACACACGATCGGACCTTCCGCAAGTGCACGCACCAGCATGCCGCCGCTTGACAACTTTGGGTGAGCAGGTGTTTCAGCAACACCCCTATAATTACCCCCATCACTAGTAGCAAGCGACGCCGGCTTCATCGCACGAACATGTAACTTTGTGGGGATTCTCGGGGGAACGATGGTGTGTAGGATCGAAATTATGTCTAGAGGGGGAGGGGTGTGATTAGACTACTTGACCATATAAAAATCTAGCCTTTTCCCAATTTTAAGTCTTGGCAGATTTTAGCAACTTAGCACTAGTCAAGCAATCAATCTACACATGCAATTCTAAGAGTATAGCACGGAATGTAAATCATTGTATATGAAGGTAAAGGGGAGGAGTTTGGAGGGAGCAAACGCAATGTAGACATGGAGATTTTTGGCGTGGTTCCGATAGGTGGTGCTATCGTACATCCACGTTGATGGAGACTTCAACCCACGAAGGGTAACGGCTGCATGAGTCCATGGAGGGCTCCACCCACGAAGGGTCCACGAAGAAGCAACCTTGTCTATCCCACCATGGCCATCGCCCACGAAGGACTTGCCTCACTTGGGTAGATCTTCACGAAGTAGACGATCTCCTTGCCCTTACAAACTCCTTGGTTCAACTCCACAATCTTAATGGAGGCTCCCAAGTGACACCTAACCAATCTAGGAGACACCACTCTCCAAAAGGTAATAGATGGTGTGTTGATGATGAACTCCTTGCTCCTGTGCTTCAAATGATAGTCTCCCCAACACTCAACTTTCTCTCACAGATTTGGCTATGGTGGAAAGATGATTTGAGTGGAAAGCAACTTGGGGAAGGCTAGAGATCAAGATTCTTGTGGTTGGATTGGAATGTATTGGTTTCAACACATGAGTAGGTGGTTCTCTCTCAGAAAATGAATGCTGGAAGTGTAGGCACGTTCTGATGGCTCTCCCCGCGAATGAAGAATGGGTGGAGGGGTATATATAGCCTCCACAAAAAATCTAACCGTTACACATAGATTCCCAAACTTGGTGAGACCGAATAGTGAAACTCGGTCATACCGATTCAGTTCAAAATTTGAATGTTAGGATTTTTGGTGGGACCGATGTGCAAGGGTCAGGGCATAACTTGATCTTGGTGAGACCGACCACATGGACTCGGTGGGATTGATTTCAGTAATAGGCAAATAGAGAGTTGGTCAGGCAAACTCGGTGGGACCGATCGCTCATTTCGGTGAGACTGAAACGTTACGAAAAGGAAACAGAGAGTTTGTATTGTGAACACGTTGGGACCGATCGCTCATCTCGGTATGACTGAAACATGACGAAGGGAAACAGAGAGTTTGCAATCCCATCTTGGTGAGACCGAGATCCCTATCAGTGAGACCGAAGTGATTATGGTTTGTGGCAGTGGCTATGTCAAATGAACTGGGTGGCGCTGGATAGATAAAATTGGTGGGGCCGAGTTTGACTTTAGGTTTAGGACATATGTGGATATGAGAAAGTGGTTGTGGGTTTTTGGAGCATATCACTAATCATTTTGAGCAAGTAAGCCATTGAGCAACAACTCATCCCCTTTTAATAGCATTGGCTTTTCGTATGGACTCATTGTGATCCTGGATCACTAAAATGAAAATGTAGAGTCTTGAGCTTTTGCCAATATGTGTCCTTAGCATTTTGACGGGTCCACATCTCTAGTCCATGCCATGCCAATCATTGAACTTTCTGAAATGATCATCTTGAAAGAGTATTAGTTCAATGAGCTATACATTGTTAAGAATTACCAAAACCACCCAGGGATTAGTTGCACTTTCAATCTCCCCCTATTTGGTAGTTGATGACAACATATAGATCAAAGCTTCGAAAAATGATAATAAGAATGAAATACATTATCACTTTGATAAGTATGTGATAAGCAAGAGCTCCCCCTAAATTTGTGCATTATTTAGAATTTGCTTTTGAATGCAAATGCACAAATCGATTAGGATCATGGGTTACTCTTCCATGTCACATACATCTTGGTGGAGCGCTCAAAATGATAGAATATGGAATATGCACTCATCACCAAGGCAAAGTGTGAATGATCATACATAAGAGATAGAGAATATTATCATCGAAGCACAAACATTAAAAATGATATGATCAAACCAATGACCATACAAGTATCTCACACACATAACCATAAAGTGTCATCCAAGCAAGCAAGCAAATAAGTAGCAAAAGAGCCAAAAAGAAGCAAAGCTCTCTCTCTCTCTCTCTCTTGAAGCTTATGATCCACTTTCTCCCCCTTTGGCAACAAGTTACCAAAAAGCTTGAAAATGCATAGTGCTATGCGGCTCTCTAAGCTTGATCTTCAGGAGGTGGAGTGGAGAGGAGTCCTGCAACAAATTCTTCGAAGAGGTTTTAGGTGCTGGAGGTGTTGCAACCGGAGGGGCAACTGAAGCTATGGCTGCAGGAGCTAAAGTTGTAGCTCTAGTGTCTATCACTGGCGCTGCTGCAGACCTCTATCTTCTGGGCACCCTTTGATAAACATCAGTGGTGGTCTTGTCACTCTTGTCCTCAAGCTCTTCTTGGATATTCTCCACAGAAGTCTGAATCTCTGTCACTTTGACATCCAAGTCATGAAGTTTTGTCTCAAAAATTCTTTCAAGACTCTCTTGATTCTAAGTCAGAGTGGCCAATCCCTTCTCAATCCTCAAAGTAGCCTGAATGAGATGGCCAAGTTGATCTTGTTTGGACTTGAGAAAAACTTGAGATGCCTCTTCAACACTTGGCATCTTGGCTTACTTCTCTGCTTTTGCTTTTGCTCTCTTCTCCTGAGCCTCTACTGAAGTAGGATCTGAAGCATCCATCACAACTGTGTTGTCCTCAGGGTCAGGTCTCAAGGGAAGGTGCTCTTTGTCCAACATATACACACCTTTGCTCATTTTGGAGTTTATGAGCATCTGAATGTGTGGAGCATACCCACATGATCTCTCCTGGTTTGCTGCTGTTCTCTTGATGGTTTCTACTATCAAGCTCATCACCTTGAACTTTGTGGCAAATCAAATAGCTGAAGCAATTTGATGGAGTGGCCTCTGATCATCCCATGATCTCCTAATTTGGGCAACAAGGTATGCCTCAAAATAGTGTTCATGGTGGCCAGTCCAGACATCAGATAGTATACTGAGCCTAGCTTGTGTGTCTCCAAGGCCTTGTCAGGTATATCCTTGTACATGTTGGCCATGGAGTTGTGATCTTTCTTGAGCTCAGCATAGACATGAATACCATCCTCAGCTTCTTCAGGGGCATTAATGAGCTTGGCCCATTCAGCAACAGAAGACTGGTACCTAGTACCTTCGGACATCCAAACAATTTTCCCATCTGGGTAGAAGTGAGTTGTTGAATAGAACTGCATGATAAGCTCATCATTCCACTTGGTCAATTTCTGACCCACAAAGGTGTCAACTCCATTGAGTCGGAAGCTCTCATCCACTCCAGGAAAGTGATCTTCATTGCTATCAATGTATTTCCAGTCCACCCACTTCACGTCACACACAATGGGCTTCTTATCTAAGAGCACAGTCTCATAGAAGTCATGCTGTTCCTTAGTGTGAAATCTGTAGTCCACAATAGTTCTTCTCCTCACAGCATAAGGGTCTGATTGTCTCCACAATCTGAGACCTGCATCCATTCTATCCTTCATATTTTCAGCCACTAGATGATTATCATCATGATCAGGAATTTTTGGCTTCAACTTTCTAAGCACTTGGGCTTCCTCTTCTTCTTCTTCAATTTCAGGCACTGGGGCCTTGTTCTTTCCTGTAGCAGGAATGTCTTTGGTGCTTCTCTTTGGTGCATACTTTGAAGCTTGAGTAGTAGCTTTGGGGGCAGGCTTGGGCTTTGATGGAGCAGCCCTAGACTTGATGGCATCCCTCATCAGCTTCTAAGACATGGCAGGAGGTGCATCTTGCTCTTCCTCCTCCTCTTCTTTAGAATCTCTAGCCATAGATGGCTTTCCAATCACTCTGGCAATGGTTTTCCTGACCCTTTCCTTTCTTTTCTTTCCATCAGCATCTTCTCTTGGCTCAAGAGTAAATTCCATAGTTTCTTGTGTTGATGCTCTGGCTTTGGACACGGGAATCCTTCTGGCAGGAGCTTTCTTCTTGATGCCTGGCTTGGTTGAAGCTGTTGTGCCAAACTCTTTCTTGATAACCTTCTTCTTGGAGCTGACCTCCTACTCAGCAGCAACATAATATTCATCTTCAAAGTCTGAGTTTCTTTTCCTCCTCTGCCTAGTAGCAGCCTTAGGCAGGTTGCTAGGAGTATTTCTGCTTCCATCTTCATAGCTTTCAGAGGGACTAGTGCCCTCACTCATGTTGACTTGTTCCTCAGACTTGTTCTGGCTATCACTCTAATATGACATAGCTGACACTGCAAGCTGACCTTGTGAATAGATATAGATGAGATAGAGTGGATGAGCATCACAAAGTGCAGAGATTTTGCAAAACAATTGAGTCAAAAACTTAGTCTTAGTTTTCTACAGAAAGCATTTCGGAGCTACCAATTTGTAAACTCGATGACACCGAAGCAACATTCTATGTCTAAACTAGTGATCTCGGTCAGACCGAGGCACAGTTCGGTGACACCGATATTGCTAGGGTTTCACAAAGTTCTGAACTCGGTCACACTGATTTGTAAGTTTCGGTCAGACTGAAAATCACAAGTGGAGTGGCCTAAGCCAAATCGGTGAGACCGATTTCTACAACTCGGTTGGTCCGAGATGAGTTCGGCAGAAACCTAACCCTAAATTTTCGAATCAAATCTAGACTAAAGGAAGTTTTTGCTGGATAGGATAATCTCAAACTTGTCAAGAATCGGAGTGCTAAGAATCGGAGTGAGAAAACACAGAGGATCGAACTCATACCCTAATTTTGCGATGAGCTCACTGCGGCGGAAACGACGGCGGAGATTTCCGTTGATGGCGGTGAAGACCAGCGGCGGGAGGTCGCTAGTGACAAGGATACAATCCGGAGACCTGAGCCGGTAGAGCAGGATACGCGCGGGCAAAAGGTTTCGGAGGAATTTCCAAAATTTGACCTGTGGGCATTTATATCCTGACCCTGCCGATGTGACCAAGTGGTACGACTAGGTGGCACCGAGATGCATAATCGCAAGCGGTTACAGCAACTCGGTGTGACCGAATTGTTCAAATCAGTTGCACCGAGATTGAAAACCTAGATCAACTCAATGAACTCGGTTTGACCGAAAGAAATGAATTGGTCAGACCGAAATTCGTAGAGAGGTTTTGGAAGTTTGAGTCTATGACGAATCGGTGACTCCGAGTGCTCCTCGCCTAGATGGTTCGAATCTGACTTGATCAAACTCTGTGATGTAGCATGAATAGAGTGTGAGACGAGAAAAGCATAGATAGCTAGAGGGAGTTCTTAGGCATTCTTGTCCATCCATTTGGCAAAAGAAAAAAACAAACAAACATAGCAACAAATGGATGTCCTCGAATGAGAAACATATGCAATCAACATGCTCACACAATAAAATGGCAAACGAAATATGTGGCAAAGCATGCACAATCACTCTAGCATCTATCAAGCAACTGGCGATGACTAGGTCATCTATATATGAGTATATTGACTTAGGGGTCAAATGAGAACCTTTGATCATAGGTCATACTCATCGTTTAAGCACAAGTGGGGTTACCACTTTCACATAAAGCATTGTTGTGTTCACATCATTAGAGTTGCTTTAGCCCAATTTTTAGAGTAAAGATCCCCCTAGATGTGATATCCCCCCTAAGAGGTATGAACTAACCTTGGGTTTTGTCGATGATGACTTCATGTAGGTGTGGAAGATGTGGATGCTCATTGTTGATGTAGATCATTTGGAGCAATCCATTGGAGTGAGTTGCACTTTCAATACCTACATGGGTTAGTCCAACAAGGAACAAACAAGGATATCCATAGACATAGAGTGAACTACACACAAGATGATGTCCATGAAAGCATAAGATTACCTTGTCCCTTGTCTTACCAACAAGAGGGTTTGTGACTCCTTGAACTAGTGCAAGCTATGGAAGTTGTTTGCACTTGTCCTTGCCAAAATGAATATGAGTGAAGTATGTTGGTGGAGTCACCCTCAAGAACTCTCTAGTTCTTCTTCTTTGGGATCCACATCATATTGATGGGAATCCTTGGGGTTGTAGATGTACTTGATGAAGTAGAACTTGATGTAGACTTGGGAACCCACTTGACCAAGGCCTTTGGAACTTCTTCAAATGAATCAATCTCCTCTTGAAGCTTGTCCTTGCCTTTTTGCTTGTGGTCTTGTGGTGGAAGATCATCTTGAGCCTGTGTCCCCATGAAGGAAGTAGGATCATACTTCTCTTGTTGAGAAACAAACTTCGTCTTGGGGTATTGATCTTCTTCCCACTCAACTCCATTGGTATTGAACTTTCGTTCAAAACTAACACCTTGATTCTTCCAGTGCCTTCCTTGCTTGCGTACAATTTCCTCAAATTGCTTATTTCCGCCAAGGCTCTTGTAAACACCTTTCTCTATAATTCCCTTCAATAAGCTATTTTCTTGCTCAAGTGTAACTTGGCTAAGAGAATCATTAGTGGAATCAAGAGAACTACTAGAAGCAACAATATCGGATTTAGCATGACTATTGTTACTACTAGACGAAGAATCTTTCTTACTCTTGGTGCTAGATTTTATTTGTGGCATGTAAGTAGACAAGAGTAAATGCTTGGCAATATAAGAAGAACTTTTCTTCTGAAGATCATCATTGATGGCTTTTAAGAACCCATGTTCTTGCTCTAGGTTGAGCTTCTCGAAGCGTAGCTTCTCATGAGTTTTTAAAAGTTCTCGATGATCTCCTAAAGTAGTTTCATGAGCTAACTTAAGAGTGTTTAGTTATTTAGTTAGACGCTCAATCTCCTTCTTATCATGATCATTCGTTTCATCTTAATTAGCATGATTAATAGCAATTTCATCATAGTATTCATCACTAGAGTTGTCAACAAGTAAATCATCATCACCTAGCAAATCATCTTCATCACTATTGAAATCAACATACTCGGGGTGTGATACTTTGGGGCCTTTAGCCAAGAAGCATCTTCCAATTCCTTCATTTGGTGGCTCAAATATGTCATAGGAGTTGGTTGACACAAGTGCTAGACCGGCAACATCTTCATCTTGAGTATATTCGGAGTCGGAGTGATAACTTCTCTCGGAGTGGTGATCGGAGTCGGAAGCGGATACCCATTCACCAACATGATCTTGATGTCTTTGTTTTGTGTAGCTCCTTGATGAATTGTCCTTCTTTTCCAAATCCTTGCTTCTACGAGAGGTTATTCGTTCATAGCGATCATCTCTACTCCTCTCTCTTGGAGGTGATTCTTCCCTTTTGCTTCTCCTTTTAGGTGAGTCTTCTCTTCTTTTGTATGGAGCCGTACACTCATTGGAGTAGTGTTCGGGCCTTCCACAATTGTACCAATTTCGCTCACGACTAGAAGATCTTTTGTCATTGTAGGACCTTGACTTGGAACTCATTTCCTTACTTCTACTCTTGTAGAACTTGTTGAAGTTCTTCACCATTAAGCTCAATTCTTCATTGAAGGCTTGTTTCTCACTTGATGATGTAGGAGCATCACATGAGGCTTTGTAAGCACCACTAGACTTGTTGTGAAGCTCTTCTTTATCCTTGAGTGACATCTCATGAGCAACAATTCTTCCAATGACTTCGGTTGGCTTGAGATCTTTATAATTTGGCATCATTTGATCAAAGTGCACACGGTATCATATTTTCCATCCAAGGCTCTAAGGATCTTCTTGATGATGAATTTTTCGGTCATCTCTTCACTTCCTAAGCCGGCAATCTCATTTGTGATGAGATCAAGCCTAGAGTATATTTCAGCGACACCTTCACCATCCTTCATTTTGAACTTGTCAAGCTGACTTTGAAGCACATCCAACTTGGATTCCTTGATGGAGTCGGTACCTTCGTGCATTCTCAAGACGGCTGATTTTGTTGAATTCTTCAGGGCACAATCCATTGAAGAGGATATCGCAAGCTTGAGCATTGTACTGCAACATCTTCAATTCTTCCGCGGTAGCTCCACGATTTGGTTCTCTCCCATCGAAGAATTCACCTTGCAAACCAATGCACACAATATCCCAAATGGCGGGGTTATGTCCAAGAATATGCATTTTCATCTTATGCTTCCAACTAGCAAAATTAGTACCATCAAAGTAAGGACCTCTACGGTGGTAATTTCCCTCGCTAGACGCCACACTCTCCTAGGTTGTGAAACCAAGGCTATGATCACCAAAGCTATGGAAATCAAGGAAAATGGAGACCAAAGCTCTGATACCACTTGTAGGATAGAAAGTATGTCTAGAGGGGGGTGATTAGACTACTTGACCATATAAAAATCTAGCCATTTCCCAATTTTAAGTCTTGGTAGATTTTAGCAACTTAGCACTAGTCAAGCAATCAACCTACACATGCAATTCTAAGAGTATAGCAGCGGAATGTAAATCATTGCATATGAAGGTAAATGGGAGGAGTTTGGAGCGAGCAAACACAATGTAGACACAGAGATTTTTGGCGTGGTTCCGATAGGTGGTGCTATCGTACATCCACGTTGATGGAGACTTCAACCCACGAAGGGTAACGGCTGCGCGAGTCCATGGAGGGCTCCACCCATGAAGGGTCCACGAAGAAGCAACCTTGCCTATCCCACCATGGCCATCGCCCACGAAGGACTTGCCTCACTTGGGTAGATCTTCACAAAGTAGGCAATCTCGCCCTTACAAACTCCTTGGTTCAACTCCACAATCTTGACGGAGGCTCCCAAGTGACACCTAACCAATCTAGGAGACACCACTCTCCAAAAGGTAATAGATGGTATGTTGATGATGAACTCCTTGCTCATGTGCTTCAAATGATAGTCTCCCCAACACTCAACTTTCTCTCACAGATTTGGCTATGGTGGAAAGATGATTTGAGTGGAAAGCAACTTGGGGAAGGCTAGAGATCAAGATTCTTATGGTTGGATTGGAATGTCTTGCTCTCAACACATGAGTAGGTGGTTCTCTCTCAGAAAATGAATGCTGGAAGTGTAGGCACGTTATGATGGCTCTCCTCACAAATGAAGAATGGGTGGAGAGGTATATATAGCCTCCACACAAAATCTAACTATTACACACAGATTCCCAAACTCGGTGAGACCGAATAGTGAAACTCGGTCAGACCGATTCAGTTCAAAATGTGAACGTTAGGATTTTTGGTGGGACCGGCATGATCAACTTGGTGGGATGTGCTAGGGTTAGGGCATAACTTGATCTCGGTGAGACCGATCACATGAACTCAGTGGAACCAATTTCAGTAATAGGCAAACAGAGAGTTGATCAGGCAAACTCGATGGAACCGATTGCTCATTCTAGTGAGACCAAAACATTATGAAAAGGAAACATAGAGTTTGCATTGCGAACTCGGTGGGACCGATCGCTCATCTCGGTATGACCAAAATGTTACGAAGGGAAACAGAGAGTTTGCAATCCCATCTCGGTGAGACTGAGATCCCTATCGGTGAGAACGAAGTGATTAGGGTTTGTGGCAGTTGCTATGTAAAATGAACTAAGTGGCGCTGGATAGATAAAATCGGTGGGGCCGAGTTTGACTTTAGGTTTAGGACATATGTGGATATGAGAAAGTGGTTGAGGGTTTTTGGAGCATATCACTAAGCATTTTGAGCAAGTAAGCCATTAAGAAACACCTCATCCCCTTTTAATAGTATTGACTTTACCTATGGACACAATGTGATCTTGGATCAATGAAATGAAAATGTAGAGTCTTGAGCGTTTTGCCAATATGTGTCCTTAGCATTTTGAGGGGTCCACATCTCGAGTCCATGCCATGTCAATCATTGACCTTTCTGAAATGATCATCATCAAAGAGTATTAGTTCAATGAGCTATATGTTGTTAAGAATTACCAAAACCACCCAAGGATTAGTTTCACTTTCACGGTGCCATGTGCAAGCTGGCCTTTCCTGTGACGTGAGGCAAAGCCTCTCTTCGTAGATGATTGCGGAGACCTAGCCCCATGGACGTCGCGGACTCCTTGTAGCGAGGCATTGCTGCGTAAACTCAAAGACAACAAAGACTGTGGAGACGGAATTAGAGTGGGCTTCATCCATGACTCTGGTAAACTCCCGACCAGGGGAAGGGGTGGCGGCGCGAGATCTAGCGATGGTCGTGGTCGTTAGCGCGGTGCGCTATGAACGTATAGGTCTCAGGTTTGATTTGTCGCGGTGCTCCATTTTTTGCACTTTATAAAGAGGATGAAGCAAAATGCTAAATGGGCCAGCCCATCTCGCGGCAGAGGGAGTGCGCTGCAAGCGCCCGTTTGCGAAATGACCTGTAACGGGCGCCTGCAACTGTTGGGAGTTGTATGTTGCAATCGCCTAAAACACAGAGAAATGGGCTGGCCTATCACGGGGGCACACCCCCTCCCTCCCCACACCCCTAGACGTTACAACGCTCATCTACATGCACAATTCACGTTTTGCTTTTATTTATTTTTTTGCTATTTTTCAGGTAAATTGAAGAATATTCCAAAGCATCCAAAAGAACCACGCAATTGCTGAAAAAAGTTTGTGCCATCCAAACGAAAATTTTGGGACAGCTAAATTCTTTTCACATGCTGAAAAAATGTTTTGACATGTTTAGAAAATGTTTATACAGTATTAAAAATGTTTACATAACTTTTGAAAAAATATTTCGTACCATTAAAAAACATCATGACATTTAAAATGTTCATGCATTTGAAAAAATATGTAAGTAGTAGTTTTAAAAAAATTTATACGTTGAAAAGAAATGTGTTGCTTTGTCCATAGGCATTAGTTGAAGTCCATGTGTTGGTTTCAAGGATTTTATGAGTTGACCAAGGTGCTATTAAGGAATTATCCAAAGATTGGTCATGTGAGTGTTAGAGCTTATTGCAAGCATGTCTTGGAGAAGAAGATTGTGTGATCATTCATGTTTACCTTCAAGACATCATCCAAATGAAGAGAGTTGGAAAGATTCAAGGTTGATCAAGACTATGTCAAGAGTGAATCAAGTTGATCAACGCATAAAGCATAGAAGATGTACCGAGAGGGATCAAGTGATCCCATGGTATGGTCAGCATTGTCCATTACGCTTTGTGTACTAACCCATGGTCTACGTGAGAGTTCTATGTGGGTTAGGTATGTTTCCATGGGCTTGCGTCAAGAGGAAGATATCATACAACCCATGGATAGGATGAAATCAAGTGGTTATCGTCATCAAGATTACCCTGTGCAAGTTCAAGTGGAGCATCACGAAGAGATCATCCTTGAAGCTTGTCGTCCATTATGGTGTCAATGGACTTGTGAAGATGTGCCAACGAGTGGCTCACCCATAGTGGAGTATGGGGGAGCAATCAACTAGTCTTCATCGAGCCAACGGAATCAACAAAGGTGGTCCAAATTGAGGAAGTCAAGATCGTCATCATCTAGCTCAAGTGGACTGTCGGTGTCAAAACCGGCGGATCTCGGGTAGGGGTCCCGAACTGTGCGTCTAGGCGGATGGTAACAGGAGACAAGGGACACGTTGTTTTTACCCAGGTTCGGGCCCTCTCGATGGACGTAAAACCCTACTCTTGCTTGATTAATATTGATGATATGGGTAGTAAAAGAGTGGATCTACCACGAGATCAAGGAGGCTAAACCCTAGAAGCTAGCCTATGGTATGATTGTTGTAATGGTTGTTTGTCCTATGGACTAAAACCCTCCGGTTTATATAGACACCGGAGAGGGCTAGGGTTACATAGAGTCGGTTACAATGGTAGGAGATCTACGTATCCGTATTGCCAAGCTTGCCTTCCACGCCAAGGAAAGTCCCATCCGGACACGGGACGAAGTCTTCAATCTTGTATCTTCATAGTCTTGGAGTCCGGCCGATGATGATAGTCCGGCTATCCGGACACCCCCTAGTCCAGGACTCCCTCAGTAGCCCCTGAACCAGGCTTCAATGACGACGAGTCCGGCGCGCATATTGTCTTCGGCATTGCAAGGCAGGTTCTTCCTCCGAATAATTCATAGAAGATTGTGAACACCAGGATAGTGTCCGGCTCTGTAAAATAAGTTCCACATACCACCGTAGAGAGAATAACATGTACACAAGTTCAATCTGCTGACGTATTTTGTGGCGTGACATCACACCACTACCAAGCCTTTACTTGAATCGTTTTTATTATACCACCTTCGCGCATTTAGAGAAGTGGTTTCCTTAGCACGTCTTGTCGAAGCAGAGATCGTGTTCCCTTTATTCCGGGATTCCCATCAATACGGACGTGGGTAACCCAACCGTGCCCGTTGCCATGCCTCCTCTATCGAAGGCGAGTCCCAAACGGTCATGGGGACGGCTCTTGATATTCTCCCTCTTTATAATGGGACCAAGGCTCGTTTCTTTTCTTCAATCCTCAATCGTATCTGCCCCTCGCCCCGAGTTCCAACACCCAGAGCTCCAGATTCGAGGGCCTCGGACCTTCAACAATGTCCGGCTCCGACCTACAGGGCCGGTGAATGCCCTCCTCCGTCACGGAAGGTGACGTGCTAAAGCTGAGAGAAGCTAGGTACCTGACCTACGAGATTTCGCATAGGTTGCCCGCCAAAGGGCAAGTCATTCCTACTCCCAAGCCCGGCGAGAGCGTCGTGTTTGTGTCCCACCTCCATCGGGGTTTAGGCTTCTCGATGGATCCTTTTGTGAGAGGGCTCATGTTTTACTATGGGTTGGAATTCCATGACTTGGCTCCGGAGTCCATCCTCCACATCTCATCATTCATTGTCGTCTGCGAGGCCTTCCTCCGCACTACCCCTCACTTCGGTTTGTGTCTCAAAACCTTCAACGTGGAGTCGAAGATGATCGAGGGGCGTCAAGCAGAGTGCGGCGGGGCGGTTGTAAGCAAGAGGCCGATGCTCCATGGCCCGAGGGCTCTTTCCAGGAGGAGCTCGGCTTGTGGCAACAGGAGTGGTTCTATATTACCGCTCCCAGGGGCAGCAGGCAGAAGCCGCCGCCCATCTTTCGCTCGGGCCCTCCACCACGGCTGATGTCATGGGTCAACCAAGGGCTCAACTGGGGGCCGTCAAAGGACGTACCCCTTTTGCAGGGCCGGATTCGAGACCTCCAGGAGAGGGAGATCGATCTAGTCGTGGTGACGCAGGTTATGCTGATTAGGCGTCTTCTGCCCTGCAAGCGTCGCCCTCTCCGGCTGTGGGAATTCAATCCGGAGGGACCACGAGTTCTCCAACACTTCATGGGTACGACACCCGTGGAGATGTACAAATTGTTCTTCGGATCACAAGAGGTGTGTCCGGAATTGACCGAGGACGCTGGCCTAAGCTGCAATCGCCTGGATACTCAAGTAAGTAGCTCTGTGTCCGGACATACCGTTCGTTTGCATATCTTGGATTCGCCTTGTAACCAATTGTCCTCTGAACAGGAGTGGATAGCGCAAGCAAAAGCGTCTGGTGTCGGCCCCCTCCGGAGACCACGCCAGATCCCATGTTGGTCAAGATGCTGGAGGTTGCGCCTTCAGAGGAAGGCGAAGGGGAAAACAGAGAAACTACCGCCTCTACCAAGGAGGCTTTCGAGAAAGGGGGGATCGAGAATCCCTCCTTCCAAGGGGAGAAGAGGACCGCTTCCGAAAACCCGGAGGTCAAGGCCTCAAAGCGGGGGAAGAGATCTTCACCGGAGGGTCCTGCGCCTGGGGAAACCCCGGCCGCACCATCTCCCCCAAGGAATCAGCCCTCCAGCGAGCCGTAAGTAGAAAAAGGGGAGTTTTGTAATAAGGGACATCCCTATTTTTGCTTCTGAGGATAACCGACGTTTTTACCTTGTAGTCCGGATCTCCGTCCTTCTCAGCTGAGCTCGTCTTCGGGGGACCTTCGTCCGGAGATGATGGAGAGCAAGACGCCCCCATCTGCCGCACCGTCAGGCGGGGCGGACGACCCTGAGGTGTCGTCGCGGAGGGTATCCCCGAGTCCAGCAAGGCCGAAGAGTTCGGCACCAACTGGTGTACGGCCGGGGGAGCTGAAGGATCTGCTTGAGAAGGCGTCTACCTCAGAAGATCACCGTACATTGATGAGTACAGTGATTGAAATAATTTCATCCGCCGAGGGCGGGTTGCATGATGCCGTCAGAAGTTTACTAGCGGGGTTTGAGGTACGTAAAATTGACATACCTTTTGACAGTTTTACACATAAAGCGCGCCCTGTATAGATAGTAGCCCCTGAGACTCGGTATGTTGTCGAAAGCGACAGCGTGCCGAGGATTATAATCTCATGTATTAATTCTCGCCTTTCCTATACAGGTGGCGGATAGTCCGGTGGCCAGCCGGACTGATGGAGTTGCCGAACTAAAGCGGCAACTCGATGTTGCGGATGCGGACATCGCGCTGGTCAATAAACGACTTGACGAGTCGCAAGGTAGGGTGTTTCTCCATGGTCACCTAGTAAGGGAGCTGATGCTCACTCCTTACAACATTTTATGCTTAATGCAGATGGTGCCGCTGCTGTGGAGGACCTTCGAGCAGAGCTTGCTTGAGCCAAGGAGCAGGCCAGAAGGAGGGATGCGGCTGCCTCAAGGCGCATCAAGAGCTAGAAGCGAAGGGCTGCTCACCGCGAAGCGAGGAGGAGATGGCGAAATGGCCGTGAAGCTGAAAGATGTTACCGACCGCTATGAGGTTCTTGAAAAAGAGCGCCGAGCGGGGCAAGAAGACCTGAAGAAGGCCACCGCCGAGGCCAAGGATGCCCGTTCTGCGATGAGGGCTATAAAGGAGGAGCTGCGTCAGGCAAGACATTGCGGTGGCAAGCCTTTTCTCTGTCGGTGAAGTTCACAGATCCGAAGTATGCTCAGCTTGGCCGTTGTGGGGTCCGGAGGATCCTTATATGGATTTAGCGGCGAAAAGCGGCAGATCTTTGTTGTGCACTTCAAGTCAAAAGGATCACGAGACGGAAGAGCTTTTTGGTGTCAATTCCACGGTCCGGGCGTTCACTTCCATTGACCGATCGGTTGGCTGAGTGGGCTGAGCTGAATAGATTGTCCGGACTTGCCATGACGGATGTAGTGGCTCATATCTGGCCGGATAGGCCCAAGCCGAAGAGTTATTTTGGCTTATTGCAGCAATTCCTTGGGGCGGTGCCGCATATCAAGGCGATGAAGCGGTCGGCCTGCATAGAGGGTGCACAGATGGCCCTTGCCCGTGTGAAGACATACTGGACGGATATGGATGCCACCGATGTTGCAACCCGGGGTTCGGACGAGGGCCGGTTACTCGCCGAGCACTATTTTGGGGAAGTTCTGCGGGGTGCTCGTGCAATAGAGTCGCAGTGCTCAAAAAATGTCATGTTCAAATGATCTTTATGATATGCAAAACGATATTCATAATATAAGTGCTTTTTATACTTGTGCATTCAAGTATTGAAATATCTCCTGTGCGGCCGTTAATGTATACTTGTGTATAACCTGAAAGATGGCAGTCTTTGGCTTCAGCCCCCATGCACATGGTGCGGGGGTGTGTGCAAAAATAGAGCATTTTCACACATAATCCAACATCTTGGTCCTGTGAAGGAGGTGGTAGCGTAGCAAACGAGGCAACCGGACTATGATGCTTTATCACTTTCACTTAGCCATAGGAGTTCGAAGGTGGGGCTACGATATAGCCCCTAGGGGCACCGCGCTCTCCGAATTCGGGGCGCGTATGTGGCTGACCGCGAAACGGTCTTTCGTCAAAGCGGAGGAATTCTAAACATTCCGGTAGTCGATCGAGTGGTTGACCAGTCTCTCATTTGTATCATGATGATCGGTTTCGGCTTTCTCTCTTGAGGTGCTTGTTCGCTGAACCGGGCACAATCGCAGATAGTTCTCCTGGTGCCGCGTTAGCCGATGATACGGAACATAAGGCAGCAAAACATAGGAGCCGGGCAAACCCAACATTTAACCAAAGACATGATTCGGAGCTGATTCATATAAGGCCTAACTCGAGACGCCGAACACTCCCTAAGGTATTCGGTCTTTATGATAACGGGCAGAATGATGCCCTAAGCCCCTAGTGTCCAGGTACAGGCGAAAATTTCTGACGCGGCCGATGCCAAAACGCCAGCCTCCTCGTCGGTTATGGTGAAAAACCGGGGGATGTGAATCAACAAGAGACAGTAAGAAAGGTTTACGCAGGGTCTTAATCGGAAAAGAATCCTTGCCACGGGTCCCTGCTGCACGTCTGCGCCTGTGTCTCCGTTGTGCCGTATCCTGGACGGGTGTACACGCTGTTCATCTATAAAAGAGAGGAACTTAGCTTGAAAATAAATCGTGCAAAAAATGTATTGAAAACAAAGTATGAATGAATGAATAAAGTTGAGCTTTTATTGGCTCTTTATTGTTCATACGCACAACCCCTTGTGAAGGGGTATGCGGCTAGGGAGCCCCTAGTTTATTTATGCCGGACTCGCCTAGTCGTGTCCGGGGTCTTGAACGACCTTTTAATGAGATGATGCCGCGTGGACCGGGCATTTTAAGTGTAAGAGACGCGTAGTGCGGTATTGCGTTAAAGCGGGCGAAAGCTTCACGTCCCAATAGTGCTTGATGGCTACTTTTGAATGGGGTGACATGGAAGATTAGTTTTTTGCGATGGAAGTTGTCAGGTGATCCGAACACAACTTCTAATAGTAAGGAGCCTATGCACTTGGCGTAAGAGCCTGGCATCACTCCTTTGAAGGAAGTGCGGCTATGGCGAATTTTAGTAGGGTCTATCCCCAACTTGCGGATTGTGTCCGGATATAGCAGGTTTAAATCGCTGACGCCATCCATTAGGACTTGTGTAGATTGTAGTCCATCGATTATAGGATCCAATATCAGAGTAGTCCATCCTGCGTTTTGAATACTTCTGGAATAATCCAGGTGGTCGAAAGTAATTGGTTTTGACATCCAATCTCGGGATTCTGCTGGGGTGGACCGTGCGACGCATACTTTAGCGGGTGCCGCACTATTGTTTCATGTTGTCACATGGAGTGAGTTTACTGTTTTGACTTCTTGCGGGAAAGTCTTTTTTCTTCCGGTGCTCTGCTGTTGGGGTTCGTCATCATCCTCGCTTGGCGTGTCGAGCCCCTTGTGTTCGGCGTTGAGTCGGCCGGACTTCTTGAAGACCCAACAATTTCGGTGGGTGTGGTTTGTAGGCTTCCCGGGGGTACTGTGGATTTGACATATCCGATCCAAAATTTTGTTGAGGTTGGATAGCTCATCACTGTTGTCCTTAAGAGGCAGTGTTTTGTTGTTCGGCCGCGAGCTTTTGAATCCGACGTTGACCGTCGTGTTCTTTGGGCCATTTTCTTTATTTCGGCGCTGATCCTTTCTGCGCCGTGATTTTCCATTTCCATCTCTGATCTTGGATGTACTCGGGTCGCTGGTGCTGCATCTTGCCAGCCAGCTATCTTCCCCCGCGCAAAAGCGGGTCATGAGGATCGTTAAGCGGCCATTGTTCTTGGCTTTTCTGGCGAGGTGTCTGGCGAGCCATTTGTCTTGGACGTTATGTTTAAAAGCTGCTAAAGCTTGTGTCCGGACGATCGACTATTTGGTTCTTTTGGTGAGGAACCTGTTCCAGAATTTGCGCGCTACTCTCCAGGCTGTTGAGTTATGTGACGTAAATCGTCTGCATCCGGAGGGCGGAAATAAGTCCCCTGAAAGTTTGTTCTAAACGCGTCCTCGAGCTCTTCTGGGAGGCTTTTGAGCCAATGCCGAGCTGGCCCTTTGAGCTTGAGGGGTAGATATTTTATGGCGTGGAGATCGTCTCCTCTAGCCATGTGTATGTGTAGGATGTAATCCTCGATCCAGACTCCGGGGTCTGTTGTTCCGTCGTATGCCTCTATGTTTACGGGCTTGAATCCCGCTGGAAATTCATGATCCAGCACCTCATCGGTGAAACATAGTGCGTGTGTGGCGCCCCTGTATTTAGGTGTGCCGTTATCTTTGAACACTCGACGTGTTCTGTTGCTTCCTGGGGCCCTTGTCTTTGGCCCATAAATGGACCTGACCGGGCCATTCTTTTTACGAGGATCTTTATGTGTGTCATGTGCCGGCTTGTGTGCGGCGCCACTTGCTGCTCTTGGCCTATCATCTGGTCGTCTAGCCGGCCAGGCAGCCTCTTTGCTTTTTGATTGTGGGGGCTCTACGGCCTCCTCGTCGAATTCGGGCAGCAGCTTGCGCTTCGAGTAGCTCTTTGTTTGGTGGCTATTGCCGTATTTGTCCGCGGTCTTGAGTACTTTGCTCCACCTCATTCTGACTATGTCTTCCGCTGTTTTGAGCTTTTGTTTCTGCTTCTTCAAACTTCTTGCAGTGGCGACAAGCCTTTTTTGAAGGTTCTTATGCTCCGGTGGTGTGTCCAGCGTGAGATCGTCTGGACTGTTGTTTCCGCCGAGAATGGGTTGATTGTCCGACTCATCCTGTTCGGATGGTTGCTTGGTTGCCTGTTCGTCGTCCACAGGTTTGCCCTGCTCTATGGCTGGGTCATTATGGGTGCTGTTGTTATCGAGGCGGGACTTGGGGCGGCGCTTGCGTCGCCGTTTTGGTTGTTTTTTGGGGGAATTATCCTTCGCCGCGTCCCGTTGTTCCTCGTTATCACTCCCTTTTGGGGTGTCCACCATATATATATATCATGAGTTGAGGTGGATGTCCAGTGCCCGGTAGGCACTGGTTCTTGGTCGTCTCCGGCATCGTCGTCCATACCGTCGATGTCTTCGGAGTCGTAGTCTAGCATGTCGGTTAGATTGTCGACAGTGGCTACAAAGTGGGTGGTGGGTGGGCTTTGAATTTCTTCGTCGTCCGCATCCCAACCGTCCTGACCGTAGTCCGGCCAGGGCTCTCCTGATAATGAGAGATACTTTAGCGAATTCAGGATGTCGCCAAAGGGTGAGTGCTGAAAGATGTCCACGGTGGTGAACTCCATGATCGGCGCCCAATCGGATTCGATTGGTAGGGGCGCAGGAGGTTCGGAGTCCGGTGAGGAGTCCGGCACCTCGGAGTCACGGGCTTTACAAGGGACAAGGTCAGTATTCGGCTCCATCGCCGTAAAGGTTGCAGCCCCCGAGGCGGCGTCTAGCCATCCATCCTTGATCTGCGCAGTCGGCTCCGAACTAAGGGTCGGAGCGGACTCATGTGCGGCCTCCAGGGCACTGTCCGGCAGCAGAGCTAAATCATGCCCATCGTGGCGGTCTGGCGGCGCTCGGTGTGGCTCGAATCCGTCGAAGATCAAGTCTCCGCGGATGTCGGCCGTGAAGTTTAGGCTTCCAAATCGACACGATGGCGGGCGTAGCTTCGATCTGCTCCGGATGGCCTGCGGATTAGCCCGCGATGCAAAGCCGCCGAATCTGAAGATCTGTCCGGGAGAAAAGTCTCACCCGGATGCGTCGTTGTTGTTGATGATCGAAGGAGCCATCGAGCCTATCGGTGACGACACAGAGGAACTCTCAATGAAAGCACCAATGTCGGTGTCGAAATCGGCGGATCTCGGGTAGGGGGTCCCGAAGCTGTGCGTCTAGGCGGATGGTAACAGGAGACAAGGGACACGATGTTTTTACCTGTGTTGGGCCCTCTCAATGGAGGTAAAACCCTACTCTGCTTGATTAATATTGATGATATGGGTAGTACAAGAGTGGATCTACCACGAGATCAAGGAGGCTAAACCCTAGAAGCTAGCCTATGGTATGATTGTTGTAATGGTTGTTAGTCCCACGGACTAAAACCCTCCAGTTTATATAGACACTGGAGAGGGCTAGGGTTACACAGAGTCGGTTACAATGGTAGGAGATCTACGTATCCGTATTGCCAAGCTTGCCTTCCACGCCAAGGAAAGTCCCATCCAGACACGGGACAAAGTCTTCAATCTTGTATCTTCATAGTCTTGGAGTCCGGCCGATGATGATAGTCCGGCTATCCGGACACCCCCTAGTATAGGACTCCCTCATGGACTATGTGCAAGGCAAAGGTTTACCCTTGATAGGTTTTCTTTTTTACCCGGTCTCATGGTGGTAGTTGGGAGACCGGGTTATAGGATCGATTGTCGTACTATCAAGGGGGGCTCTTGATCAGTAGCATTGGAGATAACGTCCACCGTTCCTTTCTCATGTTATCTCGTTGCATCTTGATGCACTCTTTGTGGTGAAGATCATTTTCCTCATGCTTGTCTTAACGAGGCCTTTGCCATCTTAATTGGTATCCCTCGTCTTGATGAGGCTTTCATTTTCTATCTTCACCATGGGTTGTCACAAGCATTGTTTCTTAATTTGCATATTAGTAAGCTTGTGGACCCATTTGCCTGTTGTGTGTGTGGGGGAAGGACATGTCTTGCACCTTGTATCTCATTCTTTAAGACTATGTTGATGCTTAATGCTCATCCATATATTAGTCTTATCAAGTGCTTTGCCATGACTCACACACATCCTTTTGGTTGAGCCCATTCGTAAGTTGCCTCTTTTACATGTTGCTCAACCATGTGCTTGTTGCAAGAGCTATGCCTTATCTCTTTTCTTAGCCCACTTGCACTTGTTGTGAGTTTCTATTGATTTTGGGGGAGTGATGATCCTATTTTGTGCACTTGGTATCCTAACGAAAATATTCTAAGTAGTGCACAAATTATGGGGAGCTCCACAAGCGTCTTTAGAACACTCCGTTGCTCTCTTGCGAGTGCTAGGTTGAAATTTTCTTTTTGCTCTCTTGCACTTGTCCTAAGGTTATATTGATTTTATGGGAGCTATATATGATCCAATTTTGTGCACTTTGTATCCAAATGCAAAAATTCTTATGTGTGCACAAATCATGGGGAGCTTCTCTAGTTTCTTTAGAACACTCCTTTGCTCATATCATAATATCCTTCATTCATGTGGCTCATAGGACCTTTGGTCTAGTTGGTTCAATTGATATCCTTTGATTGCTTACTTCAATTGGTATCTTTTGATTGCTTGTGTTTCTCTTTGTTATGTCTTTGTGGCATATCATTCTTTAGCAATCTTTGTGCCTCAATATAGTTTGTGTTCCTCCAAGTATTTACCTTTGGATATGTGTATTGCATTCCACTCTCTTGTTGAGAAATACACAATTTATGGAGGACCACAATTTATATTGGCCTTCTAAGCTTTTCATCCATTTTGGCAATTGATGCCAATGGGGTAGAAGTTTCAGAGAGTTTTGTGGAGAAGTTTAGAGAGTTATTTCTTCTTGCTTTGGTTTCGTTCCTAAACATTGATACATCTCCAACGTATCTATAATTTTTTATTGTTCCATGCTATTATATTATCTGTTTTGGATGTTTAATGGGCTTTAATATGCTATTTTATATTATTTTTGGGACTAACCTATTAACCCAGGACCAAGTGCCAGTTTATGTTTTTTGCCTATTTTAGAGTTTTGCAGAAAAGGAATACCAAACGGAGTCCAAACGGAATGAAACCTTCGCGATGATCTTTCTTGGACCGAAAGCAAACCAGAAGACTTGGAGATGAAGTTGGAGAGGCAACGAGGCGGCCATGAGGCAGGAGGGCCGCCTAGGGGGTAGGCGCGCCCCCACCCTCGTGGGCCCCTCATAGCTCCCCTGACCTAGTTCCTTCGCCTATATATACTCTTATACCCTAAAAACATCAGGGGAGCCACGAAACCACTTTTCCACCGCCGCAACCTTCTGTACCCATGAGATCCCATCTTGGGGCCTTTTCCGACGATCTGCCGGAGGGGGATTCGATCATGGAGGGCTTCTACATCAACACCGTTACCTCTCCGATGAAGCATGAGTAGTTTACCACACACCTTCGGGTCCATAGTTATTATCTAGATGGCTTCTTCTCTCTCTTTGATTCTCAATACCATGTTCTCCTCGATGTTCTTGGAGATCTATTCGATGTAATACTCTTTTGCGGTGTGTCTGCTGAGATCCGGTGAATTGTGGATTTATGAACAAGATTATCTATGAATACTATTTGATTCTTCTCTGAATTCTTATATGCATGATTTGATATCTTTGCAAGTCTCTTCGAATTATCGGTTTAGTTTGGCCTACTATATTGATCTTTTTTGCAATGGGAGAAGTGCTTAGCTTTGGGTTCAATCTTGCGGTGTCCTTTCCCAGTAACAGTAGGGGTAGCAAGGCACGTATTGTATTATTTCCATCTAGGATAACAAGATGGGGTTTTCATCATATTGCTTGAGTTAATTCCTCTACATCATGTCATCTTGCTTAATGCGTTACTCCGTTCTTTATGAACTTAATACTCTAGATGCATGCTGGATAGCGGTCGATGTGTGGAGCAATAGTAGTAGATGCAGGCATGAGTCGGTCTACTTGACATGGACGTGATGCCTATGTTCATGATCATTGCCTTAGATGCCATCATAATTATGCACTTCTCTATCAATTGCTCGGCAGTAATTTGTTCACCCACCGTAATACATGCTATCTCAAGAGAAGCCACTAGTGAAACCTATGGCCCCCGAGTCTCTTCTCCATTATATTGAATCTCATTTACATCTTGCTATTTTCCGATCTATTATTTTGCAATCTTTACTTTCCAATCTATAAACCAAAAATACCAAAAATATTTACTTTACCATTTATCTATCTCTATAAGGTCTCACTTTTGCGAGTGATCGTGAAGGGATTGACAACCCCTTTATCGCATTGGTGGCATGTTCTTGATTATTTGTGCAGGTATTCGGTGACTTGTGCCTCGTCTCCTACTGGATTGATACCTTGGTTCTCAAAACTGAGGGAAATACTTACGCTACTTTGCTGCAACCCTTTCCTCTTCAAGGGAAAGCCAATGCAAGCTCAAGATGTAGCAAGCATTTGCATATCATACGCATGCATTATTGGTTGCTGCATTGCATGGTGATGCATAATTCCTTATATAAACTCTCTTGAAAGTGATTGTCATCAATTACCAAAATGGGGGAGATTGAAAGGACATGTGGTGCCCCCATGTATGGTTTTGGTAATTGCTGACATTCTCTATGGACTAATGGTTCCCTTGAGTTATAATTGAAGGATTTGTCCATAGGAATTTCTTGAAGTCCATGTATTGGTTTCAAGGAGTTTATGAGTTGACCAAGGTGCTATTAAGGAAGTATCCAAAGATTGGTTATGTGAGTGTTGAGCTTATTGCAAGCATGTCTTGAAGAAGATTGTGTGGTCATTCATGTTTACCATCAAGACATCATCCAAATGAAGAGACTTGGAGAGATTCAAGGTTGATCAAGACTAAGGCAAGAGTGAATCAAGTTGATCAACTCATAAAGCATAGAAGATGTACCGAGAGGGATCAAGTGATCCCATGGTATGGTAAGCATTGTCCATTACGCTTTGTGTACTAACCAATGGTCTACGTGAGAGTTCTATGTGGGGTTAGGTATGTTTCCATGGGCTTGCGTCAAGAGGAAGATATCATACAACCAATGGATAGGATGACATCAAGTGGTGATCGTCATCAAGATTGCGGTGTGCAAGTTCAAGTTGAGCATCACACAGAGATCATCCTTGAAGCTTGCCATCCATTATAGTGTCAATGGACTTGTGAGGATGTGCCAAAGAGTGGCTCACCCATAGTGGAGTATGGGGGAGCAATCAACTAGTATTCATCGAGCCAATGCAATCAAGAAAGGTGGTCCAACTTGAGGGAGTCAAGATCGTCATCATCTAGCTCAAGTAGACTATGTGTAAGGCAAAGTGTCGGTGTCAAAACCGGCGGATCTCGGGTAGGGGGTCCCGAACTGTGCGTCTAGGCGGATGGTAACAGGAGACGAGGGACACAATGTTTTTACCCAGGTTCGGGCCCTCTCGATGGAGGTAAAACCCTACGTCCTGCTTGATTAATATTGATGATATGGGTAGTACAAGAGTAGATCTACCACGAGATCAAGGAGGCTAAACCCTAGAAGCTAGCCTATGGTATGATTGTTGAGATGTAATGTTGTCTACTACGGACTAGGGCCCTCCGGTTTATATAGACACCGGAGAGGCTAGGGTTACACAGAGTCGGTTACAATGGTAGGAGATCTACATATCCGTATTGCCAAGCTTGCCTTCCACGCCAAGGAAAGTACCTTCCGGACACGAGCCGGAGTCTTCAATCTTCTATCTTCGTAGTCTAGGAGTCTGGCGGATATTGATAGTCCGGCTGTCCGGGCACCCCGTAGTCCAGGACTCCCTCAGTAGCCCCTGAACCAGTCTTCAATGACGATAAGTCCGGCGTGCATAATGTTCGGCATTGCAAGGCGGGTTCCTCCCTTGAATAATCTGGAGAAGATAATGAACACCGGGATAGTGTTCGACTCGCAAAATGAATTCCACATTCCAACGTAGAAAATAAAATATACACTTAGCTCAATCTGCGGCGTATTATGCGGCGTGACATCACACCGCAGCCAAGCCCTCATTGAATCGTTTTATTATTCCGCCTCGGACGTTTAGCGGCGGTTTCCTTGGCACGTCTGTCGAGCGAGATCGTGTTCCCTTTATCCGGGATCCTCATCAATACGTGCGTGGGTAACCCAACCGTTCCGTCCCCCACTCCTCTATCGAAGGGAATCTCAAGCGGTCACGAGGCGGCCCTTGGTATTATTTCCCGTTATAAGAGGACGGGGCCTGTCCTTGTTCTTCAATCTCGCATCGAATCTTTCCTCTGCTCCTAGTTCCAACACCCGAGCTTGAGATCGGCGCTTGGATCCTACACAATGTCGGCTCCGACCTCCGGGGCGGTGGATGCCCTCCTCCGTCACGGAGGAGGACATTTGAAGTTGCGGGAGGCCAAGTACCTCGCCTCGAAGTTTCGACAGGTTGCTGCCCAGGCAGGCGTGTGCAACTCCCGAGCCCGGCGAAGCGTCGTTCGCATCTCACCTCCGTCGGGATTAGGCTTCCGGCGGATCCCTTTGTGAGAGGGCTCCTTTTCTATTACGGGCTGGACTTCCACGATTTGGCTCGAGTCCATCCTCCATATCTCCGCATTCATTATCGTCTCTGAAGCCTTCCTCGCGTCATCCCCCACTTCGCCTGTGGCTGAAAACATTCAAGGTAGAGCCGAAGATGATCGGGGCGTCAGCGGAGTCTTGGCGGGCGACCATAAGCAAGAAGGTCGATGCCCCATGGCTCAAGGTTCCTTCAAGAGGAACAGGATTGTGGCAGCAGGTGGTTTTACATCACCGCTCCAAGGCGACAAGCAAAAGCCACCGCCCTCCTTCCGCCGGGACCTCCACGGCAACTAATGTCGTGGGTCGACCAAGGGCTCAGCGGGGGCCGTCCAGGGGCGTGCCCGCGACTGCAGAGGCGGATTCGAGACCTCCAAACAAGGGAGATCGACCTGGTCAAGGTGATGCAAGTCATGCTAATCAGGCACCTCCTGCCCTGCAAACGTCGTCCTCTCCGTCTATGGGAGTTCAATCTGGAGGGACCTCGTATTCTCCGGCATTTTACGGGCGCGACACCCACGAAGATGTACAAGCTGTTCTTCGGACCGCAGGTAGCGTGTCCGGATTCGGCCGAGGACGCGGGCTTAAGTCGCGATCGCCCGGATACTCAGGTAAGTAGCTCAGAGCTCGGACATTCTATTCGTATGCCTTTCAAAAGATCATCTCCGGACCCTTTTTTTTCTTTACAGGAATGGGTGGCGCGATCAAGGCTGATAAGGTGTCCGGCCCCCCTCCCAGAGACCGTGACTGGAGCCGTCTTGGTCGAATGTTGGAGGTTGCGCCCACAGAAGGGGGCGACGGGGGAGATAAAGGAGCTAATACTTCATCCAAAGAGGCGACTGGAGAGGAGGGAACCAAGGATCCCTCCCTTCAGAGGGAGAAGAGGACCGCCTCCGAAGATCCGGAGGTCCAAGCCCCTAAGCATGGGAAGAAATCCCCACCGGGGGGTCCGGCGTCCGGAGAGAATCCGGACGCGCAATCATCGCCCAAGGACCAGCCCTCCAACGAGCCGTGAGTATGAAAGAAGAAGTTTAATAAGGAAATACCTTCATTTACGCTTATGTAGGTAACCGAAATATTTATATCGCAGTTCGGATCTGCAGCCGTCTCAGATGAGTTCATCCTCGGGGGATCTTCTTACGGAGATGATGGAGAGCGATACGCCTCCATCTGCCGCCTTGCCAGATGAGGCGGCGAGCCGAAGTGTAAATCACGGAGGGCATCCCGAGTCCGAGGGGCCAAAGAGTTCAACATCCACGAGTCCGGCGGGAGGCGAAGAGTTTGCTTGAGAGGCGTCCATTTCAGAAGATCACCGCGCGTGCGTGTGGTGGTCGGAAGAATTTCGTCCGTGAAAGCGGATTATGAATGCCGCCATGAGCTTCTTTGGCGGGATTTGAGGTATCTTGAAAATGATGCACCCTTTTAACAGTTTTGCATATAAAAATGCGCTGTATAGATAGTAGCCCCGAGACTCGGTAGGTTGTCGAAAATGACAAAGCGTCGAGGATCAAAATCTCAACATCTCGGGCAATGAATACGCTGCTCGTCGGGTGGCGGATAGTCGAGGGCCAGCCGGACTAGTGAGTTTGTCGAATTAAGTCGACAACTTAACGTGGCGATCTTGACATCGCCCTTGTCAATCAGCGACTTGACGATTCGCAAGGAAATAAATTCTCCGCAGCTGCTTTATTGAGTGGGTCCAAGCCGCCTCGATAAGTTATATGCTGTTAATGAGATAGTCTTGCTGCTGTGGAGAGCCTTGGGCGAGCTTGCTCAAATTAAGGAGCAAGCCGAAGGAGTGATGTGGCTGCGAGGGCGCCAAGAGGTGAAGGCGAAAAGGCTGCGCGACCGCCTAAGCGAGGCGGAGGTGGCGAATTGGCCAAGAAATTAAAGGATGCTACCGACCGTGGCGAGGCTCTTGAAAAGGAGCGCCTATCGGGCGGGAAGAAGCGAAGAAGGCCACCGCCGAAGCCAAGGATGCCCGTTACGCAATGCGGGCTATGAAGGAGGAGCTGCGCCAAGCCGAGAAATCGTGGTGGCAAGCCTTTTCTTATCGTCGCCGGTTTATGGATGCCAAGCACGCTCAATTTGAGCGGTGTGGAGTTCGGAGGATCCGTACATGGATCTGGCTGCGAAAGTCGGGTGATGCCGTTAAACACTTCCGGAGCCAAGGGGATCACGAGCGGAAGAGTTGTATTGGTCTCAATTCCAGCCCGGATCGCGCTCTTCCTCTGACGGACAAGTTGGCCGAATGGGCCGAACTGAATAGACTGTCCGGACTGGCCATGACTGACATCGTGGCCCATGTCTGGCCAGAAAGATCCAAGGCGACGAGCTACTTTGGCTTATTGCAGCAATTCCTTGGTGTGGTGCCGCATATAAGGGAGATGAAGCGGTCGGCCTGCATCGAGGGCGCGCGGATGGCCCTTGCTCGTGTGAAGGTGCATTATCCGGAGATGGATGCCACCGCCGTTGTTGCCCAGGGTCCGGATGGAAGCCGGCTCCCTGCCGAGCACTACTTCGGAGAAGTCATGCGCGGTGCTTTCGTAAAGAGGCGCAGTGCTCAAAGAATGTAACGTTCAAATGAGCATAATACCTTGTAAATTAATGATTATAGTATGAATGCTTTTATACTTGTGCTTCCAAGTAGTAAAACTTCTCCCGGCGGCCGTTTGTGTATACTTGTGTATAACACGAAGATGCGATCTTGACTTGCCCCTTGCACAAGGTGTCTTTGGGGTGTTCGCAAAATAGCGATTTTCACACTTAATCCGGACGTCTCGGTCTGTTATAAGGAGGTGGTAGCGTAGCTTAACGAGGCAATCCGGACTATGGTGCTTTATTTCTTTCACTTAGCCAATGGAGCTCGAGGGTGGGGCTACGATATAGCCCCTAATGACACCGCACATCTCCGGATTCGGGTGCATATGTGCTGACCGAAGCGGTCCTTCGTCAAGGCGGGAATTCTAAACATTCGGTAGTCGATCAAGTGGTGACCGGACTCTCGCTATATCATGATCAGTTTTCGGCTTTCTCTCTTGAGGTGCTCGCCCGCCCGGCGGGGCACAATTGCGATAGTTCTCCTAGTGCGCGTTAGCGGGTGATCTGAGCGTAAGGCAGCAAAACACGGGGCAGGCAAACCCAACATTTGACCAAAGACATGATTCGAGCTGATGCATATAATGCCTAACTTGAGACGCCGAACACTCCCGAAGGTGTTGGACTTTATGATAACGGGCAGAATTATGCCCTAAGCCCCTTGTGTCCAGTGCACGGGCATTGTCTTACGACGGCCGATGCCAAAGCGTCGAGCTCGCCTTGGCTATAGGAAGAGGTCGAGGAGATTTAACAACAAGAGACGGTAATAAAAGGTCTACGTATGGTCTTAATCTGAAAAGAATCCTTGCGGCGGGTCCCTACCGCACGTCGTACTGTGTCTCCGTTGCGCCGTTATCTGGGCGTATGCATACGTTGTTCATCTGTAGAAAAGAGAGGAACATTTTAGTTTTAGAAACAGTTAGATGCGAAAAATATGAAAAGAATAAGTGTAAATAATTAAAGCTAGGTTTATATGAAACCGCGGTTAGTTGTGTGCGCAGCCCTTGTGAAAGGGTATGCGGCTAGGGAGCCCTAGCCCTTTGAGTCGGATTCGTCTATCCGAGTCCGGGTCGTTAAATGACCACAGACTTTGAAATGGCGCCATGTGGACCGGGCATCTTAAGTGTAAGAGACGCGTAATGTGGTATGGCGTTGAAGCGGACAAAAGCCTTTCGTCCCAATAGTGCTTGATATTCACTTTTGAATGGGACGATATGGAAAATTAACTTTTCGCGTCGAAAGTTGTTCGGCAACCCGAACACGACTTCTAGTAATATCGAGCCTGTGCACTTGGCGTAAGGGCCTGGCGTAACTCCTTTGAAGGAAGTGCGGCTGTGTAGAATTTTGGTAGGGTCTATCCCCATCCGACGGATTGTGTTTGAGTATAGCAGGTTTAAGTCACTGCCTCCGTCCATTAGGACGTTTGTGAATTGCAATCCGTCTATTACCGGATTCAATATTAGGGGAGTCCGTCCGCGTTTGAACACTACGAGTAGTCGGTGGTGAAAGTGATTAACTTTGATATCCAATCTCTACGGTCTGCTGGGTTGGACCGTGCAAGGCTCTTTAGAAAGTGCCGCTGTTTTCCGTGTCCTCACATGAAGTGAGTTATTGCTTTGACCCCTTGGGGAAAGTTTTGTTTTCGGTGCCTGGCGGCGGGTTTATCTTCTTCGCAGACGCGTCGAGCCCCTTGTGTTCGGCGTTTAATCGGCGGACTGTTTGAAAACCCAACAATCCTGTGGGTGTGATTTGCGAGCCTTCCGGGTACTGTGGATTTGACATATCCGACCCGAATTTTGTGTAGGTTGGACAATTCGTCGTTGTCATCCTTGACGGGCTGAGCTTTATTATTTGGCCGTGAGCTTTTAAATCCGGCGCGATTGCCGTGCTCTTTGGGCTTTTTCTTTATTCGGCGCTGCTCTTTTTCGCTACCGTGATTTTCCATTTCCATCTCTTATCTCGGATGTACTTGGGTCATTTGGTGCTGCATCTTGCCAGCCAGCTATCCTCTCTGCCTGAAGCGGGTCATGAGGCTTGTTAATGCGGTCATTGTCCTCGGTTTCTCTTGACCGAGGTGTCTGGCGAGCCATTCGTCTCGGACATTGTGCTTAAAAGCTGCTAAGGCTTGGCGTCGAGACGATCGACTATTTGGTTCTTTTGGTAAGGAACCTGTTCGAAATTTCATGGCCGACTCTCGGGCTGTTGAGTTATGTGACTTAGGTCATCTGCATCCGGAGGCGGACATAAGTCCCTTGAAAATTTGCTCTAAACGCTTCCTCGAGCTCTTCCCAACTTCCAACAGTGTTTTCTGGGAGGCTTTTGAGCCAATGACGGGCTGGCCCTTTGAGCTTGAGGGGTAGATATTTTATGGCGTGGAGATCGTCTCCTCTGGCCATATGTATATGCAATATATAGTCTTATATCCAGACTCCAGGGTCTGTTGTTCCATCGTATGCTTCTATGTTTATGGGTTTAAACCCTGCTAGGAATCCATGATCCAGCACCTCGTCGGTGAAGCATAGTGGGTGTGCGGCGCCCCTGTACTTGTACATGCCGCTATCGTCGGACACTTGATGTGTTCCTTTGCTTATTGGGGCTGTCTTTTTGGGTCCGTAGATGGACCTGGCTGGGCCATTGGACGGTGGGGGCTTTATGGCCACCTCGTCGAATTCTGGGAGCAGCTTGTGCTTCGGGTAGCTCTTGATTGGTGGCCGTTGCGTGTTTATCTGCGGTCTTGAGTACTTTGCTCCATCTTATTGGAGCGCGTCTTCTGCTGTGTTGAGCTTCCGTTTTTCTTTCTTGAGCTTCTTCTCAGTAGCGATGAGCCTGCGTTTGAAAAGCTCTTGTTCGACGGGCTCCTCGAGTTCGTCGTCATTGGGGCTTGTTTCGTCTTGGAGGAGGTATATAGTTGTGATCCTCGACCTTTTCTTACGCCGCCCTTTCGTGAGGGCTTGCTACGCATCCTCTGCGCTAAGTCTTTTGGAGGGTTTGTCTTCGGCACTCCACGGGTATTATTGTCTCCGTGCGGAATCTCCATTCTTGTTGTGGCGGGATTCAGAGCGGCGCCACGGCGCCGGCGTTTGGGTTGCTTCTTTAGAGAATCTTCCTCCGCTGCTTTCGCCATCCCTTCTTTTGGGGTATCCACCATGTAGGCGTCATATGGCGAGGTGGCCTTCGGTGCCACATGGTATTTGGGTCTGATCGTTTCGGCATCATCGTCCATAGTGTCGATGTCATCGAGTCGTAGTCTAGCATGTCGGTTAGATCGTCGGCGGTGGCTACAAAGTGGGTGGTGGGTGGGCTCTGAATTCCTTTCGTCCAAACTCCAACCGCCCCGCCATAGTCCGCCAGATTCTCTGATAGCGAGATGCTTGAGAGAATTCAGGATATCGCCAAAAGCGAGTCTTGAAAGATGTCGCGGCGGTGAATTCCATAACCGGCGCCTAATCCGGTTTAATTGGCGGGCGCGGAGGCTCGGAGTCCGCGCGAGTCCGGCGCCTCAGATCACGAGTTCGCGAGGACAAGATCGGTATTTGGCTCCATCGCCGTGGATGTCGAAGCCCTGTGGCGGCGTCTATCCACCGCCTCGTCATGGGCAATCGGCCCGGGCTAGTAGCCGGAGCGGATTAATCTTGACCAAAAACCTTTGTCCGTGGCGAGCTAGATCATGCCCATCGTCACAGTCTGGCGGCGCTTGGCTGTGGCTCGAGTCCGCCGAAGATCAAGTCTCCGCGATCATCGGCCGTGAAGTTCAAGCTTCGAATCGACTCGACGGCGGGCGTAGCTTCGATCTGCTCGGATGGCCAAGAGAATTGGCCCGCGATGCAAAGCCGCCGAATCTGAAGATCTGTCCGGGAGAAAAATCTCACCACGGACAGCGTTGATGGTTGAAGATGCCATCGAGCCTATCGATGGCGACAGAGGAACTCTCAATGAAAGCACCAATGTCGGTGTCAAAACCGGCGGATCTTGGGTAGGGGGTCCCAAAGCGTGCGTCTAGGCGGATGGTAACAGGAGGCGAGGGACACAATGTTTTTACCTGTGTTGGGCCCTCTCGATGGAGGTAAAACCCTACGTCCTGCTTGATTAATATTGATGATATGGGTAGTACAAGAGTAGATCTACCACGAGATCAAGGAGGCTAAACCCTAGAAGCTAGCCTATGGTATGATTGTTGAGATGTAATGTTGTCTCCTACGGACTAGGGCCCTCCGGTTTATATAGACACCGGAGAGGCTAGGGTTACACAGAGTCGGTTACAATGGTAGGAGATCTACATATCCGTATTGCCAAGCTTGCCTTCCACGCCAAGGAAAGTACCTTTCGGACACGAGCCGGAGTCTTCAATCTTCTATCTTCGTAGTCTAGGAGTCCGGCGGATATTGATAGTCCGGCTGTCCGGACACCCCCTAGTCCAGGACTCCCTCACAAAGGTTTGCCATTGATAGGTTTTCTAGTTTACTGGTCTCATGGTGGTGGGTGGGAGACCGGGTTATAGGATTGATTGTCGTACTATCAAGGGGGCTCTTAATGAGTAGCTTGATCGTATCGTTTGCAGAGAGCTCAAACCATTGCATCCTTGCATCATCTTTATTGGTTCTTGTTTGGTTCTTCTCCTTGTGAGATTTGGAGCTTATGGTCATCTTGATGACAAGCTCGAGTTCATCGAAAATGGAGTTCACATTCATCTTCTATGATGTTTTCGATGTTGGAGGTTATGTCGGTTCTTCTGTGTTGGAGGTTTCACTCCTCTATATGTTGGAGCTTATGCGCTGTTTTGATGCTACTCGTTGTCTTCTATCAAAGAAGCTTGAGTTTGCTCAATTCAGAGCTCATTTGCAGAAGTTGTGGCAGTTCTGGTTTTCCTTGGAGTATTCTTGTTTTCGTGGAAGTGGCTTAAGGGAGGCGCCAGCAGTAGTACCGCGGCCCCAGAGCGGCAGTGCCGCTGAAGGCCATAAGCGGTAGTACCGCTGTGAAATAGCAGTAGTACCGCCCACGGCCACAAGCAGTAGTACGACTCCGGTGCCGTCTAGTACCGCCTTGACTCGACACATGCGTGTCTCGTGTCGGGTTCAGCGGCAGTAGCAGCAGTAGTACTGCCTGTAAGCGGTAGTACAACCCATACTACCGCTACTAGTGTCGCTCAACGACCCTCCTCTCTGTTCCTTCTCCCTTAGGCGCCGTGCGAGGTCCTAGCGGTAGTACCGCTGGGCCAAGTGGCAGTACCACTGCGGCCAGCGGTAGTACCGCTCCCTTGAGCGGTAGTACCGCCAGCTGTGGGCTGTGAATGGGGATAACAGTTGGATTTTTTCCCTCCTATAAAAGGGGGTCTTATTCCCCATTGAACCTCATCTCTTTAGCTCATGTTCTTCCCCCATTGTTGACCTTCTTCGAGCTTGCTATCTCTCAATCCCTCCATGGATTCTTGCTAGTTTTTTTGGGGGGAGAGAGGAGATCTAGATCCACATTTCCACCAATCACTTTCTCCTCTATGTGAGGGGAACCCCTTGGATCTAGATTTTGGAGTTCTTGGTGTTCTCCTTCTTTTTTTTCCTCTCATTTTCCTCCATAGCTTTTGTTGCTTTGGTGGGATTTGAGAGTGAGGGACTTGGGCACTCTGTGTGTCCTTGCCATTGCATTTAGTGCATAGGTTTGATTTCTCCACGGTGATACGTGGAAGTTACAAGTTGAGAAGCTTATTACTCTTGGGTGCTTGGTACCCTTGAGCTTTTTCCTCTTAGGTGCTTGGGCGCCCTAGATGGTTGGTGGTGTTTGGAGCTCAATCATTATGGTGTAAAGCTCCGGGCAAGCGTCGGGGTCTCCAATTAGGTTGTGGAGATCGCCCCGAGCAATTTGACGGGTATCGGTGACCACCCCAAGGGGTTGCCAAAGTGTACGGGTTCGGTGACCGCCCCCAAGGGTTGCCATTTGTACAGGTTCGGTGACCTCCCTCAAGGGTCCCTCAGTGGAATCATGACATCTTGCATTGTGCGAGGACGTGAGGAGATTACAGTGCCCCTAGTGTCTTCTTGGGGAGCATTGTGCCTCCACACCGCTCCAAACAGAGATTAGCATCAACAAGGGTGTGAACTTCGGGATACATCATTGTCTCCGCGTGCCTCAGTTATCTCTCACCTGAGCCCTTTACTTATGCACTTTACTTTGTGATAGCCATATTGTTTCTTGTCATATATCTTGCTATCACCTAGTTGTTTATCTTGCTTAGCATAAGTTGTTGGTGCACATAGTGAGCCTAGTCGTTTTAGGTTTTGTGCTTGACAAATTAACCGCTAGGTTTATTCCACATTTGTTCAAGCCTAAATCGTAATTATTTTAAAGTATATCTAGCCATGGGGGCGGGCGGGCGGGCGAACTTAGGGCCTAAAAAGCCCCTGACAAAAACTAAGGCCCAGGCCCTTCTAGGCCCTACCATCGGGCCTACTTTTCAAGCCCAAGCCCGGCCCATCTGGTAAAAAGCCCTGAAAAGCCCTTAGGGCTTAGGGCAGTGGGTCGGGCCTCTTCCTTAAAATGCCGATATGCCAAGCCCAAGCCCGTCCAGGCCCTGCTGGTGGGCTCAAAACTCAGGCCCAAGCCCGGCCCACGGGCAAGACCATCGGGCCTAGGCCCTGGATTTTACGGCCGGGCCTAGGTGGGCCGACAGGGCTGGGCCTGAGTTGGCCGGGACTATTTTAAACCGCCTATTCACCCCCCTTCTAGGCGACATCCACGATCTTTCAATATCTAAACACAATGCAACTACAACTCCAATTGTAACCTACCTTGTACACTATATTTGACACAATTCCTACAAACTCCACCTCGGCGAATCCATCATCCTGAATTCTTCCATGTGTCAAACTTCCATGTACATTGGACTTGAGCTTATCCCATAAGCAGCGTTGATACTCCAAGACTCCATGTGACTCCACCAGCAACTTGTAGTCCCTTCTTTTCTTCTTCACAGTCAACACTACTCTACTTTGTGCTCCCAGCTTCCGAAGTATCCGTTCAACATCATCACACATCGACCATGTCTGTGTGAAAGTGAAAAACTCACATATTGGACGCCCCATATAAGAGTTGCCTGAACTCAACGTCATCACTCTCCTTGACTGCTTGTGTGAAACTTGAAGGAATTTCACCGTCGCCCTGTGTCACCCTGAGTCAAATTCGCAGTTGTCTCACCCCTTTTACAGATAGTCTCTCACATGTCCCACACCTATAGCACTCCGCCTCCTTCTATACCCGTCATCCGCGCTTTGCCATGTGCACTGAACACCACATAATATACGACCATGTACTCCATCTATTTTTGACAATTTCAGACTTCTCGTCACTTTATCAGATTCTCCATGGTCACTAGTGTCCATCAACCGGCACCGATAGACCCAATTACCAAATTGAATATGGTACTTGTCAACACTGCTTCAACACCCCTGCACAATTTATCCGACCACTGTCTGACCACCAATGCCTTGGCTTGTGGCTGTGTCCTGTGCTTACTACACGCCTCGTCGCTATCACCGTGCGAGCCTTTGTTGTCCCGTTCGAGTCTGCAGGGTCATGGACCCACACCACTCAACTTCCACTGCAGAGAACCACCAATCATTACCTATCAATGCCGAACATCATGTCTCCATGAGACCATTGGTACCTAGTCCGAACTACGTTGTCACTTGCTTTTTCCCCGCTGAATAGGCTTTGACTCTTTATGCACTTACACCGTAGCCCCTCAATCAGCACAGAGTGAAGTCTTCCAGACTCCAGCTCCACCTTCAACATGACTCCATGGTAGATGATCAGTCCACCCTCGCGGCCCATCGACTTCAAGCTCTGTGTGTACGCCACCTTGAATCAACCCCGCATCATAGTCTTGTTGAAGCCACACAAGCTCTCAAGCATGTGCCACATGTTTCCACACCCAAAGTTGTCACCATCACCATCATGCGCCTATATCATCATCGCCAATCCCATCACCATCTTCTGTATCAACCGACTCATTTTGGTCCGTCGGACTGTCTTGCCCGACCAAGCCGATCTTATTAAGCTACACAACACACCCAAGGCTCCCAAATCATCTTCGGCGAATTTCCATCTATCACATTATAATTCCATCTTAGCTGACATGACTTCCCGCAACGCCTTCGAGCATTCCTATTGCGTCAAAAAATCTTTCACCCTTGTCTGCCATAACCCAAGGTTTTTGGTTCCGCGAACTCCTCTACCTCAAACCTAACACCCATTGATGCCATCGTTCTTCGTACGGCTGACCCTGCGAAAAATTAACCGAGCTTCCAACGTGATGCACCAAGTACACGAGCAAAACCTGAGGAGGTAAACCCTGTGTACTAATAGCAAATCCGACCAAACTTGGTCTTCTCATGATAACTCTTGTCGAAAATTGGCACCCATAGAGGTACCACATCATTTGGCTCGCGAGGCGTCATTCGACATCATTTTCTTATTTCCCAAAGAGACACGCCTACAAGTGGTGTGGTGGGTGGCGACTTGTGCTTTTGGGCAAATACGGTTCAAGGAAGGTTGACCCACTTTTAATAGCCAGAGTAGCCTTCTCGAACGACACAATGGTCGACCAGGCTCGAATGCGGGTAGGCGACAAGCTAATGAACTTCCATGAATGATGAGATCTAGGGTTTAAACCGCAACACCAACCAAAGTGTTGGGTAGGTCTGGTATATCGGAGTTCGACATGGAGGACGTCCGAATTCCCCTAGACCCCACCCCCGATTTGGCCGCATAGGGAGATATCGGACATTGAGACATGTCTGGCCTAATTGGAGCTCGCTCACATTAAATGCCTAAAAGTATTTGGACCGTTCGGTATGTAACACATAGGACATGTTTGGTGAGCCCTATTGGAGCACGCATATAGCTCATGCATTGCAAGGTGTACGCTGCAATCGCCTACACCGCATGTGATCTGGGCCGGTCCACCATAGCGGCAGCTCCCCCCACACGCTACAACGCTCATCTACATGCACGATTTACGTTCTATTTTTTAAAAATCATTTTTCATTCCTTTCTTCACTATTTTTCAGGAAATTTCACGAATATTTTAGACATACATGAATACATTTTTTTAATATTCATGTCGTGTAAACAAAATCACGCAATTTATACAAAACTATTTGTATCATTTTAAAAAAAGTTTTGGGAAAATTAAAAATTCCTCACGCGTTTAAAAGAATGTTCATGACATGTTTAGAAAATGTTCATACAATATAAAGAAATGTTCACATGATATTTAAATATATTTTGTACAATTCAAAATAAATATTCTTGGCATTTGAAAAATCTGCACACATTTCAAATATATAGGTGCGGGAGTTTTTAAATGTTTGTACAATGTGTAAAAATATTTGCAAAATCTAAACAATATTTTCATGACATTAAAAATGTTCACATGTTTCAAAAGTATGTTCATAATTTTTAAAAATGTTTGTATAGTATATAAAATATTTAATTTTTTCAGAAAAAAATATTTTGTCTCATTAAAAAAATCATGTGTTTTTTAGATATACATTCAAAAAATATTAAACATGCGTAAATATGTGCACTTCTACATGGAAAATAAAAATGCATATTAAAAAATTAGACATGTATTGTGAAAAGTTAAAAAAATATAAAAGTTAAACAAAAAATAAAGAAACACAAAAAAGGAAAATAAAAATAAAAATAAAAAAGCGCATGAAAGATTGTGAAACCAGTTCATACTGGTCTCCTATTTGTGGGCCTTCCCACTAAGACGTGATTGCTCTGGAGTAAGTCCTATCCCTCCCAACTTCCGGAGCGACTATATTTGGCATTCAGCGAGACGGGAGAAACCCTCGCTTATGGATTTCAGTATTTGTGCCAGCCTATCCGCGCGTACATTAAAGAAAAAAGAAATTGAGAATGGGGAGAACGCGGGATCAATCCCTGGTCTCCAGGAAGAACGCCCACACAATTGAAACTCCGCCCATTTCCAGTTACTGGTTAGTAGTAGTATCGTGACCTACTAGAGGCGACCCAAAGTTCCAAACCGGTCTTCACCATTTCTTCCTTTCTTTTTTCTTTTGTTTTGTTTCCTTTCTTTTTTTGTTCTCCAATTTTTTAATTATGTTTTGCATTTGTTTCTTTCTTTTCATTTTTTATTTTGATTCATTTTTCAGTTTTCACATTTCGAATTTTTTTGTTTCGTGAATTTTCATTCTGCATTTTTGTGCATATCAACAACATTTTTCTAATAGAAGTTTAACACTTTTCCAATACATATTCCACATTTTTTTAATACATGCTCAACATTTTCTCTCTACATATTTTTAACATTTTTAAAATGGTTTATTAACATTTTTAAATACAAATCAATTTTTTTCTATAAACACTTACAAACTTTTCCAAATGATTGAGTAACATTTTTCAAATACAACAATAATTTCTTCTAATACGTGGTCAACATTTTTCATCTACACATTTAACATTTTAAAATGTTTGATTTTCTTTTTCTGAATGCGATATTAACATATTTTAACACATGGCCAACATTTTTTATACACATTTAACATTTTCAAATGCTTGATTAACATGTTCTAAATACTTGTTCAACACATTTTTCAAATGGTTGGCTAACATTTTTTATGTACATGATAAAACAAATCATCATTTTGTAATACATGGTCAACATTTTATCTTATACACATTTAACATTGTTCAAATTCTTGATCATCATTTTTCAAATACTTGTTCAATATATTTTCAAATTCTTAATTAAAATTTTTATATACATTAACAAGAAATTTCATCATTTTTTTAATACATGGTCAACATTGTTCTATAGCCATTTAACATTGTTCAAATGCTTGATTAACTTTTTTCAGATACTTGTTCAACATTTTTTTTCAAATGCTTAATGAACATATTTTTATACATGATAAAAATAAATCATCATTTTTGTAATACATGCTCAACATATTTTCTATACGCATTTAACATTTTTCAAGTAGTTGATCAACACTTTATCAAATGCCTAATTAAAATTTGTATATACATGATTAAAAATTCATATTTGTAAATACATGATTAACATTTTTTATATACATAATTAACAAATTTCAAATGCTTGATCAACATTACTTGTTAAAAAAATTAAATGTTTGATTATAATTTTTATAATACATGACCAAAAAATTTATACACATTTTTTATACATTTTGTATATGTGATAAACATTTTCTCTATATACATTCAACATTTTTCAAATACTTGGTAAACATTTTCAAATATTTTTATAGAGTGTTTTTTGTAATGTACACAGTCACATACACTCACACACACACACACACACACACACACACACACACACACATATACTATAAAACAAAAGGAAACAATAAAGCAAAAAACAAAAGAAAAATGTAGAAAAGACATAAAAGGAGGCTATGGCCTCTTGCACTCCTGGACCTGCCCATCTCGTCTCCCCTTCAGCGAGGGTTCCTACCCTCTCGCTGAAGGCGAGACATAGTCGCGCCCCCAACTTCCAAGCGAGTCCGCTTCGATCGAAACTGGAACTGTTCAAAGACAAGAAGAGGAGTCTGGTCAGATTGATGACGCATGTCCCATGTCTTATTTCTCATGCTTGATAACATGCCATTTGGATGCTCATTTTAATATGTGGATCAATGCTACTACAAATGTCAAATCTCATTTTTATTATAATTAAAATTGTCAAGGCAATGTTAAGTTTCAATTTTCTCTAATTCAAATTCAAATTGGCCTAAAAAATCAAAACATGCACAACTTGACGCTATCAAGAACATGCGACGATATTGGTGACAGAAATTGAAGCCGTCACACAGTCGTGCCCCCACTTGTAAGCAGCCACGTTAGCACCGTCCGGACCCACTTGTAAGCAGCCACGTCATCTTCCGGACCCACATGTAAGCAACCACGTCAGCATCTTCTGGGCTCACATGTCAGCAGCGTTGGCCGGTCAAAACTGACGTCGACTTATTACTGATGGGGCAACCAGCGATAAAACCCACAACGGAGCCACATGGAAGTAGCCATGTCGGCAACTGTTGGCCCTAGTTGTCAAAATCTTTGACCGGTCAAACCCGCAAACCGGTCATTGGTGACGGATTATCGTCACCAAAGACGATCTTAGGCGAGAGATTGTCCTATCATAGGTGTCATTCTAGGTCGTCACCAAAAACGACCATCAGTGACATTTTTGGGTTCGCCACCTAAGGTGCGATCTTGCCTGACTGAGGGAATGGTATCGTTAAGATTTTATTTTTTATGACGACACTTCGGTGACGGTGGGGGTGACGGCTGAAAATCATCACCAGTACATTTTGCATGAAAAAGAATCGGTTTTTTGCGACACAAGTGAAACGTCGCAAAGTAGAGCATTGTTTGTAGTGATTGCACCTTCGCCATGGATCCCTCTCATCCAACTATGCTGCTGCTCATGAGCAAGTTGAGGCTGCTAGAGCTGCTAAGCCAACCAGTGGGTCTAATACTTCTATTGTGGAGATGCCCAAGACCAAGAGTGATCAGATGACCTATTTACTCTTAGCTACCTAGAGGGCCGAGTAAGGCCTAGCTAACTTTATGATGAACCAGGAGAGCCTAGAGTGGATCATGGAAACTGAGTTCCATTTTCTTGATGTCAAGACGATAGAGATGGCCACTGAATTGCAGAACCTTAAGGAAGATGCCGAGGCACAGTTGAGTGATTCTGATGAGCAGACGACCACACAGTATCAGACACAGCCCATATCATCTTCCATTGTTGCCCCAACCACAATTCTGCCAGCCCCTATATCTATACCACTAGTCTAGCAGACTTCATCGGAGGCATTGACATACAGACTTGTCTCCACTCCATCGACCCACACCGGTGCTGCTAGTGAGAGGACTACTTCATCACTAGCTGTCATGGGTCGGGCCTAGCGACGCTTAGCTCTACATCATTCGATCTTTTTTGTAACTTGTTGCCAAAGGGGGAGAGTGATACAATAGATCACTAGGGCTTCAAGCAGAGAGTGTATCTGTTTTTGCATTTTATTCGATTTGCTTTTGAGATACAGTGATTTGCTTTGGATGTAGAACTTATGTGGTGTGCTTGACCGTACTTTGTTTGCTTCTTGTGCTACCTATCCTTTGATTATGCTTGATATCATGGTCATTCACATGTGTTCTTGGTGATGAGTGCTTATTACATTCCATCCATATTCTTTTATGCGCTCCACCAAGATGTAGGTGGCATGGAAGAGTCACCCCATGAACCTAATCGATTATGCATTTGCATTGAAATGCAAAATTTTATAATGCACAAATTAGGGGGAGCTCTTGCTTATCACATACTTCTCAAAGCGACGATGTTATGCAATGATTATATCTTTATGTCAAAGATTTGATCTATATGTTGTCATCAATTACTAGAAAGAGGGAGATTGAAAGTGCAACTAATCCCCAGGTGGTTTTGGTAATTCATAACAACATATTCATCATTGAACTAATGCCTACACAAAAAATCTTTCAGGAAAGTTCAATCTAGGTATGGTGACGAGACGTGAATGTGGACCCCTAAAAATGCAAAGGAAAAACAATGGCAAAGCTTCAAGACTCTACATTTTTGGTTGAGTGATCCAAGATCACATTTAGTCCACAGGAAAGCTAATACTATTATAAGGGGATGAGGTTTTGATCATGATCTATTTTCTCAAGTGTTATAGTTATTGCACCAAAACCCTCCACACTCTCCCTTCCTTCTATGTCCAAATACCTAGAGTCTATATCGGTCCCACCGAAACACATCTAGTCGGACCCACCGAGAAACACTTGACATAGCCACTACCTAAACCCCAGCAACTCGATCCCACCAAGATGACCCTTTGGTATCACCGAAGAGCACTTGTCAACCTTCTATTGCATATCGGTTTCATGTCAGAAATTCTGAGTGGTTTCGGCCGGTCTCACCGAAGTGTTGAAAGTGATTAGGTCATCACCATTTGGTCCCACCAAGCTGTTCCATCCGGTCTCACCGAAAAGCCTAAAGTTCATACCTTGTGTACTAGTCGGTCTCACCGAGTGTTTTCACCCGGTCCCACCAAGTAGTGCATAAAGGTGTGTAACAGTTGTATTTTTGGTTCTGCCTATATATACCCCCACCCATTCCACCAAGTCTCAAAGAGCAACTAGGATGAAACTACCACTTCCCATATTCATTTTCTGAGAGGGAACCATCTGTAATTGTGTTGAAGTCAGGGGCTCCGACCTTTGATCCTTGATTTCTAGCCCCCTCAAGTTTCTTTGCACTCCAATCCTTCTCCTACCACATAACCAAATTTGTGAGAGACTGATTGCATGTTGAGGAGACTATCTTTTGAAGAACAAGAGCGAGGGGTTCATTATCAACAACATCTATTACCTTTTGGAGAGTGGTGTCTCCTAGATTGGTTAGGTTTCACTTGGGAGCCTCCAAGATGTGGAGTTGAACCAAGGTTTGTAACTGCAGGGAGATTGCCTACTTCGTAAAGATTTACATTGAGTGAGGTTAGTCCTTCGTGGGCGTCAGCCATGATGGCATAGACAAGGTTGATTCTTTGTGGACCCTTCGTGGGTGGAGCCCTATGTAGACTCGTGCAGTCATTACCATCCGTGGGTTGAAGTCTCCTTCAACATGGATGTACGATAGCACCACCTATCGGAACCACGAGAAAAATCACCGTGTCTTCATTGCGTTTGATCTTCTCCAAACCCTCCTTTACGTTTCTATGCAAAGTCTTTACTTTTCGCTGCCTACTATCTTAGACTTGCATGTGTAGGGTGTGACAAGACTTGTTAAATTTGCTAAAACTTGCTTAGAACTAAAATTAGGAAAATGTTAAGTTTTGATTTATCAAGTAGTCTAATCAGCCCCCTCTAGACATACTTGTGATCTGACAACTTACACATTAATGTTGACAACCGTGCAACCACTAGTGATGATCTACATGGCCTAGCAAATCTAGCAATCAAAAATCCCCTCTTTTCAGAAACCTAGTGGAGGGAGGAATCCAAGCTATCATACGCCTTCTGGAAATCTAGCATGAGGTAGATGCCCCTTTGGCATTGGGCCTTAACCTCGTGGATAACCTCATGGAGAGGATTGCCCCTTAATAAAGGCAAACTGGTTAGGTTGTCTGAGTCTATTAGCCAACGAGACAAGCCTAATTGCACACACCTTCGCAAAGATTCAGTGGATCGCATTGATCACGACAATCGACCTAATGTGCTTGATACCTGTGGCCACCCCATCATCTTGGGGATCAGGGTTATCACATCCAAATTTAGGCGGGACATATCAAGCGTGCTAGTGTACAATTCCTGGAACATCGGCATGATCACTGACTTGATATGGTCCCAGAATTTCCATAAGTAGACAATTAACCCATCTGGCCCGGGAGCATAGGAGGGCTTCATGTCCATGACAGCACAACCAACTCCTTAACCAAGAATGGGAAGTTCTCGATGGCCGGGACCGTGGCCTCAACGCGCCGATGGTCCAAAACCAAGGCAGCCCCTGACCAGTGTTCTGCCGCGAATGAGAATACTCGGTTGTTGCAATCACACGACAAGAACATCACCCACCCTGCCATGGCAGTTCATCACTGAGCTCAATCACATCACCCCTTCTCACTATGGTGAGCGAGTATGACATTGCTGCATTTCGCAAGTGGCCAACCATTACGATCCCTTCTGCCACCGTACGCCGCACTTGTTTCTCTCTCAGTAGATCAATCAATAAATTTTTTTTCCTGTGCATGGGGATTATTATTCATCTCCGAATGCTAAAGTACCAAAATACATTTTTCTTCATTTTTGAGATTCATAATCTCTTTTAAGGGGGTAATACCTCCACCTGTAGAAGTCTTTGTATAACGCCACCAATCTTTTGTGTGTGTGTGTGTGTGTGTGTGTGTGTGTGTGTGTTATTTGATGCACACAACCAACAATAACGCCACCGACCAAGCTAGGGAGTTCTGTTCGCCATCTACAACCGTAAATCTTCTGCGCACATTTTCATATCATAAATTTAATAAAAAGAAGTTCTGTTAACCCCACCATTCCCTGCAGCGGATCAGAAAGTGGTTGCATATTTCTCAGAATGGCAGGGTTAGCATTGAAGCAACCTTCCAACCATAAACCTGCATCCATCACTCCTCACATTCCCATCGCTTGCCCAAAACAAACAGCTTTGCTCACTCAAAGAGGTCCATATGCATATCCCATACACACGACACAACCAATGAACCTTTTTATGAGCCCATCTCTTGTCTTGCACAAACCCCAAGCCAGATCCGTATATCATGCTGCTTTGCCTCTACATGTCCACACTGGAAGCCACAGTCCACTCTGCTTCCCTCCCTAAAACAAATCATCTCCCGCTGACTCTGCACGTTGCGTCAGATCTCTAGCTCGTGTCAACTCTGAATACCCATGCTACATGTTGTTTGACCTTGCAAAGTGGAGCAGGAGCAGGGGGGGCATGAAGTTGATCCGCAGGGGCAAGCGTTCAAGGGCGAAGAAGGGCTCGTCGGCCCCGTTGCAATCTACCGGAGATGTTGATGGTGGAAGCGGGGGTGGCTCCAATAGCAGGCAAGTGGCGCCTGAGAACGTCCTCCCGGCTGAATCGACTACAATCGCTGGCTATGGTAGTGTTCTTTTCCTTACTCGCCTTGTGTGTGTTTCTACATTCGTAGTAGGTGGATCATGGAGGGTCTCCCTTTGTTGACTCTCATCAAGCGAGAGATGAAACGAGCAGTCAGAAGCCAAGTAGGTTTTACCCTGCATGGACGATGGTCCAGATCGGTCAGGTTGTCTTCTCGTTGTACTTGTACGAGAACCATGGCGGTTGATTTTCCTTAGTTTGTTTGCTTTTTGGCTGTGGCATCCTATTATGCAGAGTCCAGGTACCAACTCTCTGTGGTTGTACGGCCTCACAATGCGACGTTTGAGTCAATAAATTTTCTTTATCAAATTTTTTGCTTATTGCAAAGTGGTCATGCATCAACTTTTGGCTTTTGGAATTTAGAAACGGATGGAATTTCCTGAAAAACAATGGCAGATCATATACGCATTTTTATTTATAGTTTTTAGCAAATTTTGTCATCGAATACATGCATTGCGATATAGCCTGCAACACTAATAGATACAGTTACTTATTCTACTGGAAATTCATTTTCTTATAGTTCATTGGATAATAGCTTCAGTTCAAGCAATTGTCTTTCCCAATATGCAAGCGTCAGTTTCGTTATTTTCAGGAGAAAAAAGGCTTATCCTATAGGAAGATTACAGGAAATAAGTAATGAAGATTATTTGCATATGTAGCTTTTCCACAGGAAGATTTGCCGCCCTAACAAAGAGAAGCACCAAGATATTTTGTTGGCATTTCTCTACGCAGAATGTTGGTGCTGTTGACGTTTCCCTGCATCTCTTAATCATGTCACAAAGTAGGGGCATGCACGTTTCCTCTGCTTTATGATGAACGGCAGAAGAAACCACAGGAACGTGGGTCCTGCTCCTGCATGTCTAGTGGCTGTTGAGCTGTTCTCATCATGGTCATTATTGTGTTTGAAAATTGTCATCACGATTAAGTTATCAATCATTTTCCATGCAGCTAGCAGCAGAGATGAAGCTTTCTACGAAGCCTCTCCTTGGTTAGACTCGGACTGTGAAGACGATTTCTTCAGTGTAAATGGAGGTAACGATATAAAACTAACTCACGTAACTCGTAGCCAGAAAGGAAATTTTCCAAGAAGTCCGGTGTTGCGAGAATCACTTCCGCTTTCGGACGCAGAGTTTTTGCACCCGAGCTGAACAGTAAAATCGAAACAAAACCGAAAACAATTCAAAAATTCTAATTTCTTTTGGGGAGAAACATTGGCAAAAGTTTTTAAGTGCTTGCAAAAATTCGTCATGGAATCACATTCCTGTAAGACATGGCAAAAAAAAAAACAAATTTAGTGTTCCAAAATGCTTTTAAAAGCAGCATTTGCAGAGTACCAATTTTGTTTTTTCTGCCACGCCTTCTAGGAATGTGATTCTCTGATGAATTTTTGCAAGCACTTAAAAACTTTTGTCAATGTTTCTCCCCAAAAAATAGTTTTTTTTGAATTTTTTCCATTTTACTGTTCACCGAGCTCAAATGAGCTCGGGAGCAGAAAGGCAGCACTTTCGCTTTCTGAACCACATTTGTGTATCTCAGATGGTACACCTGCGAGAACATTCAGCACAACTGCAAGCAACCAGGCCACAGCTGCTGCATTTGAACCTCAGACAAAGCTGCCCACGCTGGAGGCGATCCTCAAATCCGATCCCCTGAAGCCAGCCCCACAGACGAAGAAGCTCGGTGACCTCCTCAAGGAGAAGCAAGAAAGCGCCGATGGCGCCGGCGACATCTCCAGGGCTCGCGCCGGAGGCGGAGCTGGGCGGTGCTGCATCCCTCAGTTGTCGCGGGTCATCAGCCACAGGGAGAGGAGAAATTAAGGGCAAGTGACAAGACAAGACCGGGGATGAGTCGGGACCATTGATGGCAAGTCGATCGGGGTTTGTTGAAATTGAAACTGATCAGTTTCCTTCGGTTAAATTCCTGTCGGCGTGTACAATTTCAGATTGCCTTATGGAACAGCCGCGGCAAACAATTTAGCCGTCCAAGTGTATATACACAAGCGTGCCACATGCAGTACAAGAGCAACCAGTTCTAGATGTGGGTTTCTATACTACTATATGATCTGTTGGCTGTTTAAGTTGGAATCAAGTGTGCCTCTGCTAATAACGTTTCTGTCAGATGATTTACTCCGATACTGCAGACTTGCAGTGTATTTTACATATTTTTGAAACCGATTATCATATTGCAGTGCATAGTATAATCGAATACGAGTAAAATACACTCATGGTACCTATACTCTTGGAGATAATTCTTTTTTTTTGCGGGGGTGCGATAATTCAATTTGATGTCCAGGCTCATCCACACCCTGTGAATAGTACAATAAAAGAATACCAAAAAAATTCAGAAAACTCCAAAAAAAAATTATGGTGCAACATGCTCTAATGTGTGATGTTGTGCAAAATTTCAGGCATTTTGTACATTCAAGGAGCTCGTGGCAAAAAAAGAAAAATAGCGGATGTGAATAGTGTTATTTTCAAAAGTGTCTCACACACCCGAAAGTTGTGTTTTATGCCACGTGCTTCTCAAATGTCCAAACTGCACAAAATTCCGTACGCGCATCACGCACATGAGCATCTTGCACCACAAAAAAAAGGATTTTCTTTGAATTTTTCTCTCTATTTAAACGATTTTACTTTTCACACCCAGGCTCATCAAAAGTCTAGGTGCATAATAGTCGCGCCCCTTGGAAAGCGCAAATTACGGTCATTAGGCTTGTGCCGATTGCTCACCATATGGTCACCGGTGTTCGAAGCAGCTGTGTTTGGGACAACTGGTGTAGTAGGCATGGAAAATGTTGCATTTTTTGCACTTAGTTACCTATTGTGTCTTTCATTTTCGCCCCCCCAACCCCGAGCCCAATCATTCTCCATTCGAACCAAATATCTATCCCATCATCCAGCCAATCGCCCCTCCACCTTAGCCGCGTTGTCTCAACCATGCCATCATCGCCCTCGCCGAGCTAATCGCCCCCTCATTGTTCACTCGTCGTGCACCTCCGCAGGCACACATGATACCTTTGTCATGTTCCTTCTTCCGCCGCGCGCTCGTCCATGAAGGCCATGTCGGCCACAAGCTCGTCTGGGACATGCGGCGTTGCTGCTCTGTGCTATCTAGTCAAGCGCCATGATTGTAGTCGATTTGTCAAGTGTTACTTCTTACAAACCCCAACCATACAAACATCTTCTTCTACAAAGGCATCACCACAATGTGAGCCATTTATAGCATCTTGATCTCTATTTTTGCGGGCATTTTATTCTTGGTTTGATATGGTTATATTCATTTTGGCAAAGCCTAAGGAATGGGGCTGCGATTTCTGGCAATAGGAGCTCTCGTATGTTCTGTATTTGGTGCAACATGACGATCTGGGGGAGCATGTGGTGCAAGATGAAGAGATAAAATAGATGAGAAGATATGTAGTTCCAAACGTAGCAGTAGGAAATAAAGTAGTGGTTGTCTTGAAGGAGATGGTTTCTTTACAATTTTGCACTAGTTGTATTCTATGGAGTTGCAATCATAAAGATGTGATCCATGTGTTGAGGAACTTTGCTCATTATCAAGTGATGAATGTGATTTTTATCAAGTTTAAGTCAATATTTGATCATATACCATGTATCATGTCAAAGAATGTGTTTCTCAACGACCTCAACCTTCCAACTCACCTTTGAACCTCAATATGTCGATGTCGTCAACGTTTGGACTCGCCTTAAATCCTTGATGCCTCAATGTCGTCAACATAATTCGGACTCGCCTTTGAACCTCGATGTCGTCAACCTTCGGACTCACCTTGAGACCTCGATGCCTCAATGTCGTCAACCTTCAGACTCGCCTTCGAACCTCGATGTCTCAATGTGGTCAATCTTGCCCTTGTACCTTGAGGGTGTGAGAGCCTGGCTTAATAGAAATGATAGACTACTCATATCAATAAGGAATTGCTTCTCATCCGGGAGCCCATTCGAAAAGAACTCCAAAGTTAAGCGTGTTTGGCTTTGTGTGATTCTAGGTGTTGGAAATATGCCCTAGAGGCAATAATAAAAGGATTATTATATTTCAATGTTCATGATAATTGTCATTTGTTCATGCTATAACTGTATTATCCGGAAATCGTAATACACGTGTGAACACTTAGACCCAATGAGTCCCTAGTGAGCCTCTAGTTGACTAGCTCGTTGTGATCAATAGATAGTCATGGTTTCCTGACTATGGACATTGGATGTCGTTGATAACGAGATCACATCATTAGGAGAATGATGTGATGGACAAGACAATCATAAGCATAGCATAAAAGATCGTATAGTTCGTTTGCTAGAAGCTTTGCCAATGTCAAGTATCTATTCCTTCGACCATGAGATCGTGTAACTCCGGTTACCGTAGGAGTGCCTTGGGTGTATCAAAGCGTCCTGGCGTGGCGGGTGACTATAAAGGTGCATTACGGTATCTCCGAAAGTATCATTGGGTTGACACGGATCGAGGCGGGATTTGTCACTCCGTATGACGGAGAGGTATCTCTGGGCCCACTCGGTAATGCATCATCATAATGAGCTCAATGTGACCAAGGTGTTGTACGGGATCATGCATTCTGATGCGAGTAAAGTGACTTGCCGAGAGCGAGGCTGAACAAGGTATTGGGATCCGAGCGATCGAGTCTCGGGTAAATAACGCATCGATTGACAAAGGGAATTGTATCTGAGGTTTGATCGAATCCTCGACATCGTGGTTCAACCGATGAAATCATCGAGGAGCATGTGGGAGCCAACATGGATATCCGGACCCGCTGTTGGTTATTGCCGAGAGTCGTCTCGGTCATGTCTGCGTGTCTCCGAACCCGTAGGGTCTACACATAAGGTTCGGTGGCGCTAGGGTTAGTAGGAAGTCAAGTATGTGACCACGAATGTTGTTGAGTCCGGATGAGATCCGGACGTCACGAGGAGTTCGGAAGGTCGGAGGTAAAGAATAATATATAGGAAGTGGTGTTTGACCATCGGGAAAGTTTGGGGTTTCGGTAAATCTGGGACCAGGAAGGGTCGAGGTCCACCGGTGGGGCCACCTATCCGGGAGGGCCCCATGGGCTGAGAGGGAAGGAACCAGCCCACAAGGGGCTGGTCGCCCCTAGGGTCCACCTGCGCCTAGGGTTGAAACCCTAGGGGTGGGGCGCCCCTTGGCTTGGGGGTACTCCACCCCTTGGCGCCGCCCCCGGAGATTGGATCTCGAGGGCAGCCCTACAGGGGCCTATATAAAGGGGGAGGGAGGGGCTGCTGTACCAACTCCCAAGGCGCAGCCCTCCCCCCCAACACATCTCCTCCTCCGTAGAGCTCGTGAAGCCACAGCCGAATCTTGCTTCTCCACCATCATCACGCCGTCGTCTTTGCGGTGGAGCTGTCTTCCTCAACCTCTCCTTCCCCTTGCTGGATCAAGAAGGAGGAGGCGTCGATCGTCCGCACGTGTGTTGAGCAGCGGAGGTGCTGTCCGTTCGACACTTGGCATCGGTGATCCGAATCACGTTCGATGCGACTCCATCATCACCTTGCAAGCTTCCGCACGCGATCTACAAGTGGTATGTAGATGCTATCTCTCTCCGTTACTCGTTGCTTAGATGAACTCATAGATGGATCTTGGTGAAGCCGTAGGAAAAATTTTAATTTTCTGCAGCGTCCCCCCCAAAGTGGCATCATGAGCTAGGTCTATCGTAGTTCTCTAATGCACGAGTAGAACACAATTTGTTGTGGGCGTTGATCTTGTCATCTTACTTGCCTCTACTAGTCTTTTCTTGCTCAGCGGTATTGTGGGATGAAGCGGCCGGACCAACCTTACGTGCGCTTCGTGAGACCGGTTCCACCGGTGACATGCACTAGTTGCATAAGGTGGTGGCGGGTGTCTGTCTCTCCACTTTAGTTGGAGCGGATTCGATGAACAAGGCCCTTATGAAGGGTAAATAGAAGTTGACAAAATCACGTTGTGGTGATTCGTAGGTAAGAAAGCGTTCTTGCTAGAACCCAATCGCAGCCACGTAAAGATGCAACAACAACTAGAAAGCGTCTAACTTGTTTTTGCAGCGATTGATCATGTGATGTGATATGGCGAAGTTGTGATGAATGATGAATTGTGATGTATGAGATCATGTTCTTGTAATAGGATTCACGACTTGCATGTCGATGAGTATGACAACGGCGGAGCCATAGGAGTTGTCTTTATTTTTGTATGACCTGCGTGTCATTGAAGAATGCCATGTAAACTACTTTACTTCATTGCTAAACGCGTTAGTCATAGAAGTAGAAGTAGTCGTTGGCGTGACAACTTCATGAAGACACGATGATGGAGATCATGATGATGGAGATCATGGTGTCAAGCGGTGACAAGATGATCATGGAGCCCGAAGATGGAGATCAATGGAGCTTGATGATATTGGCCATATCATGTCACAACTATATAATTGCATGTGATGTTTATTATGTTTATGCATCTTGTTTACTTAGGACGACGGTAGTAAATAAGATGATCCCTTATAAAATTTCAAGAAGTGTTCTCCCTAAGCGTGCACCGTTGCTACGGTTCGTCGTTTCTAAGCACCACGTGATGATCGGGTGTGATGGATCCTTACGTTCACATACAGCGGGTGTAAGACAGTTTTACACAGCGAAAACACTTAGGGTTAACTTGCGAGCCTAGCATGTGCGGACATGGCCTCGAACACGGAGACCGAAAGGTCGAACACGAGTCGTATGGAAGATACGATCAACATGAAGATGTTCACCGGCGATGGCTAGTCCGTCTCACGTGATGATCGGACACGGGCTAGTCGACTCGGATCGTGTAACACTTAGATGACTAGAGGATGTCTAATCTAAGTGGGAGTTCATAATTTTGATTAAGAACTTTATTATCATGAACTTAGTCTAAAACCTTTGCAAATATGTCTTGTAGATCAATGGCCAGCGCTAATGTCAACATGAACTTCAGCGTTCCTAGAAAACCAAGCTGAAAGATGATGGCAGCAACTATACGGATTGGGTCCGGAACACGAGATCATCCTCATAGCTGCGAGGAAGCAATATGTCCTAGAAGGACCGCTAGGTGCCGCTCCGTCGAAGAACCAAGGCGTTATGAGCGGCAGCAAACTTCGTCTTGATGATTACTCCCTCGTTCGATGCGGCATGCTCTCTGACTTAGAACCGGGGCTCCAAAAGCGTTTTGAGCATCACGGAGCATATGAGATGTTGAAGAGCTGAAACTAGTTTTCCAAGCTCATGCCCGGTCGAGAGATATGATGTCTCCGACAAGTTCTGATTGTAAGATGGAGGAGAACAGTTACGTCGGTGAGCACATCACGAAGATATGCGGGTTGCGCTCGTCGACCCAGTTGAACATTAACCTCCCGGATGAGGCGGTCATTGACAGAATCCTCGATCGCTCCCACCAAGCTACAAGAGCTTTGTGATGAACTACAACATGCAGGGATGGTAAAGACCATTCTGAAGTGTTCTCGATCTTTGAAGTCGCAGAGGCTGAAATCAAGAAAGAACATCAAGTGTTGATGGTCAATAAGACCACTAAGTTCAAGAAGGGCAAGGGTAAGAAGAACTTCAAGAAGGGCGGCAAAGATGTTGCCGCGCCCGTAAGCTTGTTGCGGGAAGAAGTCAAAGAATGGACCCAAGCACGAGACCGAGTGCTTTTATTGCAAAGGGAAAGAACCTTTGGAAGTGGAACGCCCCAAATACTTAGCGGATAAGAAGGCGGCAACACCAAAGGTATATTTGATATACATGTAATTGATGTGTACCTTACCGATTACTCGTAGTAACTCCCGGTATTTGATACGGTGCCGTTGCTCACATATGTAACTCACTGGCAGGAGCTGCGGAATAAACGGAGGCTGGCGAAGGGCGAGGTGACGATCTTGCGTCGGGAATGGTTCAGAGTCGATGTGATCGCCGTCGGCATCTGCCTCTACATTTACCCACGGGATTAGTTTTAAACCTCAATAATTGTTATTTAGTGCCAAGTTTGAGCATGAACATTGTATCTGGATCTCGTTTGATCTGAGATGGCTACTCATTTAAGTCTGAGAATAATGGTTGTTCGATTTATATGAGAGATATGTTTTATGGTCATGCTCCGATGGTCAATGGTTTATTCTTAATGAATCTCGGCGTAATATTACACATGTTCATAGTGTGGATGCGAAAAGATGTAAAGTTGATAACGATAGTCCCACATACTTGTGGCATTGCCGCCTTGGTCACATTGGTGTCAAGCGCATGAAGAAGCTCCATCTTGATGGACTTTTGGAGTCTCTTGATTATGAATCGTTTGACACATGCGAACCATGCCTCTTAGGCAAAATGACCAAGACTCCGTTCTCGGAACAATGGGCGAGCAACCAACTTGTTGGAAATCATACATCTTGATGTGTGCGGTCCAATGGCGTTGAGGCTCGTGGAGGATATCGTTATGTTCTCACTCTCACCGATGACTTAAGTAGATATGGGTATGTCTACTTAATGAAACACAAGTCTGAGACCTTTGAAAAGTTCAAGGAATTTCAGAGTGAGGTGGAGAATCAGCGTGTGAAAGATAAAGTTCCTCGATCGATCGTGGAGGAGAATATTTAAGTCACGAATTTGGCACACACTTAAGAAAATGTGGAATCGTTTCACAACTCACGCGCTGGAACACCTCGGTAAACGGTGTTTCGAGCGTCGTGTCGCACTCTATTGGATATGGTGCGGTCTATGATGTCTCTTACCGATTTACGCTATCATTTTGGGGATACGCTCTAGAGACAGCTACATTCACTTTAAATAGGGCACCGTCTAAATCCGTTGAGGCGACACCGTATGAATTATGGTTTGGGAAGAAACCTAAGTATCGTTTCTAAAAGTTTGGGGATGCGATGCTTATGTCAAGAAACTTCAACTGAAAAGCTCGAACCCAAGTCGGAAAATGCGTATTCATAGGATACCCTAAGGAAGCTGTCGGGTATACCTTCTACTTAAGATCCGAAGGCAAGATCTTTGTTGCTAAGAGCGGATGCTTTAGAGAAAGAGTTTCTCTCGAAAGAAGTAAGTGGGAGGAAAGTAGAACTTCGATGAAGTACTACCTCTCGAGCGGGAAAGTGGTGCGGTAGCAGAAACCGTTCTGTGATGCCCACACCAGCGAAGAGGAAAAGCGTTGATGATGATCAAGGTACTTCGGATCAAGTTACTCTTGAACCCGAAGGTCCACGAGGACACGTTCCGCACGAGTGGTGCGGCAACCTGTCATGGAAATCATGTTGCTAGACAACAATGAACCTTGAACTATGAAGAAGCAATGGCGGGCCAGATTCCAACAAATGGCTTGAGGCCATGAAATCCGAGATAGAATCCATGTATGAAAACAAAGTATGGACTTTGACAGACTTGCCGATGATCGGCGGCGATAGAAAATAAATGGATTTTTAAGAAGAAGACGGACGCGGATGGAAATGTTACCATCTATAAAGCTCGACTTGTCGCTAAGGGTTATCGACAAGTTCAAGGAATTGACTTCTGACGAGACGTTCTCTCCGTGGCGAAGCTTAAGTCCGTCCGAATCATGTTAGCAATTGCCGCATACTATGATTATGAGATATGGCGGATGGACGTCAAAGCGGCATTCCTTAATGGACATCTTAAGGAAGAGCTGTATATGATGCAGCGGAAGGTTTTGTCGATCCTCGTAAGCGCTAACAAAGTATGCAAGCTCCAGCGATCCATTTATGGACGGTGCAAGCATCTCGGAGTTGGAACATTCGCTTTGATGAGATGATCAAAGCGTTTGGGTTTATGAGACTTATGGAGAAGCCTGCGTTTACAAGAAAGTGAGTGGGAGCTCAGTAGCATTTCTCCTATTATATGTAGATGACATACTCTTGATGGGAAATGATCTGAAACTCTGGACAGCATTAAGGCCTACTTGAACAAGTGTTTTTCAATGAAGGACCTTGGAGAAGCTGCTTATATATTAGGGATCAAGATCTATAGAGATAGATCGAGGCGCCTCATAGGTCTTTCACAAAGCACATACCTTGATAAGATTTTGAAGAGGTTCAAAATGGATCAGTCAAGAAGGGTTCTTGCCTATGTTACAAGGTGTGAGGCTGAGCTCAGCTCGATCACCGACCACGACAAAAGATAAAGAAGAGATGAGTGTCATCCCTATGCTTCAGCCATAGGATCTATTATGTATGCCATCTGTGTACCGGACCGATGTAAACCTTGCCGTGAGTTTGGTTGCAAGATACCAAAGTAATCCCGGCAAGGAACCTTTGGACAGCGGTCAAGAATATCTGAAGTACACGAAAAGGACGAAGGACATGTTTCGTTTATGGAGGAGCGAAGAGCTCGTCGTAAAGGGTTACGTCGGCGCTAAGCCGACTCAGATCTGGATGACTCTAAGTCACAAACCGGATCGTGTATATGTTGAATGGTGGAAGCGATGGCTGGTGCGGTGCAAGCGAAGCGTCGTGGCGGGATCTACGTGTGAAGCGGAGTACATGGCGGCCTCGGAGGCAGCGCATGAAGCGATTTGGGTGAAGGAGTTCATCACCGACCTAGAGTCATACCCAATGCGTCGGGGCGATCAAACTCTTCGTGACAACACTGGAGCTATTGCCCTAGCCAAGGAGCCGGGTTTCACAAGAAGACCGAGCACATCAGCGTCGCTTCAAATCCATCCGTGAAAATGTTCAAGATGGAGACATAGAGATTTGCAAAGTGCACACGGATCTGAATGTCGCAGATCCGTTGACTAAACCTCTCGCGTGCAAAACATGATCAACACCGAACTCTATGGGTGTTCGATTCATCACAATGTAACTAGATTGGTGACTCTAGTGCAAGTGGGAGGCTGTTGGAAATATGCCCTAGAGGCAATAATAAAAGGATTATTATATTTCAATGTTCATGATAATTGTCATTTGTTCATGCTATAAGCTGTATTATCCGGAAATCGTAATACACGTGTGAACACTTAGACCCAATGAGTCCCTAGTGAGCCTCTAGTTGACTAGCTCGTTGTGATCAATAGATAGTCATGGTTTCGACTATGGACATTGGATGTCGTTGATAACGAGATCACATCATTAGGAGAATGATGTGATGGACAAGACAATCATAAGCATAGCATAAAAGATCGTATAGTTAGTTTGCTAGAAGCTTTGCCAATGTCAAGTATCTATTCCTTCGACCATGAGATCGTGTAACTCCGGTTACCGTAGGAGTGCCTTGGGTGTATCAAGCGTCCTGGCGTGGCGGGTGACTATAAAGGTGCATTACGGTATCTCCGAAAGTATCATTGGGTTGACACGGATCGAGGCGGGATTTGTCACTCCGTATGGCGGAGAGGTATCTCTGGGCCCACTCGGTAATGCATCATCATAATGAGCTCAATGTGACCAAGGTGTTGTACGGGATCATGCATTACGATGCGAGTAAAGTGACTTGCCGAGGCGAGACTGAACAAGGTATTGGGATACCGAGCGATCGAGTCTCGGGTAAACGCATACCGATTGACAAAGGAATTGTATCTGAGGTTTGATCGAATCCTCGACATCGTGGTTCAACCGATGAAATCATCGAGGAGCATGTAGGAGCCAACATGGATATCGAGACCCGCTGTTGGTTATTGCCGAGAGTCGTCTCGGTCATGTCTGCGTGTCTCCGAACCCGTAGGGTCTACACATAAGGTTCGGTGATGCTAGGGTTAGTAGGAAGTCAAGTATGTGACCACGAATGTTGTTGAGTCCGGATAAGATCCGGACGTCACGAGGAGTTCGGAAGGGTCGGAGGTAAAGAATAATATATAGGAAGTGGTGTTTCGCCATCGGGAAAGTTTGGGGTTTCGGTAAAATCTGGGACCACGGAAGGGTCCGAGGTCCACCGGTGGGGCCACCTATCCGGAGGGCCCCATGGGCTGAGAGGGAAGGAACCAGCCCACAAGGGGCTGGTGCGCCCCTAGGGTCCACCCTGCGCCTAGGGTTGAAACCCTAGGGGGGGCGCCCTTTGGCAGGGGTACTCCACCCCTTGGCCGCCGCCCCGGAGATTGGATCTCCGGGGCCGCCACTGGGGCCTATATAAAGGGGAGGGAGGGGCTGCTGTACCAACTCCCAAGGCGCAGCCCTCCCTCCCCAACACATCTCCTCCTCCGTAGAGCTCGTGAAGCCACTGCCGAATCTTGCTTCTCCACCATCATCACGCCGTCGTCTTTGCCGGTGGAGCTGTCTTCCTCAACCTCTCCTTCCCCTTGCTGGATCAAGAAGGAGGAGCGTCGATCGTCCGTCGTGTGTTGAACGCGGAGGTGCTGTCCGTTCGGCACTTGGCGGTGATCGATTCACGTTCGAGTCGACTCCATCATCACCTTGCAAGCTTCCGCACGCGATCTACAAGTGGTATGTAGATGCTATCTCTCTCCCGTTACTCGTTGCTTAGATGAACTCATAGATGGATCTTGGTGAAGCCGTAGGAAAAATTTTAATTTTCTGCAACGTTCCCCAACACTAGGATGGGTCACCGACTGGGAAGTTGGTCCAAGGTGCGCACGAGTGAGCACCCCGTCAGGCGTAACGACCAGGAACCGGTGGCTTTGGTCGGGACGTTCCAATTGGTATAGAAGCCGGCCCTCGCGGTTACACGGACATGTGCGGGTTAGGTGCGCGGACATGTGGCGCATGGCGCGGTGGCCCGTTGTGGCACACGACTTGACACATGGGCCTGACTGGACGCAAATATGTGTGCCAAGAGGAAACGTTCCGATGGGCCAACGAGGACGTGGGTTCCTTTGAGTTGGGGTGTGAGAGTTTGGCTTAATAGGGATGATAGACTACTCATATCAACAAGGATTTCCTTTTTTTCGGGAGTCCATTCGAAAAGAACTCCAAAGTTAAGCATACTTGGCTTGAAGCGATTCTAGGATGGGTAACCGACCAACAAGTTGGTCTCAGGAACGCACGAGTGAGAACAAAGTGCGCAGGAAAGACAAGTGTTTGTCTGTGGGGGCAGTCTAGATCCCACCAGCCATAACGGTCGGAAACCAGTGGCTTTGGTCGGGGTGTTACAGGGGCTAGCACACATGGATTTTCCAGATTATTTAACCCTTTCGGACCCCTCTAAAATCTTTCTGGGCTTTCCAGGACCTTCCTGGACACTTCCTTAATACTCCTGGAATCACCAGGGTCTCCCGGAACGTTTCCAAGATTATCCGGAACACTTCGAGTGCCCAATTTCTTATTCTCTTTTATCACCTACTCCCTTCGTTCCAAATTACTCGTCATGGTTTTAGTTCAAATTCAAACTACCACGACGAGTAATTTGGAACGGAGGGAGTAGTTCTCACAAACCACTAGTTGTTAAATGTGTCATCTTGCATGTTCGGTACTATGTGGACATATGGCCCGGAACACCTTCCGGTCAATATTATACTTTACCTAGTTCTTTGCACATAGTAGAAATCTAAAAAATAGTTTTGAGTGGATTGTCAAATTTCTTTGTTTTCCTATGAAACTCAATCCAAAGAAAAAATCCTTTATTTTTCCTATGATCAATTTCTTGAATCCAAAGGATGAACAGTGTTATCATAAGAAAATTTCCTATTCCTATGCTTTTTTCTGTGAATCAAAGAGCAGGGGAGCAGGGTAACGAGCTGGCCGAGCGCATTATCCAGCAGGTAGATCACGAGATACGAAGAAGAAGCTCACTTTGCAAGAACAAGATCAACAGATCAAGTGTGTGTGGTTTAGCGTTTCCGTGAAATAAAATTGGTATACTGTAGAAAAGAAACGCGAGCGTCTATCACCAATCCAGTCATTCGTTATCACGCCAACACACGTACAGCTACGAATCCAGATGAGCGGATAAGGCAGCGCTGCTAATCGAGATGACGATAAGCCACGTTTATCTTTGCACCATCAGTTCAACCCTCGGGCCGTCCAATCAACGAAGCCATTGGTCGCAAGAACACATCTCAGGTACAGTACAACTTAATAATATCTCGAATAAGCAAGTAGCAACTCTGTTTGTCCGAGCCAGAACCATATACCATCCCTGTCGAGAATTTCCGGCGACGGCGACGGTTAGATCGAGGCGATCGGCGACCCGGCCCGCCACTGGTTCCAACGCGCGGCGTCGCAGCCTCCAGGTCGCCGGGCAGCACGGCGGAGGAAGCGAACGCAACCGGATCCACATAAAAGGAACCCGGCGAAAACTGGAGCCATACGGCCGCGCGCTGGCCGGGACCGAAGAAGGGATTAATCGGGACAAGAGAGCAACAGGAGGCAGGCAGCCGAGAAAGATCACGGTCAATCACTCGAGATGCGCCAAGGCGGGCGAATGGGCGCCACAAAATCCGGCGAAAAATTACGCCGGTCGCCTTTTTGGGGGTCACTAAAAAGTTTCGGCTAGAGCTGGCCTCCCTCTTGGGAGGCTTCTAGGTTTCAGCAGTTGGTTGCGTGCTGCTTGCTAGCTCTTGTTTGTCCTGTCAGGCGCGAATGTGTTCAAGCGTTCGTCAGATATCTCTTGTTTATTTGGGGTGAGTGTAACCTGTAAGCGAGTGAAGGACACTGCGACAAACAAGCCTGGGAAAGAAAATGCACCGCACTGTTGGGACTTGCTGAGATGCAAGGCCACAGACAACGTATATGTAGTGGAGAAGAGCAGATCTTTCGAGTCCACTGTCATGCTCATCTGCGCACAGGTCTTCCGCGATACTTTTTTTCGAAACGGAGGTAAAAGCTTTGCCTTATCCATTAATTAAGGAGTTTAGAATTGCTTTTACAAGAAAAGCAAAAGTAAATATTACAAGGCCACTACTCTCCCGGCATGATCTGACCCAAGTGCCTTGCACTCGCGATTACCCAAAGGTTGGCGTCGCTCTGAATGTTTGAAAGCAACACATACAGAAGCGTGGACTTGTGACAAAAAACCCGTGCATTTCTTTCGCACCAAATGGTCCAGCAGGTCAGCATAGTAAGAGAAGCCATCACCTTTCCGCTGGGCATGTTGTTGGCCCACATGTTAAGCCACCAGTCCTTGATGGAATGCATCGTTATCCAGGATGAGATGTCGAGGTAGTCGAGCTTGAGCCAACCCTTGATCATGCCCCATAGCCTAACGGAGTATTGTCTGCTTGCAGAGTGGACATAGGCCACGGTTCGGCCACCCTCTCCTCTCCAATCTATCCGCCGTCCAAACTCGGTTTTGAATTCCAGCCAAGCAAAGAATTTCATCTTGGGGCAGACTTTCAAGCAGCGAAGCCAAGGCGGTGACCGTCTAGCAGTTGTGCATTGTAAGCGGAGGTGGCGGAGTAGATTCCGCTGTTGGTATGCTTCCAGGTGATGGTGTCGTCGGCGTCCACCACAAGGGGGATGGCCCTCTGCCGAACCCATAGAGGAAATCAAACCATGGGCACTGGCCAGAGCGGCGAGGATTGACAATGTACGAGTAAATGCTTGGGGCCTGGGAGTTTTGTGTAAGCTTTTTTTTTGGGGGGGGGGGGGGAATAAGCAAGAGCTTTGCATGTTGGTTCATTAAGGTTGGAAGAAAGAAAACAACTGTTTAGAAAAAAAATCTAAGGTTCATTAAACAATTTTAGATGTGTTTAAGCCCATGAATCAATTTTAGAAAAAAATATCTAAATGCTCATGTGGGTGTTCTGACATGGTGATGAAAAGTTTAGTCCCACCTCACAAGTGAAGAAGAGTTGAGATCCCTTTATAAGGGTTTCTCTTCTCAAGCTTCTCTTCACATGCTTTTGAAGCTTGAGAAGAGGAGTGGTTCCTGTGCACGCCTCTTTCGTCACCCGCCTCGCTCGCGCCGTTTTCCGTGATCGAGTCGAGCTCTGCTATGATTTCTAAGACCCGATTTAGCTTGGGTACCCCTAAATTGAATTTCTATTTTCAAAAATACCGTTTACCAATTTTTAATGACTCTAAAGTTCAACCTAATCCATCTTTTCTTTAACTTTTTCCTTTCGATACTAAGAAAAGATTGAATGGATAAGATAAAATATTGGCATTCTATTAATTTTCATTTGTCCATTTATTTAGTTAGTTTTTCTTAATGAAATTGAAATTATTAATTAAAGGGCATAATACAAATAAAGAAACAACTTCGCTAACCAGGTTCAGTCTCACTGAATAAAAATGTTTCATTTAAAACATTTTTTGTTTTTATAAAACCTAGATCAGATCGCATCTGCTCTACCTCCTCGCGCATTGACCACCACCTTTTGGCTCGCCGCCGCTGCTTTCCGCGATCCCATCCCGTCCACCGCATGTACGGCTGTCGGGAGAGGCCTCCGGAAGCCCGCCCTTTGCGATCATGCACCGAGAGAAGGGCAATCATGCACCGAATGCTTCACGTTGTTCGTCTTCGTCCACTACTTCATCTACGTCATCATCACCTTCGACATCACCATGTTCATCGAAGCCGAGAAGAAGGCTGTCGAGGAGACTGTCGTTGCGGCTATGACTTGGCCGACTGGAGGGTATAACTTGTTTATCCATCTCCTGTTTATTTTTATGTTGGTTGTATTGGCTATTTATTTAGATATTTCTGCTATGCGTGTAGTATGTGCCTACATGATAACATATCAGGATGAGTTTAATATTGTCAATGCCATGCTTATGGTTTATTTCCGGATTAGATATATAAAATAAATGCTAATTATTCCAATAATCCAAAACCTAGTGTTTGTAGGAAATTTTTGAATCATAGCATTGCTGCAACACCGAAATTGAACCCATTTACGGGTGCACATTCTAAGCGTTAGCAGACTAAAACTACTTTATGGATCACAACAATGAACGCGTTCTGGGTCGCTGGTGGTACTCTTGAACGAACGGTTACTCCTGATCAGGATAAGGCGTTCAAGGAGGCCACCATCGTCTTTGTTTGATCCATTATGAGTGTGATCAAAGATAATCTAGCGACAAATATCTGTGTATGTGGGTCGACAAGGACTTGTGGATGCTCTCGAACCTAAATTGTGCAGCCGATGCTAGAAGCAAGATGTATGCCATGGAGCAGTTCCATGATTACTGGATAGTCGAGAACCACCCTTTATTGGACTAGGCCCATGAGATACAATACATTGTTAAGGAGCTCGAGCTCCTTAAGTGTTAGTTACGGGGAAAATTTGTCGCGGGATGCATAATTGCTAAACTGCCTCCTTCCTAGAGGAGCTTTTCTACTACTCTGAAACATCAGGGACATGAATTCTCAATAGAGGTTGTCATCGGTCATCTGAGTGTTGAGCAGAATTTGAGAGCAAAGGAATCACACGGTAAAGGGTTCGAGGGATCTTCTGTCGCCAATATGGTACAAAGAACTTCCACAAGTTTGAGGGAAATAACGGTCCAGCAGAATACTGACTTAAAAAAGAAGGGTAAGAAGAACTTCAAGAAGCACGAGAAGAAAGATGGTTGCTTCATTTGTAGTGACGATGGTCATTGGGCCAACAAGTTCCCGGACAAGTTCAAGAAGCCTGATAGGAATCCAAGTCTGCCAACGTGACCATGAAAAACAATGATAATGGGGCATCTGGTTATGGCAATGCATTTTCTACGTTGTCAGTTTGTCAGTCTACCGATTGGTGGGTTGATACATGTGCAAATATTCATGTGTGTGCTATTAGTTCGTTGTTCTTTTCTTAACAGGACACATGAGATGGATTAGTACTAATAGGGAAGGGTGTGAGTTCTTCTGTTCATGGTGTTGCCATGGTCGATCTAAAGTTTACTTTGGTTGCAGCTGAAGAACATGCAACATGTCCCCCGCAAGCAAGAAGAATATCGTTAGTGGCTCCCGTCGTTGTAAAAAGGGGGTTTAAGTTGGTCTTGTATTCTAATAAAGTAGTTATTTTGAAATATGGATTTTTCTTGGAAAAGGTCATGAATGCGGAGGATTGTTCCACCTTTCTCTAACGGTTTGGTGTAATAAAGTTGTTGACCATTTTTGAATACTAATGAATCTGAGGGTTGGCATTCACGTCTTTACCACATTAACTTTGGTTGTACGACACGGCTAACTGAGCTGAATTTAATCCAGAGTTTCACTTTAGCCAAAGATCCTAAGTTTTGTGCGTGTGTGTGCAACCAAAGCAATCTTGTAAGCCTCACAAGGCTGTAGAGGAGAGACATTTGACACCATTATAGCTCATACATTCTGATCTCTATGAGATGAATGGTGTGTTGACTAAAGATGGGAAGAAATACTTCATGACACTGATAAAGGATTCCACTATATATTTATATGTGTATGTGCTAAACACTAAAGGTGAAGCTCTACACTACTTCAAAACCTATAGTGCAGAAGTTGAGAATCAACTTGAAAAGAAAAGTAAACGAGTTCGGACAGATCATGGTGGGTACTTCTTGAATGAGTTTGATTCCTTCTATGCGGAACATGATATTATTCATGAGAGGATGCCTCCCTATACACTCCAATCAAATGGGGTTGCTGAGTAGAAAAACTATACTCTAACAGATTTGGTTAACATCATGTTAGATACATCGAGTTTATCCAAGGCATGGTGGGGGGAGGGGGGGGCTATACTGACATTATGCCATGTCCTGAATAAGGTTCCCACAAAGGATAATGAGATCAATCCCTATGAGAACTAGGAGAATAGAAGAACGACAATCTTACTTACGCACTTGCGGTTATTTGGCAAAATTCAACGTGCCGATCACCAAAAGATGTAAACTTGGACCAAGGACCGTGAATGTGTTAATTTAGGCTAAGCTTAGAGTTGGATATATATCTCTAGTGGTGAAATATCACTACTGGGGAAAACCTGATAGGTAGAGGCTGAACTGCAGCGCGGGTAAGAGGCACGCGCTACTGCTAATTTACAGCAGCGCTGGTAGGAAAAGTGATACGTCTTCAATGTGTCTATAAATTTTTTTATTGTTCCATGCTATTATATTATCCATCTTGGATATTTTATATGCATTATTATGCTATTTTATATCATTTTTTGGGACTAACCTATTAACCTAGTGCCTAGTGCCAGTTGCTATTTTTCCTTGTTTTTGTCTACTACAGAAAATCAATACCAAACGGAGTCCAAACGGAACGAAACTTTTTGACGATTTTTCTTGGACCAGAAGAAACCAAGGAAGCTTCGGCAGGAGGCCAGAAGGCCCACGAGTGAGCCACAAGCTAACCAGGCGTGCCCTAGGTGATGCGCCCTATGAGCTTTTATGCCCCACGTGGATCCTCTAACCCTAATCTCAGCTCCATAAATACCCAAATATTCCCCGTATACCAGAGGGCACACCAAAAAATACTTTTCCGCGTCCGCAAGCTTCTATTCTCGTGAGATCCCATCTTGGGGCCTTTTTTGGCACTCTGCCGGGGGTAGTCGATCACGAAGGGTCTGTACACCAACCTTCCTACCCTTTCGATGATGTGTGAGTAGTTTACCACAGACCTACGGGTCCATAGCTAGTAGCTAGATGGCTTCTTCTCTCTCTTTGATCTTCAATACAATGTTCTCCTCGATGTTCTTGGAGTTCTATTCGATATAATCTTCTTTTGCGGTGCAGTTGTTGAGATCCGATGAATTGTGGATTTATGATCAGATTATGTATGCATATTATTTGAGTCTTCTCTGAACTCTTTTATGCATGCTTAAGATAGCTTTGTATTTCTCTCCGATCTATTGATTTGGTTTGGCCAACTAGATTGATTTATCTTGCAATGGGAGAGGTGCTTTGTAATGGGTTAAATCTTGCGGTGTCCTCACCCAGTGACAGAAGGGGTAGCGAGGCACGTATATGTATTGTTGCCATTAAGCAAAATATGGGGTTTACAATATTTATTGGATCTATCCCTCCACATCATGTCATCTAGCTTAAGTCGTTACTCCATTCTTGTTAACTTAATACACTAGATGCATGCTGGATAGCGGTCGATGTGTGGAGCAATAATAGTAGATGCAGGCAGGAGTCGGTCTACTTGTCATAGACGTGATGCCTAGATTCATGATCATTGCCTTGGATATCGTCATAACTATGCGCTTTTCTATCAATTGCTCAACAGTAATTTGTTTACCCATCGTATGCGTTCTTTCAAGAGAAAGCCTCTAGTGAAACCTATGACCCGAGGTCTATTTCTCGTAATATTATTTTCAAATCTATAAAACCAAAAACACAAAAATACATTGCTGTAATTTATTTATTTTTACTTTATTTTGCACTTCTATTTATCTTTTATACCTGTCTCTATCAGATCGCATCCTTGCAATTAACCGTGAAGGAATTGACAACCCCTTTTATCGTGTTGGGTGCAAGTATTTGTTTGTTTGTGTAGGTGCAATTATTGGAGACTTGTGTGTTCCTCGTACGACATTGATGCCTTGGTTCTCAAACTGAAGGAAATACTTATCTCTACTTTGCTGCATCACCCTTTCCTCTTCAAGGGAAAACCAAAGCAAGCACAAGAAGTAGCAAAAAGCGTGCTACAGGTAGGCCTGTAGTAGTAGCGCCGGAACACCAAACAGTGCTGCTGCTAAGTGGTCCCACGCGATACCCATAAGGCTACCTATAGTAGCAGTGCGTCCCATTGAACTGGCGCTACTGCTAAACAGATAGTAGTAGCACGTGTTACAGACCCACCGCCGCAACTATTGTTGCACTGTGCCACCTGGTGGGCCCCGATTAGCAGCATCGCGGGTCCACGACACCGCCCTACTCCTACGACACTTAGCAGTAGCGCTCGTTCTGTACCCGCGCTACTGCAAAGTCAAATATCTCTCCCGCGCCCATCCACTTTCTCACTCTCCATCACTAACTCCTTTTGCCTCTTCCTCCTCCTACCGTCGCTGCCGCATTGTCGCCGCCGTCCTCCCTCCTCCTTCCTTGGTAAGCCGTCACCCTCCTCCCACCATCCTCCTCCGGCATCCCTCTTTTCCCTCATCCTCCTCTCTCCTTCCTCTTGGTTCCCCCATCCTTCCTCGTAGTCTGACCGCCCTCCTCTTCTCTTCTCCCTCCCTCCATCCCTCATGGTTCCTCCCCCCCTCCTTGTGCGGCCACCCTCCTTGTAACGCCTTGGATTCGTTGCGCCAGGTGTCCGCCAGTTATTCGCCGTCGTTGCCATGTCATTTGCTTGCGTGTTGCACTTTGCCATGTCATCATATGCATTTCATATCATGTCATCATGTGCATTTCATTTTGCATACGTGTTCGTCTCATGCATCCGAGCATTTTCCCCGTTGTCCGTTTTGCAATCCGGCACTCCTATGTCATCCGGCGTTCCCCTTTTGTCTTCTGTTGTGAGCGGGTATTAAACTTTCTCGGAATGGCCGAGGTTTGCCATGACCTTGGTATAGCACCGGTGAACCGCTGTCAAGTTTCGTGCCATTTGGAGGTCGTTTGATACTCAGCAGTTAGCAAGGGTAACCATAAAGCCCTCTTTGTTGCAGCCCAACACCCTTCCAAAGTGGCCCAAAACCCATCTAACTCCCTCCATGCTCTCGATCGTTCGATCACGATCGCGTGGCGGCCGCTCCTCATTTGGACTCTCCTAGCTCCCTCTACCTATATAAACACCCCTCCGAATTTTGGGTCCAAACCCTAACTTCTTCCTCCTCCCTTGGCGGACACGTCCGGACCCGCGGACATGTCGCGCCGCCGTCCCCGGCGAACGAGCCTGCCACGTCGCTCCGCCGCCGTCTCCGCCGCCGAGGCCAGCAGCCCAGATCCGGCCCGCGAGGCCAGCGCCGCCGCCGCCGCCGCCCGCCCGGCCAGCGTGCCGCCCGCCGCCACTGGCCTCCCGCTGCTTTCGCCCGCCTGCCTGCAGCAGCGCAGCGTGGCAGCGCCGCCGCGCCAGCGCCTCGCGCCTCTGCCGCCGTGGCCGCCAGCTGCCGCCGCGAAGAAGCGCGCCCGCCGCCGACCTTCCCTGCGCGCCGCGCGCGCGCCTCCGCCTCGGCGGCGCGCCCGCCCGCGCAGCAGCGCTCGCCTCGCCTTGCCCGCCTCCGGCCTCCCTCCGGTCGCCGCCGTGCCTCCCTGCCCGGATCCAGCGAGATCCGGCCGAGGGAGCTCCGGATCCTCCATCTCCGGCCTCCCCGGGGTCTTCTCCGTCGTCTCCGGCAATCAACTCCGGCGAGTTCTCCGGCCGCCTCGATATCCGTGCAAAGAGGTTGACCTCCAGATTTCCCTAAGTCCCCGAATCCCTGACATTATCATGCCATGTTTGACCTGCTGTATCTCTGCATCTGTAGCTCCGTTTCATGCGTATATTATGTCAAATTGTTCGTCTCGACGAGTACTTCATTTCATTCCATTGCATCATTTTCATTTGAGCTCACATTGATGCCCGAAATGCTGTTGGAAGAGTGCATGTTGATGTTAATCTGCTGGAACTGTTATAACTTGCTCATTTGTCATTTTTGCCATGATTGATGTGTGCATCCTATGAGTATGAGCTCTACATGTGTTTTGATCTATGCCATGCCATCTTTCCAGAGGTGTATCCCATGTATTTTTGTGAGTTGTGTGCTGAGTGTATCAAGCTTGCTAAGTAGGGTAGTTGCTGTTGCTATTTTGCTGGCAGATTCTGTTATATTTTGTTGCTATGTAAACATGTTGCTACTAATCATTCTATGCATAATCTGGAGATGTTCTATAAATATGTTTTGATCTACATGTTTTGCTCTATCCATTCATGCCCTTGGTTGCATTTATAGATTGCGGTAGCTTGTTGTAATCTTGCTCCAAAGTTGCTTCATAATGTTGCTATCAGCCTGTTAACATTAAGTTCCATGTTTCCATGATTGTTTGCTAGTGATCCATGCACCCTATGACCTTGCTCTTGCCATGTATAGCTTCACAAACATGTCTTCTTACTGTTGGTTGCCTTGCCATGCCATGTATTTCTCTGTAGTGAGTGGTTCAAGCTCACCAACATGCCTACTTATTGTTGTTTCTGCCATGTATGAATCTGTAATATAACTTGCCATGTTTACATGGGTGCCATCATATTTTCTAGTCCTTTTTGGCTCATGGTCAGTAAGGGACTTTTGATCTATGCAATTAGTAGATTCATGCCACGCCTTTGTTTGCCATGATAAGTTCCTGTAACATGTTGTTGAATAGCTCTAAACATTGCAACCTGATGTTATTCCTGCTAAAGTCTGAAACTGTTATTATTTGCAATCTTTCTATGTCATTTTGAGCATGTTCTAGTGATTTCTGGAGATAGCTCAGTGTTCATGTTTTGTTATGCTTTACCTGTACTTCATGACCATGCCTTTTGTTATTATGTTGGGGTGCTGTAGCATGTTGTTTTGATGCTTGCAATATGCCTAGTTGCTGTTATGGACAGATTGTTGTTATGACTTGTATAGAGTGTATGTGTTGCATCGTTGCTCCGTTTTGTGTGTGCTCTATATGAAACTTGCTTGATTTTGCATGTAGTTTCATATTATCATGTTGCATCCTTGTTTTGAGGTGTTTGCTTGATGTTTGGATGCATTTTGCATCAATGCCATGTTTAACTTGTTTTGCTCATATCTTCTAGGCCGTAGCTCCGAATCTAATGAACTTTATATGTAACTTGACTAGAATTTCGTGTAGATCATCTTGGTGCATCTTAACTTGCTGTTTAACAACTTGAACATAAGGTTTATTCAGATCTGGACCAATTTTGAAATTTGCATATGAGGACTTACCGGAATTGTTATATGTTGTTCCCGGCCTCATTTAAACTTGCCTTGATGTGTTGTTCTTGTTTGCATCATCTCTTGCCATGACTAGCTTCATCTAGCTTTCTCATGCATCATGCTTGTTGTGCATCATGTCTTGTCATGTGTGGTGTGTTTACCATGTTGTGTGTTTCTTCTCGATAGTTCCCGTTTCGTTGCGATCGTGAGGATTCGCTCGTCTACGATTGGTTCGTCTTCGTGGCTTCATCTTCTTCATGGACTCGTTCTTCTTCCTTGCGGGATTTCAGGCAAGATGACCGCTACCCTGGATCTCACTACTATCATTGCTATGCTAGTTGCTTCGTTCTATTGCTATGCTGCGTTACCTATCTTTTGCTCATCAAGCCTCCCAAATTGCCATGAACCTCTAACCTTTGACACCATTCCTAGCAAACCATTGCTTGGCTATGTTACCGCTTTGCTCAGCCCCTCTTATAGTGTTGCTAGTTGCAGGTGAAGTTGAAGATTGCTCCATGGTGGACAGGGTTATGTTGGGATATCACAATATCTCTTATATAATTAATGCATCTATATATTTGGTAAAGGGTGGAAGGCTCAGCCTTATGCCTGGTGTTTTGTTCCACTCTTTCCGCCCTAGTTTCCGTCATACCGGTGTTATGTTCCCGGATTTTGCGTTCCTTACGCGGTCGGGTGATTTATGGGACCCCCTGATAGTTCGCTTTGAATAAAACTTGTCCACTAAGGCCCAACCTTGGTTTTACCATTTGCCTCACCACCACCTACCTTTCCCTTGGGAGTAATTAACCCAAGGGTCATCTTTATTTTAGCCCCCTGGGCCAATGCATGTCTAAGTGTTGGTCCAAACCGAGCGATGTCCGGCGCCCACAGGCAACTGTGGTCTATGCCAACCCGACATCTGGCTCATCCGGTGTGCCACGAGCGAGATATGTGCAGCTCCTATCGGGATTTGTCGGCACTGGCGGGAGGCTTTGCTGGTCTTGTTTTACCATTGTCGAAATGTCTTGTAAACCGGGATTCCGAGACTCGATCGGGTCTTCTGGGAGAAGGTCTATTCTTCGTTGATCGCGAGAGCTTGTCATGGGCTAAGTTGGGACACCCTACAGGGTATAAACTTTCGAGAGCCGTGCCGCGGTTATGTGGCAGATGGGAATTTGTTAATGTCCGGTTGTAGATAACTTGACACAGATCCGAATTAAAACGCATCAACCGCATGTGTAGCCGTGATGGTCTCTTCTCGTGAGTCCGGAAGTGAACACGGTCTTTGGGTTATGTTTGACGTAAGTAGGAGTTCAGGATCACTTCTTGATCATTACTAGTTGACGACCGTTCCGCTTGTTTCTCTTCTCGCTCTCTTTTGCGTATGTTAGCCACCATATCATGCTTAGTCCTTGCTGCAACCTCACCACTTTACCCCTTCCTTTCCCATTAAGCTTTGCTAGTCTTGATACCCATGGTAGCGGGATTGCTGAGTCCTCGTGGCTCCTGATTACTACAACAACGATTCTGGGTACAGGTTATCACGATGATCATGGCGAGAGCGATGTTGCTTGTTTTGGAGTTTCTTCTTCTGCTTCTTCGATCAAGGGATAGGTTCCAGGTCGGCAGCCTGGGCTAGCAGGGTGGATATTGTTTGAGTTTCTGTTTATGATTCATCGATAGCCGGATGTTGTTCTTGTATGTTGTATTGTTGTATTCATGTGACATTGTATGTATCGGATGTATCCCCAACTATTATGTAATTGTTGATGTAATGATATCCACCTTGCAAAAGCGTTCCAATACGCGGGTCTATCCTTGGTGGGACCTTCGAGTTCCTTTTGGATAGGGTCGCATATTGGGCGTGACAAGTTGGTATCAGAGCCAAGTTCGACCTTAGGAGCCCCCCTTGATGATCGTGTAGTTTGGCCGTTGTCGAGTCTAGAAGAAAACTGTTTTCTGAGTCCAGTTATATCGGAGAGTAGGAATTCTTTTTACTCCTCTGCCCCTTCGTCACTCTGGTAAGGAATCTTGACGTAGGTGTTTTGAACTACTCCTCTTCCCCTTCAAACTTTCTTTAGGATCACGTAGTTGGTTTTCTGATGGTTGGTCCTCAGCTCTTTTCATCCGGTGCATTTCTCGTCAAGTCGACTCGAACCTCTTTCTCTTTGGGAGATCAATCCTTAGCTCTTTCGATCGATGTTGTTTCCCTGTCCGAAGTTGTCCTTGTTTTCCCACCCGCCCTCCCTTCTTCTTCTCGGAACCAGAGTCCGTAATCGAGTATCCATCCTACTCGTGCGAAGTCTTTGCCTTCTTTCGTCAATGATTTCAATCGGTGTTTTCTCTTCAAGATATTCGTCGATTTCCCCTTCCAAGTTGCCTTTGTTTTCCCGCCCTCCCACCCTTTTTCTTCCCGGAGTTTGAGTCTCTTTCGACCATCTATTTCATTCGTACAGAGTCTCTTCAGTCTTCCCTCAATTATTTCTACCGGTGAATTCTCATCTCGTTCGTCATTCTTCATATCTTTTCTTCTCCGGTGGACTCAATTCAAGTTTTTTTCGGGTTGATCACATTCTTTTCCTTGGATCAAGTGTTTTCCCTGCTCGTTCGCCTCTCCCAGTTTATCCTTCCGGAGTGTTCAAGATATTTCAGGAGATTCGTCTGTGTTCCAATTAATTTGAGGTTGTCACCTCATTCAAATATTTCAATTGTTCCGGTGCTTCTTCGATCTGTTCAACATCCCTTTCCAACGGTGTTATCTCTTTAGTGGGCCCTAACCCACAGGTCTTTTCCCAGGATCTTACATGACTCTTTTAATTCCCCGGAGTTATTCTCAAATTCTTTTCAAGTGTGACGTAAGAATGAATTTCATCAGTCACTTGCCTTTCCAAGATCGATTTCAAATCATTTTCTTTGTTGGCTCAACCTTTCGCATTTATTTCTCCCGGTGTACCTCAGTAATTTTGGTGGTGTTTCTCGTCGACATTTGAAGACCGAAGAAGAGTTTTTCCTCTGAATATTGCCCGTTCTCTCGAAGTTTCGTGGTTCTAGCTCCATGTTATCCTCTCATATTATTCCGTTTGCCAGACATTCCTTTTTCTTACTCATCCGGAGTATTTCAGGAGTTGTTTTCCCATTTCTTTTCAACGGAGGCCATCATTCCAGTTATTGTTCTCTATTTACCCCGGTGCTTCGCTCAAGTATTCTTCAATCAGTTCGCAATCTCTTTGTTCTTTTGCATCTAAATCCCCTCAAGCATATTTGTTTTTCTAATTCTTCCCGGTGATTCATTCTCTTTCATCACTCATTTCGTATTCTCACGGTGGTTCTTTCAGATTCTTTTCCTTGTTTATCATATTAATCCATTCGTTCGTTTCAATCCTACTGGTGGTTCATGAAGACCTTCTCAAGGTTGCGATATGTCACTTCTCAATCCTTGTCTAGAAGAATAAGTAGTATGCAAGAATCCATTGCTTTTCATCAATTTAATTTGATGAAGGATAAGCATATAATATATCTTATTCTTATTTCATCCAAGTGATTAATCCCTTCCTTCGGAGTTTATTCCTATTGAATAAATTCTAGTTCCAAGTGTTTTCATCTTTTCTTTTCCGGAGTTCAATTTCCTCGGCCATCTCGTCGGAACCTCCATCTAAATCACCACAAGGTTCATCTTATTCTTTCATCCTTCATTCTATCTCATCATCCTTTTGTCACCGGAGTTCTTCATGGTGGTTCTTCATGATTTAATTCATTCTTCAAGAGGTCATCAAATATCATTCCATCCTCTCAAACTCGTGTTCTATTCTTTCCATGTTCAGTCAGAGTGCTGCCTAAATCCTTTCAGTCTTATACGTTTCTTATCTCGTTCTAACCGATTATCTATCTGATTCCGCGAGCTTTCGATTCTCGACATTCTCGACGTTCCTCTATTCTTCTCGAGTGTTCTCGATTCTTTGCTTCTTCTCTTGAGTTCTTGTTTCACCTCATCCCTTTTCCCTTCCGTCTCGGTCCTAAGATCTCGGGACGAGATCTCTTGTTAGTGGAGGAGTGTTGTAACGCCCCGGATTCGTTGCGTCAGGTGTCCGCCAGTTATTCGCCGTCGTTGCCATGTCATTTGCTTGCGTGTTGCACTTTGCCATGTCATCATATGCATTTCATATCATGTCATCATGTGCATTTCATTTTGCATACGTGTTCGTCTCATGCATCCGAGCAGTTTCCCCGTTGTCCGTTTTGCAATCCGGCACTCCTATGTCATCCGGCGTTCCCCTTTTGTCTTCTATTGTGAGCGGGTATTAAACTTAATCGGAATGGCCCGAGGTTTGCCAAGCGGCCTTGGTATAGCACCGGTAGACCGCCTGTCAAGTTTCGTGCCATTTGGAGGTCGTTTGATACTCCAACGGTTAACCGGGTAGCCGCAAAGCCCTCTTTTGTTGCAGCCCAACACCCCTTCCAAAGTGGCCCAAAACCCATCTAACTCCCCTCCATGCTCTCGGACGTTCGATCACGATCGCGTGGCCGAAAACCGCTCCTCATTTGGACTCTCCTAGCTCCCTCTACCTATATAAACACCTCCCCCTCCGAATTTTCGGGTCCAAACCCTAGCTTCTTCCTCCTCCCGCCGCCGGACACGTCCGGACCCCGCCGGACATGTCCGCGCCGCCGTCCCCGGCGAACCAGAGCCTGCCACGTCGCTCCCGCCGCCGTCTCCGCCGCCGAGGCCCGTCGCGGCCAGATCCGGCCAGCAGGGGCCCGCGCCTTGCTAGCCCGCCGCCCGTCCGGCCCGCGCGCCGCCCCGCTACCCTGCCTCCAGCCTTTCGCTTTCGCCTGCCGCTGCTGCGCGGCGTAGCCGCCGCGCCGCACCGCGCCTCGCGCCCTCTGCCGCTGCGGCCTCGCTGCCACCGCCGAAGAAGCGCGCCCGCCGCCGACCTTCCCTGCGCGCGCCGCCGCGCCACCTCCACCTCCGCCGGCGCGCCGCGCCAGCGCCTTGGCGCCAGCGCCTCGCCTTGCCCGCCTCCGGCCTCCCTCCGTCGCCGCCGTGCCTCACTGCCCAGATCCGGCGAGATACGGCCGAGGGAGCTCCGGATCCGCCATCTCCGGCCTCCCCGGGGTCTTCTCCGTCATCTCCGGCAATCAACTCCGGCGTGTTCTCTGGCCGCCTCGATATCCGTGCAAAGAGGTTGACCTCCAGATTTCCCTAAGTCCTCGAAACCCTGACATTATCATGCCATGTTTGACTTGCTGTATCTCTGCATCCGTAGCTCCGTTTCATGTGTATAATATGTCAGATTGTTCGTCTCGACGAGTACTTCATTTCATTCCATTGCATCATTTTCGTTTGAGCTCATCGTGATGCCCGAAATGCTGTTGGAAGAGTGCATGTTGATGTTAATCTGCTGGAACTGTTATAACTTGCTCATTTGTCATTTTTGCCATGATTGATGTGTGCATCCTATGAGTATGAGCTCTACATGTGTTTTGATCTATGCCATGCCATCTTTCCAGAGGTGTATCCCATGTATTTTTGTGAGTTGTGTGCTGAGTGTATCAAGCTTGCTAAGTAGGGTAATTCTTTATTCTTTGTTTCTTTGGCAGATTCTGTTATATTTTGTTGCTATGTAAACATGTTGCTACTAATCATTCTATGCATAATCTGGAGATGTTCTATAAATATGTTTTGATCTACATGTTTTGCTCTATCCATTCATGCCCTTGGTTGCATTTATAGATTGCGGTAGCTTGTTGTAATCTTGCTCCAAAGTTGCTTCATAATGTTGCTATCAGCCTGTTAACATTAAGTTCCATGTTTCCATGATTGTTTGCTAGTGATCCATGCACCCTATGACCTTGCTCTTGCCATGTATAGCTTCACAAACATGTCTTCTTACTGTTGGTTGCCTTGCCATGCCATGTATTGCTCTGTAGTGAGTGGTTCAAGCTCACCAACATGCCTACTTATTGTTGTTTCTGCCATGTATGAATCTGTAATATAACTTGCCATGTTTACATGGGTGCCATCATATTTTCTGGTCCTTTTTGGCTCATGGTCAGTAAGGGACTTTTGATCTATGCAATTAGTAGATTCATGCCACGCCTTTGTTTGCCATGATAAGTTCCTGTAACATGTTGTTCGATAGCTCTAAACATTGCAACCTGATGTTATTCCTGCTAAAGTCCGAAACTGCTTTTATTTGCAATCTTTCTATGTCATTTTGAGCATGTTCTAGTGATTTCTGGAGATAGCTCAGTGTTCATGTTTTGTTCTGCTTTACCTGTACTTCATGCCCATGCCTTTTGTTATTATGTTGGGGTGCTGTAGCATGTTGTTTTGATGCTTGCAATATGCCTAGTTGCTGTTATGGACAGATTGTTGTTATGACTTGTATAGAGTGTATGTGTTGCACCGTTGCACCGTTTCGTGTGTGCTCTATATGAAACTTGCTCGATTTTGCATGTAGTTTCATATTACCATGTTGCATCCTTGTTTCGAGGTGTTTGCTTGATGTTTGGATGCATTTTGCATCAATGCCATGTTTAACTTGTTTTGCTCATATCTTCTAGGCCGTAGCTCCGAATCTAATGAACTTTATATGTAACTTGACTAGAATTTCGTGTAGATCATCTTGGTGCATCTTAACTTGCTGTTTAACAAATTGAACATAAGGTTTATTCAGATCTGGACCAATTTCGAAATTTGCATATGAGGACTTACCGGAATTGTTATATGTTGTTCCCGGCCTCATTTAAACTTGCCTTGATGTGTTGTTCTTGTTTGCATCATCTCTTGCCATGACTAGCTTCATCTAGCTTTCTCATGCATCATGCTTGTTGTGCATCATGTCTTGTCATGTGTGGTGTGTTTACCATGTTGTGTGTTTCTTCTCGATAGTTCCCGTTTCGTTGCGATCGTGAGGATTCATTCGTCTACGATTGGTTCGTCTTCGTGGCTTCATCTTCTTCATGGACTCGTTCTTCTTCCTTGCGGGATTTCAGGGAAGATGACCGCTACCCTGGATCTCACTACTATCATTGCTATGCTAGTTGCTTCGTTCTATCGCTATGCTGCGTTACCTATCTTTTGCTCATCAAGCCTCCCAAATTGCCATGAACCTCTAACCTTTGACACCATTCCTAGCAAACCATTGCTTGGCTATGTTACCGCTTTGCTCAGCCCCTCTTATAGCGTTGCTAGTTGCAGGTCAAGTTGAAGATTGCTCCATGGTGGACAGGGTTATGCTGGGATATCACAATATCTCTTATTTAATTAATGCATCTATATATTTGGTAAAGGGTGGAAGGCTCGGCCTTATGCCTGGTGTTTTGTTCCACTCTTGCCGCCCTAGTTTCCGTCATACCGGTGTTATGTTCCCGGATTTTGCGTTCCTTACGCGATCGGGTGATTTATGGGACCCCCCTGACAGTTCGCTTTGAATAAAACTTGTCCAGCAAGGCCCAACCTTGGTTTTACCATTTGCCTCACCACCACCTACCTTTCCCTTGGGAGTAATTAACCCAAGGGTCATCTTTATTTTAGCCCCCCCGGGCCAATGCTTGTCTAAGTGTTGGTCCAAACCGAGCAATGTCCGGCGCCCCCTGGGCAACCAGGGTCTATGCCAACCCGACGTCTGGCTCATCCGTTGTGCCCTGAGAATGAGATATGTGCAGCTCCTATCGGGATTTGTCGGCACAGCGGGAGGCTTTGCTGGTCTTGTTTTACCATTGTCGAAATGTCTTGTAAACCGGGATTCCGAGACTGATCGGGTCTTCCTGGGAGAAGGTCTATTCCTTCGTTGATCGCGAGAGCTTGTCATGGGCTAAGTTGGGACACCCCTGCAGGGTATAAACTTTCGAGAGCCGTGCCCGCAGTTATGTGGCAAATGGGAATTTGTTAATGTCCGGTTGTAGATAACTTGACACCAGATCCGAATGAAAACGCATCAACCGCGTGTGTAGCCGTGATGGTCTCTTCTCGGCGGAGTCCGGGAAGTGAACACGGTCTTTGGGTTATGTTTGACGTAAGTAGGAGTTCAGGATCACTTCTTGATCATTACTAGTTGACGACCGTTCCGCTTGTTTCTCTTCTAGCTCTCTTTTGCGTATGTTAGCCACCATATCATGCTTAGTCGCTGCTACAACCTCACCACTTTACCCCTTCCTTTCCCATTAAGCTTTGCTAGTCTTGATACCCATGGTAGCGGGATTGCTGAGTCCTCGTGGCTCCTGATTACTACAACAACGATTGCGGTACAAGTTATCACGATGATCATGGCGCGAGAGCGATGTTGCTTGTTTTGGAGTTTCTTCTTACGCTTCTTCGATGAGGATAGGTTCGGTCGGCAGACTGGGCTAGCAGGGTGGATATTGTTTGAGTTTCTGTTTATGATTCATCCGTAGCCAGATGTTGTTCTTGTATGTTGTATTGTTGTATTCATGTGACATTGTATGTATCGGATGTATCCCCAACTATTATGTAATTGTTGATGTAATGATATTCACCTTGCAAAAGCGTTCCAATATGCGGGTCTATCCTTGGTGGGACCTTCGAGTTCCTTTTGGATAGGGTCGCATATTGGGCGTGACACTCCTCCTCTCTCCTCCCTCTATCCCTCCTCCATCCTGCCTCCCTCCATCCCTCCTATCTATGTTCTTGTAGAATATAGTTTTAAATGTTTTTCGAATACAGTAGAATGTAGATTATTCGAATGGAATAGAAAATTTTCATTAAATGTAGGTCTTTTGAATAGAATAGAAAAATAGTAAATGTAGGCATTTTGAATAGAATAGAATAGTAGTGTAGAGTAGAATAGAAAATTAGAATTTTTTTAGTAAATGTAGGTATTTTGAATAGAATAGAAAATTTGTATTCGTTCGATGTAGGTATTTTGAACCAAATACCTTTAAATATTTAGTTATGCTTGTTGTCCAAATGAAATGTTAAGGTTATAAGATATACTGCAATATTTATGTCAGAATTGAACCACTGAAATGAAATGAGCATACCAAGTTTGAAAATTTCTATATAAATGCTCATGTGGTGTAGGGTAGATCACAGATGAGCTGGTCGACGACGCCCAGAAGATCACCGATGACACCCACATCCTCGATAGCCATCGTCTATAGTGAGTAAACATGGTCTATGTGGTTGCTTAAATACAAAAATGAAGGATATATGTGCTTGCCCAAGTGGCCTATGTTTGTAGGGAACACCTCCGAGTGGCATATGTTTTGCCGAAATGTTGATTCATTTCCGTTCCAACAAATTTCACGCGCTCAATGTCTTATTTTAGCAAAGGTTATACCGGATTTTTTTGTGGATTTCAGCATGACTTGTGCTATAAAGTAGGAAATATCGAGTGTTCGTGATTTGCTGGAAGAGGAATTAAATGACATTCCAGCAAACTGTAGGCCATTTTTATGTCATTACTCGATATATGTGATGGGTTGACTGTCATTCTGTCGGGGCTCCTTGTGTGACTTTCAGAGAGGAAGAATCCTGATTATTGTCGTGGGGGTCGCTTCTTCTTTCCCAGGTGCTAGATATTTTGGTGTAATGCACTTTTGAAAGAAAGGAGGAGCGACCATCACTGACGGTCGAAATATTTGTGAGGGAATGTCCACCATATACTGTCGAAATATCGAAGAGGAAGAATCCTGACTATTGGCATGGGGGGTCGTTTCCTCTCCTCCTTCTCATGATATACCTTGGTAATGCATGAGAGAAGGAGGGGAAGAGACCATCACTGATTGTCAAAATATCTGTGAGGGAGTGTCCACCATATACTGTCAAAATATCGGAGAGGAAGAATCATGTCTACTGTTGTGGGGGTCACTTCTCCTTCGTTCCCATCTGCTAGACATTTTATGTAATGCACTCGGGAACGAAGGGAGGAGCGACCATCACCGATGGGCGAATATATCAGAGAGGGAGTCCCCACCATATACACCACATGAGAAGAGAGTTTTCAACAAAGACTCAACATACCAAAAGTCAACCTGTGTTTAATAGTGATATGCATGTTGAGTTCCTGGTAATTGTCGACGATTCATAATCTTTGAAATATGAACACGGGAAATGTCTGACAATGATAGGATCCCTGAGTGTTATTACTATGACAACGTTTTCCAACTCTCCCAATCTCTTCGTCTCCGAGCCGGAAGCACGTGCCACGAAATATCCTTACTCCGCTCGCAGGAAGCGATGATGGCGATGGTGTACGAGAGGCAAGAGCGAGCCACACATTGTCTACGGTGCATGCCTCGCTCCTTCACCGCGGTGATGTCCATGGCTTCCCCAACCCCCACCCTTTTTCTCTATTAGCAACGACATGTGCAACCTTAGGACATGGCGTCAAATGTAGATGCCCGCGATGGCGACGAGATGTCGGGACAGAGTTTAGTGCACATCAATTTTATTACGATATGTGGTTTTGCAATTGTGCTGCATCCACCTTGCTACCAGAAAGGGATACAATGGGCGGTGTCGCACTTCGATGGAGGTGGTGGAGACTTGGTCGAGGACGGGATATATATCTCCATCTCTAACCCTGTCATCTCCAATCTATGGATCACCGCCTCCTATGCACCACGGCACGTCCTTCCCCTCGACGCGCTAAGTAACCTCGAGGTCCTCTTCTCCTTGTGCTCGAGATTTGTTGCTGATGAGCTCAACGCCTCCCTAGCTCTCCTCTCCTACCCTGAAAACCACACCTTTGTTATGTTGGAAATATGCCCTAGAGGCAATGATAAAAGTATTATTATATTTCAATGTTCATGATAATTGTCTTTTGTTCATGCTATAACTGTATTATCTGGAAATCGTAATACACGTGTGAACACTTAGACCCCAATGTGTCCCTAGTGAGCCTCTAGTTGACTAGCCCGTTGTGATCAATAGATAGTCATGGTTTCCTGACTATGGACATTGGATGTCGTTGATAACGGGATCACATCATTAGGAGAATGATGTGATGGACAAGACCCAATCCTAAGCATAGCATAAAAGATCGTATAGTTTGTTTGCTAGAAGCTTTGCCAATGTCAAGTATCTCTTCCTTCGACCATGAGATCGTGTAACTCCGGTTACCGTAGGAGTGCCTTGGGTGTATCAAGCGTCACAACGAATGGGTGACTATAAAGGTGCATTACAGGTATCTCGAAAGTATCATTGGGTTGACACGGATCGAGGATGGATTTGTCACTCCGTATGACGGAGAGGTATCTCTGGGCCCACTCGGTAATGCATCATCATAATGAGCTCAAGTTGACCAAGGTGTTGTACGGGATCATGCATTACTGATGCGAGTAAAGTGACTTGCGTAACGAGACGAGAACAAGGTATTGGGATACCGACGATCAAGTCTCGGGCAAGTAACGCACCGATTGACAAAGGAATTGCATATGAGGGTTTGATCGAATCCTCGACATCGTGGTTCAACCGATGAAATCATTGGGGAGCATGTAGGAGCCAACATGGGTATCCAGACCCGCTGTTGGTTATTGCCGAGAGTCGTCTCGGTCATGTCTGCGTGTCTCCCGAACCCGTAGGGTCTACACATAAGGTTCGGTGGCGCTAGGGTTAGTAGGAAGTCAAGTATGTGACTACCGAATGTTGTTGAGTCCAGATGAGATCCCGGACGTCACGAGGAGTTTGGAATGGTCCGGAGGTAAATAATAATATATAGGAAGTGGTATTTCGCCATTGGGAAAGTTTGGGGTCTCCGGTAATGTCTGGGACCACGGAAGGGTCCCGAGGTCCACCGGTGGGGCCACCTATCCCGGAGGGCCTGGGCTGAAGTGGGAGGAACCAGCCCATAGTGGGCTGCTGCGCCCCTAGGCCCACCCTCGCGCCTAGGGTTGAAACCCTAGGGGTGGGGCGCCCCACTGGCAGGGGCACTCCACCCCCTTGGCCGCCGCCCCTAGAGATTGGATCTCCAGGGCGGCCTCTGTGGGGCCTATATAAAGGGGGGGAGGGAGGGGGGCTGCTGTACCCATCTCTAAGGCGCAGCCCCTCCCCTCCCCAACACCTCTCCTCCTCCGTAAGCGCTTGGCGAAGCCCTGTCAGAGTACTGCTTCTCCACCATCACCACGCCGTCGTGTTGCCGGTGGAGCTGTCTTCCTCAACCTCTCCTTCCTCCTTGCTGGATCAAGACGGAGGAGACGTCGCTCGTCCCGTACGTGTGTTGAACGCGGAGGTGCTGTCCGTTCAGCACTTGGACATCGGTGATCTGAATCACGTTCGAGTAGGACTCCATCATCACCTTGCAAGCTTCGCACGCGATCTACAAGTGGTATGTAGATGCAATCTCTCTCCGTTGCTCATTGCTTAGATGAACTCATAGATGGATCTTGGTGAAGCCGAGGAAAAATTTTAATTTTCTCGCAGCGTTCCCCAACAGTGGCACCATGAGCTAGGTCTATCGTAGTTCTCTAATGCACGAGTAGAACACAATTTGTTGTGGGCGTTGATCTTGTCATCTTACTTGCCTCTACTAGTCTTTTCTTGCTCAACGGTATTGTGGGATGAAGCGGCCGGACCAACCTTACAAATGCGCTTACGTGAGACCGGTTCCACCGAATCGACATGCACTAGTTGCATAAGGTGGCTGGCGGGTGTCTGTCTCTCCCACTTTAGTTGGGCGGATTCGATGAACAGGGCCCTTATGAAGGGTAAATAGAAGTTGACAAAATCACGTTGTGGTGATTCGTAGGTAAGAAAACGTTCTTGCTAGAACCCAATCGCAGCCACGTAAAGATGCAACAACAATTAGAGGGCGTCTAACTTGTTTTTGCAGCGATTGATCATGTGATGTGATATGGCCGAAGTTGTGATGAATGATGAATTGTGATGTATGAGATCATGTTCTTGTAATAGGATTCACGACTTGCATGTCGATGAGTATGACAACGGCAGGAGCCATAGGAGTTGTCTTTATTTTTTTGTATGACCTGCGTGTCATTGAAGAACGCCATGTAAACTACTTTACTTCATTGCTAAACGCGTTAGTCATAGAAGTAGAAGTAGTCGTTGGCGTGACAACTTCATGAAGACACGATGATGGAGATCATGACGATGGAGATCATGGTGTCAAGCCGGTGACAAGATGATCATGGAGCCCCGAAGATGGAGATCAATGGAGCTTGATGATATTGCATTGTGATGTTTATTATGTTACAACTATATAATTGCATGTGATGTTTATTATGTTTATGCATCTTGTTTACTTAGGACGACGGTAGTAAATAAGATGATCCCTTACAAAATTTCAAGAAGTGTTCTCCCCTAACTGTGCACCGTTGCTACAGTTCGTCGCTTCTAAGCACCACGTGATGATCGGGTGTGATGGATTCTTACGTTCACATACAACGGGTGTAAGACAGTTTTACACAGCGAAAACACTTAGGGTTAACTTGACGAGCCTAGCATGTGCAGACATGGCCTCGGAACATGGAGACCGAAAGGTCAAACACGAGTCGTATGGAAGATACGATCAACATGAAGATGTTCACCGACGATGACTAGTCCGTCTCACGTGATGATCGGACACGGGCTAGTCGACTCGGATCGTGTAACACTTTGATGACTAGAGGGATGTCTAATCTAAGTGGGAGTTCATAATTTTGATTAGAACTTTATTATCATGAACTTAGTCTAAAACCTTTGCAAATATGTCTTGTAGATCAATGGCCAACGCTAATGTCACCATGAACTTCAGCGCGTTCCTAGAAAACCAAGCTGAAAGGCGATGGCAGCAACTATCTCGGATTTGGGTCCGGAACACGAGATCATCCTCATAGCTGCCAGAAACAATATGTCCTAGGCGAGCCGCTAGGTGGCGCTCCGTCCTGAGAACCAAGGCGTTATGAGCGCTTGGCAATCCCGTCTTGATGATTACTCCCTCGTTCGGTGCGGCATGCTCTCTGACTTAGAACCGGGGCTCCAAAAGCGTTTTGAGCATCACGGAGCATATGAGATGTTGAAGAGCTGAAACTAGTTTTCAAGCTCATGCCCGGTCGAGAGATATGATGTCTCCGACAAGTTCTCTGATTGTAAGATGGAGGAGAACAGTTACGTCGGTGAACACATCACGAAGATGTGCGGGTTGCACAACCGTATGACCCAGCTGAATATTAACCTCCGAGATGAGGCGGTCATTGACAGAATCCTCCGATCGCTCCCACCAAGCTACAAGAGCTTTGTGATGAACTACAACATGCGGGGATGGAAAAGACCATTCTGAAGTGTTCTCGATCTTTGAAGTCAGCAGAGGCTGAAATCAGAAAGAACATCAAGTGTTGATGGTCAATAAGACCACTAAGTTCAAGAAGGGCAAGGGTAAGAAGAACTTCAAGAAGGGCGGCAAAGATGTTGCGCGCCCGGTAAGCCGATTGCTTGGGAAGAAGTCAAAGAATGGACCCAAGCACGAGGTCGAGTGCTTTTATTGCAAGGGAAGGGTCCTTTGGAAGCGGAACTGCCCCAAATACTTAGCGGATAAGAAGGCGGCAACACCAAAGGTATATTTGATATACATGTAATTGATGTGTACCTTACCGATTACTCGTAGTAACTCACCGGTATTTGATACGGTGCCGTTGCTCATATTTGTAACTCACGGCAGGAGCTGCGGAATAAGCGGAGGCTGGCGAAGGGCGAGGTGACGATCTTGGCGTTGGGAATGGTTCGAGTCGATGTGATCGCCGTCGCACGCTGCTTCTACATTTACCTCGGGATTAGTTTTGAACCTTAATAATTGTTATTTAGTGCCAAGTTTGAGCATGAACATTGTATCTGGATCTCGTTTGATACGAGATGGCTACTCATTTAAGTCGAGAATAATGGTTGCTCGATTTATATGAGAGATATGTTTTATGGTCATGCTCCGATGGTCAATGGTTTATTCTTAATGAATCTCGGCGTAATATTACACATGTTCATAGTGTGGATGCAAAAGATGTAAAGTTGATAACGATAGTCCCACATACTTGTGCCTTTGCCGCCTTGGTCACATTGGTGTCAAGCGCATGAAGAAGCTCCATGCTGATGGACTTTTAGAGTCTCTTGATTATGAATCGTTTGACACATGCGAACCATGCCTCTTAGGCAAAATGACCAAGACTCCGTTCTCGGAACAATGGGCGAGCAACCAACTTGTTGGAAATCATACATCTTGATGTGTGTGGTCCAATGAGCGTTGAGGCTCGCGGAGGATATCGTTATGTTCTCACTCTCACTGATGACTTAAGTAGATATGGGTATGTCTACTTAATGAAACACAAGTCTGAGACCTTTGAAAAGTTCAAGGAATTTCAGAGTGAGGTAGAGAATCAACGTGACAGAAAGATAAAGTTCCTACGATCAGATCGTGGAGGAGAATATTTAAGTCACGAGTTTGGCACACACTTAAGGAAATGTGGAATCGTTTCACAACTCACGCCGCCTGGAACACCTCGGTAAGCGGTGTGTCGAGCGTTATGTCGCACTCTATTGGATATGGTGCGGTCTATGATGTCTCTTACCGATTTACGCTATCATTTTGGGGATACGCTCTAGAGACAGCTACATTCACTTTAAATAGGGCACCGTCTAAATCCGTTGAGGCGACACCGTATGAATTGTGGTTTGGGAAGAAACCTAAGCTATCGTTTCTAAAAGTTTGGGGATGCGATGCTTATGTCAAGAAACTTCAACTGAAAAGCTCGAACCCAAGTCGGAAAAATCGTATTCATAGTATACCCTAAGGAAGCTGTCGGGTATACCTTATACTTAAGATCCGAAGGCAAGATCTTTGTTGCCAAGAACGGATGCTTTACGGAGAAAGAGTTTCTCTCGAAAGAAGTAAGTGGGAGGAAAGTAGAACTTCGATGAAGTACTACCTCTCGAGCGGGAAGGTGGTGCGGCGCAGAGACCGTTCTGTGATGCCCACACCAAGCAAGAGGAAAACAATGATGATGATCAAGGTACTTCGGATCAAGTTGCTCTTGAACTCGAAGGTCCACGAGGACACGTTCCGCACGAGTGGTGCGGCAACCTGTCATGGAAATCATGTTGTTAGACAACAATGAACCTTCAAACTATGAAGAAGCGATGGCGGGCGGATTCCAACAAATGGCTTGAGGCCATGAAATCCGAGATAGAATCCATGTATGAAAACAAAGTGTGGACTTTGACAGACTTGCCCGATGATCGGCGGCGATAGAAAACAAATGGATTTTTAAGAAGAAGGCGGACGCGGATGGTAATGTTACCATCTATAAGGCTCGACTTGTCGCTAAGGGTTATCGACAAGTTCAAGGGATTGACTCTGACGAGACATTCTCTCCGTGGCGAAGCTTAAGTCCGTCCGAATCATGTTAGCAATTGCGCATACTATGATTATGAGATATGGCGGATGGGCGCCAAAGCGGCATTCCTTAACGGACATCTTAAGGAAGAGCTGTATATGATGCAGCCGGAAGGTTTTGTCGATCCTCGAGCGCTAACAAAGTATGCAAGCTCCAGCGATCCATTTATGGGCTGGTGCAAGCATCTCGGAGTTGGAACATTCGCTTTGATGAGATGATCAAAGCGTTTGGGTTTATTGAGACTTATGGAGAAGCTCCTGCGTTTACAAGAAAGTGAGTGGGAGCTCTGTAGCATTTCTCCTATTATATGTAGATGACATACTTTTGATGGGAAATGATACGAAACTTCTGGACAACATTAAGGCCTACTTGAACAAGTGTTTTTCAATGAAGGACCTTGGAGAAGCTGCTTATATATTAGGCATCAAGATCTATAGAGATAGATCGAGACGCCTCATAGGTCTTTCACAAAGCACATACCTTGATAAGATTTTGAAGAGGTTCAAAATGGATCAGTCCAAGAAGGGGTTCTTGCCTATGTTACAAGGTGTGAGATTGAGCTCGGCTCAGTCACCGACCACGGCAAAAGATAAAGAAGAGATGAGTGTCATCCCCTATGCTTCAGCCATAGGATCTATTATGTATGCCATCTGTGTACGGACCGATGTAAACCTTGCCGTAAGTTTGGTTGCAAGATACCAAAGTAATCCCGCAAGGAACACCGGACAGCGGTCAAGAATATCCGAAGTACTGAAAAGGACAAAGGACATGTTTCGTTTATGGAGGAGCGAAGAGCTCGTCGTAAAGGGTTACGTCGGCGCTAGCCGACTCGGATCTGGATGACTCTAAGTCACAAACCGGATCGTGTATATGTTGAATGGTGGAGCGATGGCTGGTGCGGTTTGCAAGCGAGCGTCGTGGCGGGATCTCGTGTGAAGCGGAGTACATGGCAGCCTCGGAGGCAGCGCATGAAGCGATTTGGGTGAAGGAGTTCATCACCGACCTAGGAGTAATACCCAATGCGTCGGGGCCGATCAAACTCTTCGTGACAACACTGGAGCTATTGCCCTTGCCAAGGAGCCCAGGTTTCACAAGAAGACCAGGCACATCAAGCGTCGTTTCAACTCCATCCGTGAAAATGTTCAAGATGGAGACATAGAGATTTGCAAAGTGCACACGGATCTGAATGTCGCAGATCCATTGACTAAACCTCTCTCGCGTGCAAAACATGATCAACACCAGAACTCTATGGGTGTTCGATTCATCACAATGTAACTAGATTGGTGACTCTAGTGCAAGTGGGAGACTATTGGAAATATGCCTAGAGGCAATAATAAAAGTATTATTATATTTCAATGTTCATGATAATTGTCTTTTGTTCATGCTATAAGCTGTAATATCCGGAAATCATAATACGTGTGAACACTTAGACCCCAATGTGTCCCTAGTGAGCCTCTAGTTGACTAGCCGGTTGTGATCAATAGATAGTCATGGTTTTCGACTATGGACATTGGATGTCGTTGATAACGAGGATCACATCATTAGGAGAATGATGTGATGGACAAGACAATCCTAAGCATAGCATAAAAGATCGTATAGTTTGTTTGCTAGAAGCTTTGCCAATGTCAAGTATCTCTTCCTTCGACCATGAGATCGTGTAACTCCGGTTACCGTAGGAGTGCCTTGGGTGTATCAAAGCGTCTGGCGTGGCGGGTGACTATAAAGGTGCATTACGGTATCTCGAAAGTATCTGTTGGGTTGACACGGATCGAGGCGGGATTTGTCCTCCGTATGGCGGAGAGGTATCTCTGGGCCCACTCGGTAATGCATCATCATAATGAGCTCAAGTTGACCAAGGTGTTGGCCACGGGATCATGCATTACGATGCGAGTAAAGTGACTTGCGATAGCGAGATTGAACAAGGTATTGGGATACCGACGATCGAGTCTCGGGCAAGTAACATACCGATTGACAAAGGAATTGCATACGAGGGTTTGATCGAATCCTCGACATCGTGGTTCAACCGATGAAATCATCGAGGAGCATGTGGGAGCCAATATGGGTATCCGGACCCGCTGTTGGTTATTGCCCGAGAGTCGTCTCGGTCATGTCTGCGTGTCTCCGAACCCGTAGGGTCTACACATAAGGTCGGTGGCGCTAGGGTTAGTAGGAAGTCAAGTATGTGACTACCGAATGTTGTTGAGTCCGGATGAGATCCCGGACGTCACGAGGAGTTTCGGAATGGTCGGAGGTAAAGAATAATATATAGGAAGTGGTATTTCGCCATCGGGAAAGTTTGGGGTCTCCGTAATGTCTGGGACCACGGAAGGGTCGAGGGGTCCACGGGTGGGGCCACCTATCCGAAGGGCCCCTGGGCTGAAGTGGGAGGAACCAGCCCATAGTGGGCTGGTGCGCCCCTAGGCCCACCCTGCGCCTAGGGTTGAAACCCTAGGGGTGGGGCGCCCACTGGCAGGGGCACTCCACCCCTTGGCCGCCGCCGGAGATTGGATCTCGGGGCAGCCTCCCAGGGGCCTATATAAAGGGGGAGGGAGGGGCTGCTGTACCCATCTCTAAGGCGCAGCCCTCCCTCCCAACACCTCTCCTCCTCCGTGGCGATGGCGAAGCCCTGCCGAGATCTTGCTTCTCCACCATCATCACCCGCCGTCGTCTTTGCGGTGGAGCTGTCTTCCTCAACCTCTCCTTCCTCCTTGCTGGATCAAGGCGGAGGAGGCGTCGCTCGTCCGTCACGTGTGTTGAGCAGCGGAGGTGCTGTCCGTTCAGCACTTGGACATCGGTGATCTGAATCACGTTCGAGTACGACTCCATCATCACCTTGCAAGCTTCCGCACGCGATCTACAAGTGGTATGTAGATGCAATCTCTCTCCCGTTGCTCGTTGCTTAGATGAACTCATAGATGGATCTTGGTGAAGCCGTAGGAAAAATTTTAATTTTCTGCAACGTTCCCCAACATGTTAATCTCCGCCTAAATTCCACCTTTTGTGTGTATCAGGCTTCATGGTACAAGTGAATCCTGTTGGGGAACGTAGCAGAAATTCAAAATTTTCCTATGTGTCACCAAGATCTATCTATGGAGAAACCAGCAACGAGGGAAAGGAGAGTGCATCTACATACCCTTGTAGATCGCTAAGCGGAAGCGTTCAAGAGAACGGGGTTGAAGGAGTCGTACTCGTCGTGATCCAAATCACCGGAGATCCTAGTGCCGAACGGACGGCACCTCCGCGTTCAACACACGTACAGCCCGGTGACATCTCCCATGCCTTGATCCAGCAAGGAGAAAGGGAGAGGTTGAGGAAGACTCCATCCAGCAGCAGCACAACGGCGTGGTGGTGGTGGAGGCGTGGCAATCTGCGGGGCCGCCAAGCACCGCGGGAGAGGAGGAGTAGTTGGGAGAGGGGGAGGGCTGCGCCAGAACTTGTGGTGCAGCTGCCCTCCCACCACCCACATATATATAGGGGCAAGGGAAAGGGGGGCCGGCCCCCTCAGATCCAATATGAGGAGGGGGCGGCGGCCAAGGGGGGGAGGAGTGCCTCCCAAGTCAAGTGGAGGCCCTCCCCTTTAGGGTTTCCCCTCTCCCATGCGCATGGGCCTTGGGGGGGCTGGTTCCCCTAGCCCATTAAGGCTAGGGCGCCCCCTACAGCCCATGCTGCTGTATTGGACATGGTGGAACAATTTCCGGACCTCCGGACCCCTCCGGAATCCTCCGGAACCTTCTGGAAGCTTCCCGGTACAATACCGAAAAAACCCGAACTTTTTCTAGAACCCGAACAACAACTTTCCATATATAAATTTTTACCTCCGGACCATTCCGGAACTCCTTGTGACGTCCGGGATCTCATCCGGGGCTCCGAACAACATTCGGTAACCACGTACAAACTTCCTTTATAACCCTAGCGTCATCGAACCTTAAGTGTGTAGACCCTACGGGTTCGGGAACCATCTGAACATGACCGAGGCGTTCTCCGGTCAATAACCATCAGCGGATCTGGATACCCATGTTGGCTCCCACATGTTCCATGATGATCTCATCGGATGAACCACGATGTCAAGGACTCAATCGATCCCGTATACAATTCCCTTTGTCTAACGGTATTGTACCTGCCCGAGATTCGATCGTCGGTATACCGATACCTTCTTCAATCTCGTTACCGGCAAGTCTCTTTACTCGTTCCGTAACACATCATCCGTGATCAACCCCTTGGTCACATTGTGCACATTATGATGATGTCCTACCGAGTGGGCCTAGAGATACCTCTCCGTTTACACGGAGTGACAAATCCCATTCTTGATTCGTGCCAACCCAACAGACACTTTCGGAGATACCTGTAGTGCACCTTTATAGCCACCCAGTTACGTTGTGACGTTTGGTACACCCAAAGCATTCCTACGGTATCCGGGAGTTGCACAATCTCATGGTCTAAGGAAAAGATACTTGACATTAGAAAAGCTTTAGCATACGAACTATGATCTTTGTGCTAGGATTAGGATTGGGTCTTGTCCATCACATCATTCTCCTAATGATGTGATCCCGTTATCAACGACATCCAATGTCCATGGTCAGGAAACTGTAACCATCTATTGATCGACGAGCTAGTCAATTAGAGGCTTACTAGGGACATGGTGTTGTCTATGTATCCACACATGTATCAGAGTTTCCTATCAATACAATTATAGCATGGATAATAAACGATTATCATGAACAAGGAAATATAGTAATAATAACTAATTTATTATTGCCTCTAGGGCATATTTCCAACAGTCTCCCACTTGCACTAGAGTCAATAATCTAGTTCACATCGCCATGTGATTAACACTCACAGGTCACATCGTCATGTGACCAACATTCAAAGAGTTTACTAGTGTCACTAAACTAGTTCACATCATCATGTGATTAAGACTCAATGAGTTCTAGGGTTTGATCATGTTTGGCTTGTAAGAGAGGTTTTAGTCAACCGGTCTGCAACATTCAGATCCGTATGTACTTCGCAAATCTCTAGGTCATATTGTAAATGCTGCTTCCACACTCCACTTGGAGCTATTCCAAATGGTTGCTCCACTATACGTATCCGGTTTGCTACTCAGAGTCATTCGGATAGGTGTTAAAGCTTGCATCGACGTAACCCTTTACGCCGAACTCTTTATCACCTCCATAATCGAGAAACATGTCCTTATTTACTCCAAGGACAATTTTGACCGCTGTCCAATGATCCATTCCTGGGTCATTCTTGTACCCCTTAACTGACTCATGGCAAGGCACACTTCCGGTGCGGTACACAGCATAACATACTATAGAGTCTACGTCTAAAACATAGGGGACGACCTTCGTCCTTTCTCTCTTTTCTGCCATGGTCGAGCTTTAAGTCTTGACTTCATACCTTACATCTCAGGCAAGAACTCCTTCTTTGACTGATCCATCTTGAACACCTTCAAGATCATGTCAAGGTATATGCTCATTTGAAAGTACCATTAAGCGGTTTTGATCTATCCTCATAGATCTTGATGCTCAATGTTCAAGTAGCTTAAACCAGGTTTTCACTTGAAAAACACTTTTCAAATAACCCTATATGCTTTACAGAAAATTCTACATCATTTCTGATCAACAATATGTCAACAACATATACTCATCAGAAATTCTATAGTGCTCCCACTCACTTCTTTGGAAATACAAGTTTCTCATAAATTTGTATAAACCCAAAATCTTTGATCATCTTATCAAAGTACATATTCCAACTCCGAGATGCTTACTCCAGTCCATAGAAGGATCGTTGGAGCTAGCATACCTTTTAGCATTCTTAGGATCGACAAAACCTTTCTGATTGTATCACATACAACCTTTCCTTACCAAAACTGGTAAGGAAACTCGTTTTTGACATCCATCTGCCAGATTTCATAAATGCAGCTAATGCTAACATGATTCCGACGGACTTAAGCATCGCTACAGATGAGAAAATCTCATCGTAGTCAACTCCTTGAACTTGTGAAAAACTCTTCGTCACAAGTCGAGCTTCATAGACGGTGACATTACCGTCCACGTCCGTCTTCTTCTTAAAGATCCATTTATCTCAATGGCTTGCAGATCATCGGGCAAGTCCACCAAAGTCCATGCTTTGTTCTGATAAATGGATCCTATCTCGGATTTCATGGCTTCTAACCATTTGTCGGAATTTGGGCCCACCATCACTTCTCCATAGCTCGTAGGTTCATTGTTGTCTAGCAACATGACCTTCAAGACATGATTACTATACCACTCTAAAGTAGTACGCATCCTTGTCACCCTACGAGGTACGGTAGTGACTTGATCCAAAAACTTCATGATCACTATCATAAGCTTCTACTTCAATTGGTGTAGGAGCCACAGGAACAACTTCCTGTTCCCTGCTACATACTTGTTGAAGTGACGGTTCAATAACCTCATCAAGTCTCCACCATCCTCCCACTCAATTTTCGAGACAAACTTTTCCTCGAGAAAGGACCCGATTCAAGAAACAATCCCTATTGCTTTCGGATCTGAATTAGGAGGTATACCCAACTGTTTTGGGTGTCCTATGAAGATGCATTTTATCCGCTTTGGGTTCGAGCTTATCAACCTAAAACTTTTTCACATAAGCGTCGTAGCCCCAAACTTTTAAGAGACGACAACTTAGGTTTCTCCAAACCATAGTTCAAACGGTGTCGTCTCAACGGAATTATGTGGTGCCCTATTTTAAAGTGAATGCGGTTGTCTCTAATGCCTAACCCATAAATGATAGTGGTAATTTGATAAGAGACATCATGGTATGCACCATATCAATAGGGTGCAACTATGATGTTCGGACACACCATCACACTATGGTGTTCCAGGCGGTATTAATTGTGAAACAATTTCCACAAAGTCTTAATTGTGTGCCAAACTCGTAACTCAGATACTCATCTCCATGATCATATCATAGACATTTTATCCTCTTGTCATGATGATCTTCAACTTCACTCTAAAATTACTTGAACCACTCAATAATTCAGACTTTTTTTTCATCAAGTAAATATACTCAACATCTACTCGAATCATCTGTGAAGTAAGAACATAACGGTATTCACTGCATGCCTCAGCACTCATTGGACTGCGCACATCAAAATGTGTTACTTCCAACAAGTTGCTATCTTGTTCCATCTTCTTTGAAACCGAGGCTTTTGGTCATCTTGCCCATGTGGTATGATTTGCATATCTCAAGTGATTCAAAATCAAGTGAGTCCAAACGATCCATCTGCATGGAGTTTCTTTATGCGTATACACCAATAGACATGGTTCGCATGTCTCAAACTTTTCAAAACGAGCGAGTCCAAAGATCCATCAACATGGAGCTTCTTCATGCGTTTTATACCAATATGACTTACATGGCAGTGCCACAAGTAAGTGATACTATCATTACTATCTTATATCTTTTGGCATGAAAATGTGTATCACTACGATCGAGATTCAATAAACCATTCGTTTCAGGTGCAAGATCATTGAAGGTATTATTCAAATAGAGTAACTATTATTCTCCTTAAATGAATAACCGCATTGCAATAGACATAATCCAATCATGTCTATGCTCAACGCAAACACCAAATAACTATTCATGTTTAATACTAATCTTGATGGTAGAGGGAGCGTGCGATGTTTGATCATATCAAACTTGGAAACACTTCCAACACATATCGTCAGCTCACCTTTAGCTAGTCTCCGTTTATTCCGTAGCTCTTTTATTTCGAGTTACTAACACTTAGTAACCGAACCGGTATCTAATACCCTGGTGCTACTAGGAGTACTAGTAAAGTACACATTAACATAATGTATATCCAATATACTTCTATCGACCTTGCCAGCCTTCTTATCTACCAAGTATCTAGGGTAATTCTGCTCCAGTGGTTGTTCCCTTTATTACAGAAGCACTTAGTCTCAGGTTTGGGGTTCAACCTTGGGTTTCTTCACTAGAGCAGCAGCTGATTTGCCATTTCATGAAGTATCCCTTCTTGCCCTTGCCCTTCTTGAAACTAGTGGTTTCACCAACCATCAACAATTGATGCTCCTTCTTGATTTCTACTTTTGCGGTGTCAAACATCGTGAATACCTCAAGGATCATCATATCTATCCCTGATATGTTATAGTTCATCACGAAGCTCTAGCAGCTTGGTGGCAATAACTTTGGAGAAACATCACTATCTCATCGGAAGATCAACTCCCACTCGATTCAAGTGATTGTTGCACTCGGACAATCGAGCACAAGCTCAACGATTGAGCTTTTCTCCCTTAGTTTGTAGGCTAAGAAAATTGTCGGAGGTCTTATACCTCTTGGCGTGAGCACGAGCACTGAAATCCCAATTTCAGCCCTCGAAAACATCTCATATGTTCATGACGTTTGGCGTCTTTGGTGACTCAACTCTAAACCGTTTAAGCGAACTATCACGTAGTTATCAAAGCGTGTATGTCCGATGTTTACAACATCCACAAGCGGCGTTTGGGGTTCAGCACACACTGGCGGTGCATTAAGGACATAAGCTTTCTCTGTCCGCATAATCGCTCTTGTCAACTTTCAACTATATTTTCTCTAGGAACATATCTAAGCAGTGGAACTAAAGCGCGAGCCACGACATAATTTGCAAAGATCTTTTGACTATGTTCAGGATAATTAAGTTCATCTTATGAACTCCCACTCGAGATAGACATCCTCTAGTCATCTAAGTGATTACATGATCCGAGTCAACTAGGCCGTGTCCGATCATCACGTGAGACGGACTAGTCATCATCGGTGAACATCTTCATGTTGATCGTATCTACTATCGACTCATGCTCGACCTTTTGGTCTCTGTGTTCCGAGGCCATGTCTGTACATGCTAGGCTCGTCAAGTTAACCCTAAGTGTTTTGCATGTGTAAAACTGTCTTACACCCATTGTATGTGAACGTAAGGATCTATCACACCCGATCATCACGTGGTGCTTCGAAACGACGAACTTTAGCAAAGTGCATAGTTAGGGGAGAACACTTCTTGAAATTGTTGTAAGGGATCATCTTATTTACTACCGTCGTTCTAAGTAAACAAGATGCATAAACATAATAAACATCACATGCAATTATATAGTAGTGACATGATATGGCCAATATCATATAGCTCCATTGATCTCCATCTTCGGGGCTCCATGATCATCATCGTCACCGGCATGACACCATGATCTCCATCATCATGATCTCCATCATCGTGTCTTCATGAAGTTGTCTCGCCAACTATTACTTCTACTACTATGGCTACTGGTTAGCAATAAAGTAAAGTAATTACATGGCGTTGTTTAATGACACGCAGGTCATACAATAAATTAAGACAACTCCTATGGCTCCTGCCGGTTGTCATACTCATCGACATGCAAGTCGTGATTCCTATTACAAGAACATGATCAATCTCATACATCACATAACATTCATCACATTCTTCTTGGCCATATCACATCACATAGCATACCCTGCAAAAGCAAGTTAGACGTCCTCTAATTGTTGTTTGCATGTTTTACGTGGCTGCAATGGGTTTCTAGCAAACGTTTCTTACCTACGCAAAAACCACAACGTGATATGTCAATTGCTATTTACCCTTCATAAGGACCCTTTTCATCGAATCCGATCCGACTAAAGTGGGAGGCGGCACCGCTAGCCACCTTATGCACCAAGTGCATGTCAATCGGTGGAACTTTGTCTCACGAAGAAATGCGTGTAAGGTCGGTCCGGGCCGCTTCATCCCACAATACCGTTGAAACAAGATTGGACTAGTAACGGTAAGCATATTGAACAAAATCAATGCCCACAACTACTTTGTGTTCTACTCGTGCAAAGAATCTACGCATAGACCTAACTCATGATGCCCTTTGTTGGGGAGCGAGCAGAAATTCAAAATTTTCCTCGTGTCACCAAGATCTATCTATGGAGAAACCAGCAGCGAGGGAAGGAGAGTGCATCTACATACCCTTGTAGATCGCTAAGCGGAAGCGTTCAAGAGAACGGGGTTGAAGGAGTCGTACTCGTCGTGATCCAAATCACCGGAGATCCTAGTGCGAGCGGACGGCACCTCCGCGTTCAACACATGTACAGCCGGTGGCGTCTCCCATGCCTTGATCCAGCAAGGAGAGAGGAGAGGCTGAGGAAGACTCCATCCAGCAGCAGCACAACGGCGTGGTGGTGGTGGAGGGCGTGGCAATCTGCAGGCCGCCAAGCACCGCGGGAGAGGAGGAGTAGTTGGGAGAGGGGGAGGGCTACGCCAGAACTTGTGGTGCGGCTACCCTCCCACCCCCCACATATATATAGGGGCAAGGGAGAGGGGGGCCGGCCCCCTCAGATCCAATCTGAGGAGGGGGCGGCGGCCAAGGGGGGAGGAGTGCCTCCCAAGTCAAGTGGAGGCCCTTCCCTTTAGGGTTTCCCCTCTCCCATGCGCATGGGCCTTGGGGGGCTGGTTTCCCTGGCCCATTAAGTCTAGGGCGCCCCCTACAGCCCATGCTGCTGTATTCGACGTGGTGGAACAATTTCCAGACCTCCGGACCCCTCCGGAATCCTCCGGAACCTTCTGGAAGCTTCCCGGTACAATACCGAAAAAACCCGAACTTTTTCCGGAACCTGAACAACAACTTTCCATATATAAATCTTTACCTCCGGACCATTCCGGAACTCCTAATGACATCCGGGATCTCATCTGGGACTCCGAACAACATTCGGTAACCACATACAAACTTCCTTTATAACCCTAGCGTCATAGAACCTTAAGTGTGTAGACCCTACGGGTTCGGGAACCATGCAGACATGACCGAGACGTTCTCCGGTCAATAACCATCAGCGGGATTTGGATACCCATGTTGGCTCCCACATGTTCCACGATGATCTCATCGGATGAACCACAATGTCAAGGACTCAATCGATCCCGTATACAATTCCCTTTGTTTAACGGTATTGTACTTGCCCGAGATTCGATCGTCGGTATACCGATACCTTGTTCAATCTTGTTACCGGCAAGTCTCTTTACTCGTTCCGTAACACATCATCCCGTGATCAACCCCTTGGTCACATTGTGCACATTATGATGATGTCCTACCGAGTGGGCCTAGAGATACCTCTCCGTTTACACGGAGTGACAAATCCCATTCTTGATTCGTGCCAACCCAACAGACACTTTCGGAGATACCTGTAGTGCACCTTTATAGCCACCCAGTTACGTTGTGATGTTTGGTACACCCAAAGCATTCCTACGGTATCCGGGAGTTGCACAATCTCATGGTCTAAGGAAAAGATACTTGACATTTGAAAAGCTTTAGCATACGAGCTACGATCTTTGTGCTAGGCTTAGGATTGGGTCTTGTCCATCACATCATTCTCCTAATGATGTGATCCCGTTATCAATGACATCCAATGTCCATGGTCAGGAAACCGTAACCATCTATTGATCGGCGAGCTAGTCAATTAGAGGCTTACTAGGGACATGGTGTTGTCTATGTATCCACACATGTATCTGAGTTTCCTATCAATACAATTATAGCATGGATAATAAACAATTATCATGAACAAGGAAATATAGTAATAATAAATAATTTATTATTGCCTCTAGGGCATATTTCGAACAAATCCACTGGCAGTCTAGCACCATTGGACGAGGTGGAGATGAGGAAGTGCTGTTGGACCATGCTTTGGGGAGGTAATAACTATTCAGTTAGGTTGTCCTTTTTGTTAAATATTAGCTCTATTTTGCCACTTTACTGTCTTATAATTACAAAATTAATGGAAATTTTGGTTTTGCACAATTCTTTAGATTGCAAGATAAAGAACGTGTTGTAGACATCATTTAGCTTACAAGTTAATAGATGGACACAATTGATTAAACAAATTAACAGGAATGGCCTTGGAGAGATTTCAAACTATTTAGTGCTCTAGATAACACGTTCATATAGAACATGTCAACTACGTAATCATACCAGCACATGGACAAGTTAGGGAAGGCAGTGTAAGCATTAGACTACTCCAGTAATACCAAAATAAATAGTTTCAAGAAATTAAAAATAAGTTCCATGATCTAAATACAGGTGTTGAGAGAGGATAAGTATATCTTGACTTCTTGAGAGCACACTAAATTAAAAAAAGCTCAATGATCTTTGGGACAATATTTTGTGGGAATAATACAGCTTCATCTGCAATTATACTCAATATAATGGGTTCACTGTTTGCCTAATTCTCAAGAAATATTTGTGTTTACAACAACATAAAGGTTACGTAAACAAAGCTCTTCTAAATACCACTTGTAGAATAAATAAATTGGGGGATTTAATGAGTTACACAAAAAGAACGCAACATTTGGAAAATATAAATGTTTTGCCAAAGAAGAACAATTAGGAAACAGTACAAGCCAACTTTTACCGATGGCGACGACGTTGTCGTGGCAGAGTTTAGTGCACATCAATTTACTACGATTTGTGGTTGTGCAGTTGTGGTGCATCCATTGCCACCGGAAAGGGATCCAATGGGCAGTGCCGCACTTCGATGGAGGTGGTGGAGACTTGGTCGAGGAGGGGATATATATCCCCATCTTCTTCTCTAACTTCGTCATCTCCAATCTATGGATCACCGCCTCCTCACCACCACAACATGTCCTTTGCCTCGCCGTACTAAGTAACCTTGAGGTCCTCTTCTCCTCGTGCTTGAGATCATCTACTGATGAACTCAACGCCTCCCTAGCTCTCCTTTTCTACCCTGAACACCACACCTTTGTTAATCTCCACCTAAATTCCACCTTTGTGTGTATCGGGCTTCATGGTACAAGTGAATCCACCGGCATTGTAGCACCATTCGACGAGGTGGAGATGAGGAAGTGTTGTTGGACCATGCTTTGGAGAGGTAAAAACTATTCAGTTGGGTTGTCCTTTTTGTTAATTATTAGCTCTATTTTTCCACTTTACTGTCTTATAATTACAAAATTAATGGAAAATTTGCTTCTGCACAATGTCTTTAGGTTGCAAGATAAAGAACTTCTACTAGAAAGCATTTAGCTTCCAAAACAAGTGTAATGGATGGACACAATTGATTAAACAAATTAACAGGAATGGCGCTAGAGTGATTTTGTTCAAAGCAGATTGTTCAAGCTACTATTGCTTTCAGGAAAGAGAAAGCTCAATCTCTTAAGAGCAGGGCGTTTTATGTTACTGCTGTTTTGAAGGCTGATAGCTACTATTTGAAGAAAATAGTTGGGGTGAAATAAGACATTAAAATAGAACATGGAAGCACCTAAAACTACAAGGGGGTCTCATAAGTACTGAATACAGGATGCTCTTCCATAATTTGTGCTAGCGGTATAATAAGTAAAATGGCACGAGGATTTGATCTATTTTTGTATCTTGAATTCTTGCTCATGTGGGCACCAATCCAGTTTTTAGATGCACCTCTCAGTCTACAATTTGCATAGACCACAAGAAAATTCATGGTACAGATGCCTATATGTCTAACTACACCAATCTTTTCAAATATTTCTCTTTCCTACTACACCAATCCTTTGTCCTTAGCATCTTGAAGGAGTTCCCACATCCTTTAGTCCATGCCACTCAATTGTTGAACTTATATGAAACATACTAGATAAAAGTGTTAGTCCAACAAGAGATATGTTGACATTAATTACCAAAACCACCTAGGGAGCACTTGTGCTTTCAATCTCCCCCTTTTTGGTAATTGATGACAACATACATCAAAGCTTTTAGATAAAGATATAAAGAATAGCAAGTAAAGCTTTGGAAAGACATGTAACAAGCATAGGCTCCCCCTACATGTATGTAATCATGTGAATATGGAATATAGAAGCATGTGATAGCATAACCATGATAGAGCAGGCAATGTGTTACATGTATCTTGGCCATATGCATCAGAGCAAAGAATATTAAAGAGAATACCTTCATGCTCATGAGTCCTTCTTGCAAACAATATATACATCAGCAAGAATTCCTCATACACATGATTGTGATGCATATACTTACCTTGTAGTCTTGAGTTGGCTTAGGATGGAATGAACCTGCGTAAACAAGGTTAGATAACACAGATGCACCTACTAGCCAGAGCAAACAAGATAAACCACAAGAATACCAAGACTGGGATGACATGTAGAGAGTGAGTACTAAGTACCACATTGGATTAGACATGTCCCCAAGAGTAAAGATATGCAATGAATTTAAATGATTTCTTTCCTTAGATGTCTTGCTCCCCTGAATCTAGCATGGGATCTTTGGGAGAAGATAGGGAACAGAAAATCAGAGCTGAAAGATATAAGTGAACAGAGCTAATGCAAGTAAGCACATATGAACATGTCTTTCCCCTCAAGAAGACATGTAGCATCTCTCCTCTTGAACACCAAGCATATGGGATCCTTGAGAAATACTTTCTACTTGAGTATTCTCTCCCCCTGGAGATCTCTTTCTCCCCCTGAGGAGGTGAAACTCTCTTTCTCTGATGTGATCTCTCTAAGTGATAAGCTTTGATGTGATCTCTCTCTTCCCCTTTGACATCAATTTCCAAGAAGGGTCTTCTGGAGTTTGTCGTGAACGGGTTTGGTCCTTGAGTCACAGCACAAAGCAATGTTAAAAATGTGATGCTTGTAGAGGACAAGATTCATTCAGTGGAGCTGGATCAGAAGAAACACAGAATAAGTGGCAAACTGTTTTTCCTGTTGTGAAATCGGTGGCACCGAGTGGTATGCTTCGGTTGTACCGAAAGGATTCGGTTGGACCGAAAACATCAAATCGGTGAAACCGAGTTCATCACAGAGAAAACACTTGTCACCTCAGCTCACTAGACTAGTAAGATCTCACAAAGATTTGCAAGGAATTTACTAAATGATATGCAATGAATTGGATGTAGAAAAATGCAGAGCAAACAGAAAGAAAGCTAGATGAAGTTTTTTTAAAGGGGAAACCAATATGCATGTGACAAATGCAAAAACACAGAAAAGGACACAAGAGAACTTCATCTAGAGATGGTCGGCGACAAAGTCACCTATGTTAGAGTATATTGACTTAGGAGTCAAGTGAGATCACTTAATCATAGGTCATACTCATCGTTTAAGCTCAAAATGGGGTTGCCATTTTCCGTTTAAGCATCTTGATGTATTCACATCTCGTCGAGTTGCTTTAGCTCATAACTTGGAGTGAAGCTTCTCTAAGATGGAATAACATACCTTGGTTGGTGGTGTTATCCATGTAGTTGAAGTTGTGTGGGTTGCTCAAGGTTGATGTAGTTCATCAAGAGTTGTGAGCACCACTTGGAATTTGAGTCCATCTACCTACATGGGTTAGTTCTTGCAAGGAAGAGCACTTGTGTATCCAAAAATGACAGTCGTGAAGCTCAACATAGAATTTGTCAAAGGATATGTTTGAATGGTTTCGTGCTTCCTTGTCTTCATCCACCATAGTGTAGAAACTTGGTGATGTAGAGATTGCTCTAGATGCGAGTGGATTACAATCTCATGTAATTTGATTCAACCAAGTACCTACATGGGTTAGATAACATGCAAGATGCAAATATATCCAAGACATAAGATTTTCATCATAAGAGAAAAATATCAAGGATTAGTCATAAGCTCATGTCTTGCATGTATCCAATGGAGTTTCTACTCCAAGTTTGAAGCATCAATGATGTTCAATTCTCCTCTTAACCTGCAAAACACTTTCTCATCAAGAGGTTTAGTGAATATATCCGCCAATTGCTTTTCGGTGCGAACATGCTTAAGATCAATGTCACCCTTAGCAACATGATCTCGAATGAAATGATGACGAACTTCAATATGCTTAGTTCGAGAATGTTGTACAGGATTATGACCAATTTTAATAGCACTTTCATTATCACAAAGCAATGGAACATGTTTCACATATATCCCATAATCTTTAAGAGTTTGGGTCATCCAAAGTAATTGAGCACAACATGAACCAGCGGCAATGTATTCCGCTTCGGCGGTGGATAAGGATACCGAGTTTTGTTTCTTGGAGGACCAAGACACAAGAGATCTACCAAGAAATTGACAAGTACCCGAAGTGGACTTTCTATCAACCTTGTCTCAGGCATAGTCCAAGTCGGAGTAGCCAACAAGATCGAAAGAGGCCCTCTTAGGATACCAAATGCCAAAAATTGGTGTATGGATTAAGTATCTCACTATCCTTTTCACGGCCTTAAGATGACATTCTTTAGGAGCAGCTTGATATCGTGCACACATGCACACACTTAGCATGATATCGGGACGTGAAGCACATAGATATAACAATGAACCAATCATAGATCGATAAACCTTTTGATCAACCGGTTCACCATCTTTGGTCAAGTCAAGATGTCCACTAGTAGGCATGGGTGTAGACATACCTTTGCATTCTTGCATATTGAACTTCTTGAATAAGTCCTTGGTGTACTTTGTTTGAGAAACAAAGGTACCTTCCTTAGTTTGCTTGATTTGCAATCCAAGAAAGAATTTGAGTTCACTCATCATAGACATCTCAAACTTCTCTGACATTAGCTTCCCAAACTTTTCACTGAAATGAGGGTTAGTTGAACCAAATATAATATCATCAACATAGATTTGGCACACAAATAGTTCTCCATTAACCCTTTTAGTAAAAAGTGTGGAATCAATTTTTCCAATTTCAAAGCCTTTTTCAATGAGGAACTTGGTCAAGCATCTATACCATGCTCTAGGAGCTTGTTTAAGACCATAAAGGGCTTTGTGAAGTTTTTAAACATGATTGGGTTTCTTAGGATTGACAAAGCCGGGAGGTTTCTTAACGTAAACTTCCTCCTCTATTTCACCATTTAGAAAAGCACTTTTAATGTCCATTTGGTACAAGGTGATATCATCATGATTAGCATAGGCAAGTAGGATGCGAATGGACTCAAGTCTAGCAACGGGAGCGTAAGTCTCACCATAGTCCATACTTTTGACTTGTGTGTAGCCTTGGGCGACGAGACGTGCTTTGTTGCGAACTACTTGTCCATCTTCATCTTGCTTGTTGTGAAACACCATTTGGTACCGATGATGTTGTGGTTGTTGTCGGGCTTCTCAACCAATGTCCAAACTTGGTTCCTCTCAAAGTTGTGTAGCTCTTCATGCATAGCATTTATCCAATCCGGATCTTCCAATGCTTATTCGACCTTCATAGGTTCAGTGCTAGAGATGAAAGAATAGTTTTCACAAAAGTTAGCTAAACGAGTTTTAGAGCGAGTGATTCTCCCGGTTTGAATATCATTGTAGATTTGCTCGACGGGATGGTCTTTAGCAATTCTTGCTCGAACTCGTGAAAGCTTTTGCCTGTTTCTTGGTTGAACTTCTTCTTCATCTTGTTCTTCTTCTTGGCCTTCTTCATTGTTGGCGTTGTCGTTCTCTTGTCGTGGTGGAGAAGGAGGTTGTTGACGTTCATCTTGATGCACTTCCTCGTTTTCTTCATCTTGGTGCGTCCCACTTGTGGATGCTTCCGTATCGACTCTTGGTTCACCTTGCCGTGACGTAGAAGCTTCCACTTGGACGGACAAGGTACTCTCCTTCACCTCCGTTGGACGGACCTTGCCAATAGACAAGTTTTGGATTGCTTCCGAAGGATCTTTGTCTCCTACATCAATTGGCAATTGCTCTACTTGCGAGCCGTTAGATTCATCAAACTTCACATCTACCGTTGTAAGGGCATATTTATCCCCAAGATGTTTTGGTGATTGATGACAATGCTTTTGCGGACTAATCATGTGTGTTAAGTTCTTTCAGAGATTCATCCATTGGCACGAGATGATTACCTCCCCTCGGTGTTTTATTCAAGACGGTGTAGCTCCTTCGTATCGTTGTTGGTGGACTAGTTTCGTAGGAGTCACCGTACTATCAAGAGGGGATCCGCTTTGGTAAGGCTAGGGTGGAATCAACACGTACACATCCATATCACACCCGATGTTTTCCTTCCGCTTCATTGGAGCTGCCTTTTCCCCTGTGCCTGCCCTAACCTGCCCCAGCGGTAGTACCGCGGTCCTCAGCGGTAGTACCGCCAAAGCACTCAAGCGGTAGTACCGCCCCAAGAGCGGTAGTACCGCTCCCCAAGTGGTAGTACCGCTCGTAACGCTCCCCGAGCGGTAGTACCGTTCCCCGAGCGGTAGTACCGCTCCCCGAGCGGTAGTACCGCTTGTGGTCTTTGGCCATAGTACCGCAGTGGTTCCGGGCTACTACCGCCTTGACTCGAGACCGATGTTTTTGTGTCGGGTTTACGGTACTAAGTCGGCGAAGAGTGGCGGCAGTACCGCTCCAAGCGGTAGTACCGCTCCTACTCCCGCGGTAGTACCGCTCTAGGGCCAGGACCCTGACCTCCTCATCAGCGTGGCAGTACCGCTGGGTGGGAGCGGTAGTACCGCCCTGCCCAAGCGGTAGTATCGCTCTGTGCGTGGCTGTTCAATGGGGTAACGGTTGGATTGGTTCCCCCACTATATATAGGTGTCTTCTTCCCCAAAGTTGACCTAGCTCTTTTCCCCAAAGCTCCATTATTGCTCCAAGCTCCATTTTTGCCCGATCTCTCTCCCTAGCCAATCAAACTTGTTGATTTGCTCGGGATTGGTTGAGAAGGCCCCGATCTACACTTCCACCAAGAGAAATTTGATTCCCTCTCTTATCCCTGGCGGATCTTGTTACTCTTGGGTGTTTGAGCACCCTAGACGGTTGAGGTCACCTCGAAGCCATACTCCTTTGTGGTGAAGCTTCATGGTGTTGTTGGGAGCCTCCAATTGTTGTGGAGATTGCCCCAACCTTGTTTGTAAAGGTTCGGTCGCCGCCTTCAAGGGCACCAATAGTGGAATCACGGCATCTCGCATTGTGTGAGGGCGTGAGGAGAATACAGTGGTTCTAGTGGCTTCTTGGGGAGCATTGTGCCTCCACACCGCTCTAACGAAGACGTACTTCCCCTCAAAAGGAAGGAACTTTGGTAACACATCCTCGTCTCCACCGGCTCCACTCTTGGTTATTTCGTGCCTTTACTTTTGCAAGCCTACTTGTGTTGTATCCCTTGCTTGCTTATGTACTAGTTGTTTTTGTATCATATAGGTTTCTCACATAGTTGCATATCTAGACAACCTATTTTGTTGCAAAGTTTAAATTGGTAAAGAAAAGCTTAAAAATTGTTAGTTGCCTATTCACCCCCCCTCTAGTCAACCATATTGATCCTTTCAATTGGTATCAGAGCCTCGTCTCTTTTTAAGGATTTTACCGTCTGAAGAGTATGGTTGACACCGTAGATGATGTGGGAGAGCACTCCGGTGCGAATCCAATATCATCTACGGGAGATGGGGGTAAGTCAATCTCATGTGAGGAATTCAATGTGGCATTGGACACATTGAAAACCTCCATGACGACCCGAGGTCAAGGACATGTTTAAGGATTTCTTAGAAGGGATTAAACTTTCCACCGCGCCCGTGAAAGTGGGTGATCCCGCCAACACAGTGACGGATGCTAACCCCGACAAGGGGGAAGCTACTAGTGAGAAAGCTCCTATGTCTAGTGGTAAAAATGGCACCGACATCTTTGCCCATGTGGAACCCCCAATCTATGGAGGACCGATTCCCTCTACTCATTTGAATCATGCCGGTCGTCCTCCTAAGTATGAGAAAAATGAAGATTTTGATTCTTGGGTTTATCGCTTCAAGCATCATTTAAAACATGTGAATACTAACCTTTGGAGAATCATTGAAGAAGGTTTCTATCCTCATGACCCAAGCAACTTCACCCCTCGAGAAGCCGTGGATAATCAATTCAATGAGAGTGCTCTCTTCATCATCCAAGATGCAATCCTTCCCGAAGATCTCCCTCATCTTCGACCTCATGCCGTGGCTAAAGACGCATGGGAAATGTGTTGTATCTCTCTATTGAGGAAGTGCTAGCATCCAACGCTCCAACTATGAAGTGGTGCAAGATGAAGCCGATGAGTTTGCAATGAAAGAAGATGAAGAACCTCGTGAGCTCTTTCAAAGAGTGACCAAACTTGCGGTCTCACTCCGAGATAAGGAAGCAAGGACACAGATGACAATTGGATCAAGCGCAAGTTCCTCAAGGCCATGATGCCCTACAACAAGGCCATGTCCTCCGTCATCCGTCAAAGACCGGACTTCCACTCCATGACCTCAAGTGAAGTGTTGGATGAGTTCGTTGCAATGAGCATCTTGGACAAGACCGCCAACAATGCAGTGCTCCGTTCTCAAAGGGCAAAGAAGCCCAACGTTGCTTTGAAGGCCAAGGTTATTATGGAAGAAGAGGAAGAAGTGGAAGATGAGGAGAGCAACCCCGAAGACACCAAATATGATTATCATGAGCACATGGCCCTTGCTTCAAGACAATTTTGGAGCAAGAAGAATACAAGACCCAACTTCAGCAAGAACAACTCAAGCGGCGTCAAGGGCAAGCAACGAGTTAGAACTTGCTTCAACTATGGCAATGTGAGCCATTTCGTTGCGGATTGTCCTTACGAGAAGCGGGAAGACAATGGTGGCAAGTTCATCCGAAAGGACAAAGCCAAGTCCTTCCCCAACAAGAACAACTTCGCCAAGAAGACTCTCGTGGGTTGGTGGTTCAAGAAGAATACCAAGAGGATGACAACGATGATGAAAATGGAGAAGCGATGGCCATGGCGTCCGTTGCCATTGCTACTACTCCACGGGTGTCTCTCTTTGATTCATCCAACGAGAACATCACCGCCAAGTGCCTCATGGCTAAAGCTTCAAACAAGGTAACCACCATCATCAAAACCACCATCATCACTAATCCCCCCTTGGAGGATTGCATTGATGAACATGATGGGTCTAATGAGGAAGTGAATGAATTTGATTCTTTTATGAGTAAGCTCAAGGGCAAGTCCAAGAAGCATTTTGTTGCTCTCTTGGAACAACTTGGTGAGGCCAATGACATGATCGAGGCTCACGAAGAAACCATCTCTAAGATGGAAGGTCATAGTCGTGACTATGCCGATGAGATATCGGATCTCTCTAGTGCTCTTGAGGAAGAGCGTGTTCATCGCTTGACTTTTGAGGAGTCATACAACGATGACCATGCTAAGTTAAAGAAAGATCTTGATCATGCTCTTGTCGTGTCTCGTGTGCTAACTTCCGAGAAGGCTAAACTTGGGGTTGATCATGCTAGACTCAAGGAGGAGTTTGAGATACTTGACAAGGCCCACAAGGTCTTGAAGGGTGCTCACGCTAACCTCAAGGAGTCTCATGCTCAACTCCAAGTTAAGCTAACCAAGGAAAAGGCCACCTTCCCTCATATGGTATTAATTGATAATGCATGTGCTACTAACCCATGTTGTGAGCATGTGCATCTTGTGGAGGAGAATGCCAAATTGAAGGATCAACTTGAGAAAGGCCTTGTGACATGCATTCAAGGTGAGAAGAACCTCAACGACCTTTTGAGCAATCAAAAGGAAGTTGTGGCCAAGGAAGGAATTGGGTTTGCACCCAAGTCCAAGAGCAAGAAGAAGAAGAAGAACGACAAGACCAAACGTCCTCCTCCTCTCAAGCAAACCTTTGTGAAAGAGGGAGAGGGTGCTCCTAAGGAGAAGAAGGGAAAAGTGAAGGGAGTTGACGTCCAAAAGGGCAAAAGCATTTCCTCCAACAAAGCCGGCGACTTTAACCCGTCATATGTGTTGTGCCGTGCTAGTGATGGACATGTTTATGCTAAATTTGTTGGTTCTCCTTATGAGTACATTGAGTGGTCTATTTGGGTTCCTAAGACCCTTGTTACTAACATCAAAGGACCCATTACTGAATGGGTACCTAAAACCAAGAATTGATCTCTTGTAGGTGTTTGCTTCCGGTGGGGGGGGGGGTCATGGTTGCTTGATAGTGGAGCAACAAATCATATGACCGGAAGCAAGGACTTGGTGGTGGACGTGCAAAAGATTCCATCTATGCCCACCAATGTCGAATGGGGTGATGCCTCACATTCTAAGGTATTGGGTCTTGGCAAGGTTGTTATTTCTCATGATCTAACGATCAAGAAAGTCATGCTTGTTGAGTCCCTTGCATACAATTTGCTTTCCGTTCGTCAACTTGCACTCATGGGATTTGATACATTCTTTGACATTGAAACCGTGGTCCTCTTGTGGAGCAAGACTCTTAAAGTAGCCTTTGTTGGGCATGTCGAGAATGGTCTCTATGTGATTAACTTTTCGGAGCGACCCACTAAGACCAGGACATGCCTAATGGCTAAAGTTGACGTGGGATGGCTTTGGCATCGCCGTTTGGCCCACGTCAATATGAGATCTTTGCAAAGTCTTCTCAAGGGGGACCATGTCCGTGGACTAAAAAATGTTAGTTTTGCCAAAGATTGTGCTTGCAGTGCTTGTATTGAAGGAAAGCTTCGTGAGAGGGCTCACCCTCCCTCGACCATCATCTACTCGAAGAGACCCTTGGAGCTCCTTCACATGGATCTCTTTGGGCCTCCATCTTTTGATAGTCTTGGAGGTAGAAAGTATTGCTTGGTGATTGTGGATGATTATTCAAGATACACTTGGGTATACTTCTTCAAGAGGAAGAGTGAGACTCAACAAACCGTCATCGACTTTGCAAATGAAGCTCAACGTCAACATAATGCAAAGATCTTGACAATCAGAAGTGACAACGGCACCGAGTTCAAGAACTACACCTTGGATGAGTTTCTTAGTGATGAGGGGATCAAGCACCAATATGCTACTCCATATACCCCTCAACAAAATGGTGTTGCGGAGAGGAAGAACCGGACGTTGATGGATGCGGCTAGGACCATGATGGCAGAGTTCAAGTCTCCATACAACTTTTGGGCCGAAGCCATCAACACCGCATGTCATGCATCCAATCGCCTCTATCTCCGCAAAGGCTTGAACAAGACTCCTTATGAGATACTCACCAGCAACAAGCCCAATCTCAAGTACTTCTGGGTGTTCGGTTGTAAGTGTTTCATTCTCAAGAAAGGTGTTCGTTTGTCTAAATTTGAGGCTAGAGCTCACGAGGGCATATTTGTTGGTTATGCTACAAACTCTCATGCTTACCGTGTTCTCAACAAGTCCACCGGACTCATTGAGGAGACGTGTAACGTGGAGTTTGACGAAAATAACGGCTCCCAAGTGGAGCAAAGTGGTACTTGTGATGTAGGTGATGACATTCCTCCCCAGCCATAAGAAGAATGGGTATTGATCATATTCTACCCATTGAGGAACCCCTTGTGGCCGAAGGAGAAGGACAATGCTCCACTCAAGTGGAGCCATCACCTCCCCAAGACCCACACTTAGAAGAACAAAGTGAAGGCCCTCAACCTCGTGAACAAGACCAAGGGCAAGATCAACCTCAAGATGGTGGTGAACCTCTAAATGATGCCCAAGGTCAAGTTCTCCCCCTCGAGCAAGTTCAAGATCATGAGCAAGCTCAAGATCAAGAACAAGCTCAAGACGACGCTCAAGATGATCAAGTTAACCCCCCTCCTTCCACACCCGAGGAGGAATTAGAGCATCGTGCCGTGAAGATTGCTTCCAAGCTCACCACCCAAGGCCATCTCATGGAAAATGTGGTTGGAAGGCTAAGAAAGGGGGTAAGCACTCGTAGAAAATTAGCAAACTATTGTGAACATCACGCGTTTGTCTCTTGTGTTGAACCCCAAAAGGTCTATGAGGCGCTCGAAGACTCGGATTGGCTCAATGCCATGCATGAAGAACTCAACAACTTCGAGTACAACAAGGTGTGGAGATTGGTGCCAAGGCCATCGGGGGACCACAACGTCATTGGAACCAAGTGGATTTTCAAGAACAAGCAAGATGCTCATGGGAACATCGTTCGCAACAAGGCAAGATTGGTAGCACAAGGCTACTCCCAAGTCGATGGTATCGACTACGGTGAAACCTTTGCTCCCATTTCTTGTCTTGAATCCATACGTTTGTTGATTGCTTATGCTTCCCATCACAACTTTAAGTTGCAACAAATGGATGTGAAAAGTGCTTTTCTTAATGGTCCTATTAATGAGTTGGTCTATGTCAAGCAACCCCCCGGGTTCGAGGATCCCTACTTCCCCGATCATGTGTATCAACTCGATAAGGCACTCTATGTCCTTAAACAAGCCCCATGTGCGTGGTATGACCACCTTACCAGTTGTTACAAGATCGTGGATTTGAGGTGGGGCTAATCGATCCCACTCTTTTTACTAAGAAGGTCCAAGGGGAGTTGTTTGTATGCCAACTATATGTTGATGATATTATCTTTGGTTCCCTAACAAAGCCTTCAATGAGGAATTTTCCGCTCTCATGACCTCCAAGTTCAAGATGTCTTCGATGAGAGAGTTGAAGTTCTTCCTTGGTTTTGACATAAAACAGAGAAGAGAAGGAACCTTCATCAACCAAGCCAAATACACTCAAGACATGCTAAAAAGATTCAAGCTAAGTGATGTCAAGCCGGCTACTACACCAATGCCCACCAAGTGCCAACTTGACATTGATCCCAATGGTAAAGCGGTGGATCAAAAGGTATATCGCTCCATGATTGGCTCCTTGCTTTACCTTTGTGCATCTAGACCGAATATCATGTTGAGTGTGGGGATGTGTGCACGGTTTCAAGCTGCACCGAAGGAAAGTCACTATGTGGCAGTCAAGCGAATCTTTCGATATTTGGCTCATACCCCAAACTTTGGCTTATGGTACCCAAGAGGGGCAAATTTCAAGCTTGAAGGATTTACGGATTTCGATTGGGCAGGAGACAAAGTGGATAGGAAGTCCACTTCCGGAGGGTGTCAGTTTCTTGGGTGCTCTTTGGTGAGTTGGTCTTCCAAGAAGCAAAGTTGTGTGTCTCTCTCGTCCACCGAAGCGGAATATGTGGCGGCCGGTAGTTGTTGTGCACAACTCTTATGGATGAGGCAAACTTTAAAGGAATACGGTGTCATTTGTGACAAAGTGCCTCTTTGGTGTGACAACGAAAGTGCCATCAAGATTTCTCTCAACCCGGTGCAACACTTCAAGACGAAGCATATTGAGATTCGGTATCATTTCATCCGGGATCACATTAGGCGAGGGAGATCGAGCTCAAGTATGTCAACACTCATGATAACCTTGCGATATTTTCACAAAGCCCTTGGATGAAGCAAGATTTCATGAAGTTAAGGCATGAGCTAAATATCATTGATTTGAGCAATGTGACTTGAACCCTTGCACACCCCACCTCACTCAACTTGTTGTCTAGTTTAGATGTAGGCATGGACATAGGGGGAGTGTTGTTCTCTCAATGAACTCTCCCTCCCCCCATTATGCATAAAACGATCAACTCTTTCACATTAGCCATTTTTGATGGCACTTGTGCTTCAAAGACGAGTTTTGGTCATGGGCCCAAGGATAATTCTTCGCGGTGCCATACCAATTGACTCAAACATAGGTGGCTCCGGCCACCGCCCTCTCTTGAGAGAGGCCAGAGCTCGCTGTGCTTTCTTGTGGTTGTTTTGAAGTAGTGGGTTCTGGACCGTTGTCAGTGTGTTTGTGGCCGTGTTTGGTCTTTCGTCTTTCTTGGCCGTGTTTGTCGTTTCTTTTTGAGCTTTTGTCGTGTGTCTAGAGGCCTTTCGGTTGCTGAGCGGTACTACCGCTCTAAGCAGTACTACCGTCAAAGCAGAAGATTACGCCGCTTCTGGCGAGGCGGGGGGTTATATCGAGGGGAATTTCTTCTCCCCCATACCCATTCGCTCGCCCCCTCGCTCTTTCGTCTCTCCAGCAACCGGCGCCGCGGGAGGGCTCCGACGGATCTCCCTCTCCGGGGCGTTCCTCTCCATTTCCTTTGGTGGAGACGATCCCCACCTTGTCCTCTTGCCATGGATGCCGGTATTGCCCCCGTTCCCTCTCTCTTCTTGTCTAGATTTCCAATCTAGCATCTTAGGGGCAATAGTGGTTGCATCTCTAGATTTTTGGCCAAATCTAGGCTTGAGTAGGATGGAGAAGGCATCTAGGCAGTTTGGATTGATGATTGGTAGGAATATTTTTGTATTTGGTAGGACGGTAGTGCCGCATCTGACCACGGCAGTAGGAAACTGCTATTTCCCCGTCTTGAGCGGTACTACCGCTCTCTGTGGAGCGGTACTGCCGCTCACAGGTCGCGGTACTACCGCCCTCTACCAGTTTCCACCATTTTCTTACCTCTCAGTGATCTTTTTGCTTGTGTTTTGTGGCATATGCTCGTTCTTTCTGGTTGTTTGCGTGTTCTTGTGTGTGGTTCCAGGTGATGAGCTTCCCGAGCATCAGGGTCGTCTTGTCAACCCCGGTCGTGCCACGTCCAAGCGTTACCGCACCACTGAGTCTGCCGGAGGTTCCTCAAGTGCTCCACCTCCACCTCAACTCAAAAAGAAGACTGGTGTCAAGCTGAAGCACTCTGGCAAAACCGTGCCAGAAATGCAACCCAAGGAGTTCTGGGCAAGGCGTCGCCACAACCCCTATGAGGCAAACCAAGATCCCACTTTGGTCAACCGTCCGTTCTGGAACAGGTTTTAGTTTGCCATCTTCTTTGATGTTCTCAAAGCCAAGAAGAACCTCTTTGTCAATGTGCACTCCATCGACACCGACCATATGGAGAAGGATCCTGAATACTTTGGTGAAGCTCTTCAGATGTGCACTCAACTGAACATTCTTAGGGTCATGCAATTCAACAAAGATTATGATGCTGATATTGTTGCCCAATTCTATGCCACGGTTCATCTCGGGACTGATGAGGACATGACACTGACTTGGATGACCAATGGCAAGTTGCTTTTAGTCAAGTGGAAAGCATTCATGGAGTTGATTGGGGTGGAAGATCACGGACTTGAGTCTCCTGTCGGCTTTCGCCCACACCGCAACACCACCTCCACTCACAAGAAAGCTCTATGGCCCTACTGCACTTTGAGGATCAACCCTGAGACGAAGAAGGAAACTTATGAGCTGCCTGCCTTTCTGGATATTCTTCACTATGTCTTCCGAGAGACTCTTTTCCCTTGTATCGGGAATCTGGATATGGTTCATTCCTATCTCGTGGACATGCTTCTCTTCTGCCAGTGTCAGAAGGAACAGAACACTAGAGAGTCCCTGGATATCTCTCATGTTATGTGGTCTGAGCTGTTATTTGCTATCTCCGAGCGCAAGTGCCCGATCTATGGTCCGTTCATCATGCTGCTTATAGAGAAGGCCTGGGCTCCTGTCTATCCCAAGGTGATGCTGGAGACTGGAGAGCTGGTTTCTCACGACATCAAGCGTCTGAGGAAGAAGGACAACTAGGGCACTCAGGTCCCTAAATCTGGATTTCCTTAAATGCACACTGCCATGGAGACCGAGGAGGAGACTGGGGCTGAGGCTGAGGATGATGATGATGACTACGTGCCTTCTGAGGCAGAGCCCTCTTGGGCAAAGAAGCTCAAGCTCAAGATGAAGAAGTTGTTATGCATGGAGTCTCACAGTCAGTACATGACACATTTGGCTGAGAAGAAGGCCCGAGGTCACCACAAGGAGCTCATGCGTCAGTTGGGTGCCATAGTTAACAGTGGATCTGAGGACCAGCTTACTGAGGAGGAGTGGATTCAGCAGCACTGCCCGTGGACCGATTATGATGCCGAGCACTTCCCGACCGACGACGGTGGCGCAGATGATCCCGCTGAGATCTGATGTTTGTGTCCCTCTATTGCTATCACCTGGAGCCGTAGGAACACTCCCTCTCCTTTTTGGTGTCTCGATGCCAAAGGGGGAGAGAGTTTAGGGATTTGTGCTATTTGTGCTTTGTGTCTTCCGACTTCTGTGTTTGTGTTTTCCTCGCAGTTTGCTTTGTTTGGTTTGGGTCAGTGAGACCTAAGTTCCAGTCATATGGTGTGAGACATATGCTACCTTATCTTTCAAGTATCATTATCTATGTCTATCTAGCTTATGAGTTGCATGCTTATCCTGTTACCTATGCTACTCTCATTTAACCTGCTTAGGTGGTTGGTCTCTAAAATGTAGGGGGAGCGTTGATCCTAGTATGTGTGTCGTGCAGTCCAAAGCACTTATCTAGATATCACACATCTAGGGGAGCCCATCTACATTTTAGGACGGTGGGGTTTTTGCGCTTGTCCTATATCTCCCATGTTTGTGCAATCCCGTATTGTCATCAATCCACCAAAAAGGGGGAGATTGTAAGGGCATATTTATCCCCAAGATGTTTTGGTGATTGATGACAATGCTTTTGCAGACTAATCGTGTGCGTTAAGTTCTTTCAGAGATTCATCCATTGGCACGAGACGATTACCTCCCCTCGGTGTTTTATTCAAGACGGTGTAGCTCCTTCGTCTCATTGTTGGTGGAATAGTTTCGTAGGAGTCACCGTACTATCAAGAGGGGATCCACTTTGGTAAGGCTAGGGTGGAATCAACATGTACACATCCATATCACACCCGATGTTTTCCTTCCGCTTCATTGGAGCTGCCTTTTCCCCTGTGCCTGCCCTGACCTGCCCCAGCAGTAGTACTGCGATCTTTAGCTGTAGTACCACCGAAGCACTCAAGCGGTAGTACCGCTCCCCGAGCGGTAGTATCGCTTGTGGTCTTCGGCCGTAGTACCGCAGTGGTTCTGGGCTACTACCGCCTCGACTCGAGACCGATGTTTTTCGTGTCGGGTTTTACGGTACTAAGTGCGGCAGTAGTGGCGGTAGTACCGCTCCAAGCGGTAGTACCGCTCCTACTCCCACGGTAGTACCGCTCTGGGCCAGACCCGACCTCCTCGTCGTGGCAAGATCCGCTGGTGGGAGCGGTAGTACCGCTCTTCAGCGGTAGTACCGCCCTACCCAAGCGGTAGTACTGCTCTATGCGTGGCTGTTCAGTGGGGTAACAGTTGGATTGGTTCCCCCACTATATATAGGTGTCTTCTTCCCCAAAGTTGACCTACCTCTTTCCCCCAAAGCTCCATTGTTGCTCCAAGCTCCATTTTCGCCCGGTCTCTCTCCCTAGCCAATCAAACTTGTTGATTTGCTCGGGATTGGTTGAGAAGGCCCCGATCTACACTTCCACCTAGAGAAATTTGAATCCCTCTCTTATCCCTAGCGGATCTTGTTACTCTTGGGTGTTTGAGCACCCTAGACGGTTGAGGTCACCTCGAAGCCATACTCCATTGCGGTGAAGCTTCGTGGTGTTTTTGGGAGCCTCCAGTTGTTGTGGAGATTGCCCCAACCTTGTTTGTAAAGGTTCGGTCGCCGCCTTCAAGGGCACAAATAGTGGAATTACGGCATCTCGCATTGTGTGAGAGCGTGAGGAGAATACGGTGGCCCTAGTGGCTTGTTGGGGAGCATTGTGCCTCCACACCGCTCTAACGGAGACGTACTTCCCCTCAAAAGGAAGGAACTTCGGTAACACATCCTCGTCTCCACCGGCTCCACTCTTAGTTATTTCGTGCCTTTACTTTTGCAAGCCTACTTGTGTTGTATCCCTTGCTTGCTTATGTACTAGTTGTTTTTGCATCATATCGGTTTCTCACATGGTTTCATATCTAGACAACCTATTTTGTTGCAAAGTTTAAATTGGTAAAGAAAAGCTTAAAAATTGCTAGTTGCCTATTCACCCCCCTGTAGTCAACCATATCGATCCTTTCAACCGTCTCTTCAACTTTTCGGGTGAAATTGTTGTACACACGGTAAGTGTGAGAGTTTGAGCCATAACCTAGTAGGAAACCTTCATGAGACTTAGGAGAAAATTTAGAATGACGATGCTTATCAAGAATGTAGCACTTTGAGCCAAATACTCGAAAGTATCCAACTTGGGGTTTGTTACCGGTGAGGAGCTCGTATGCCGTCTTGCCGAGTAGCTTGTGAAGATACAAGCGATTTGTTGCATGACAAGCTGTCTCAACCGCATCTGCCCAAAAGTGCTTCGGTGTCTTGTACTCGTCAAGCATCATTCTCGCCATTTTGATGAGCATCCGGTTCTTCCTCTCAACAACTCCATTTTGTTGAGGTGTGTACGTAGCCGAGAACTCGTGTGAAATCCCTTCTTCGTCAAGAAAGGTGTCCACATTTGCGTTCTTGAACTCCGTTCCGTTGTCGCTGCGTTCCTTCTTGATCATCACTTCAAATTGGTTTTGGGCCTTCCTAGCGAAGTTTTTGAAGATTTTTTGGACCTGCGATTTATCATCGAGAAAGAACACCCACGTAAATCTTCAAAAATCATCAACTATAACTAGACCAAATGAATTTCCACCGAGACTCTTGTAGGAGTTGGGACCAAAGAGATCCATGTGAAGTAGCTCGAGTGGCCTCCTTGTGGTCATAATGTTCTTCACGGGATTCCTTCCTCCAACCTGTTTACCTGCCTGACAAGCGGTGCAAAGTCTATCCTTATCAAATATGACATCGTTAACAACAAGGATATGATTTCCTTTAATAAGCTTGTCAAGGTTTCGCATACCAACATGACCTAATCGTCTATGCCATAACCAACCTTTTGAGGATTTAGCGATGAAGCAAGTTTTAGGTTGAGCCTTTTTTGTGAAATCAACAATGTATAGATCACCTCTACGCACACCGGTAAAGTCCATTTTATGATTATCTCGACGAAACACTTGGCAATCTACTTTTGTAAAAAGGACATTGAAACCAAAATCAACAAGTCTAGATACTGAAAGTAAGTTGTAGCCAAGAGATTCAACGAGCATGACATTTTTTATGGAGCTATCATGTGATATGGCCACCTTACCGAGGCCAACCACCTTACCTTTTGAGCTATCACCAAAAGTGACATACTTTCGAGGACAATCATTTTCAGCAAGCTCACGAAACATGTCTTTATCTCCGGTCATGTGATCGGTACATCCACTATCAAGAACCCATTCCTTTCCTCCTGACATATATCCCCGAAGATTTGCCATAAGACCAAAATGTCTCATTGCATCATCAAGATCGAAGTCACTATCATCATCCTCATCATAGTATCCATGTTCAACATCGTCTTGTGGTGGATCAAATCCTAGAGAGGGTGATTTGTTAGAGTGAGTTTGACAATGATCTTGCTTATGAATTTTTATAGCTTTGGAAATAATATCACTAATAATTCCAACATCTCCTTTGGCACGCATAAGGTTTGTAAGCTCAAATAGACGATCACCAAACATAGGATCACTAGTATTCATCTTACTCAAAGCAATAGACTTATGGAGAATTTCATCAAGTTTTTTCAAGGAATAGTTTGGGAAGCGTTCCTTGAGAAATTTCCATATAGTGTAGGCACACTTAAGAGTAGGCAAACATCCAATCAAGTTTCTAGGCAATCCTCTAATGATAAGTTCGACAGTTCTAAGATTCCTAATCATGTCAATTGACTCATCAAGAGTAGGATGCATAGGATCAGCACGAGGTGCACAAGGGCTAGCAATGTACTTGTTCAAATGATATTGATTGAAAATTACAAGCATCTCATTTTTCCACTCATGAAAATACTCTCCATCAAGTATATGCACTCTATGTCTAAGACTCCCCAAAGTAGACTCATCCATCTTCCTCCAATGGTGATTAAACCAAGGCAATGGAGACCAATGCTCTGATACCACTTGTAGGACCTTTAGATGAGGTGTCTAGAGGGGGGGGTGATTAGACACTAAGTACCAAAGTTGCAGTTTTTAAGATCTTTAAGTTTAAGTGGAGTTTAGGCACAAGTTTAACATTCACAATACATAACAAGCAAGCATGCAAAGAGTATATGAGCAGCGGAAAGTAAAGCATGCAACTTGCAAGAATGTAAAGGGAAGGGTTTTGTAGGATTCAAACGCAATTGGAGACACGGATGTTTTTGGCGTGGTTCCGATAGGTGGTGCTATCGTACATCCATGTTGATGGAGACTTCAACCCACGAAGGGTAACGGTTGCGCGAGTCCATGAAGGGCTCCACCCACGAAGGGTCCACGAAGAAGCAACCTTGTCTATCCCACCATGGCCGTCGCCCACGAAGGACTTGCCTCACTAGCGGTAGATCTTCACGAAGTAGGCGATCTCCTTGCCCTTACAAACTCCTTGGTTCAACTCCACAATATTGTCGGAGGCTCCCAAGTGACACCTAGCCAATCTAGGAGACACCACTCTCCAAGAAGTAACAAATGGTGCGTTGATGATGAATTCCTTGCTCTTGTGCTTCAAATGATAGTCTCCCCAACACTCAAATCTCTCTCATAGGATTTGGATCTGGTGGAAAGTAGATTTGAGTGGAAAGCAACTTGGGGAAGGCTAGAGATCAAGATTCTTATGGTAGGAATGGAATATCTTGGCCTCAACACATGAGTAGGTAGTTCTCTCTCAGAAAATGTATGCTGGAAGTGTAGGTTCAGTCTGATGGCTCTCGCCACGAATGAAAAGGAGGTGGAGGGGTATATATAGCCTCCACACAAAATCTAACCGTTACACACAATTTACCAAACTCGGTGGGACCGAATCAACAAACTCGGTCGGACCGATTTAGCAAATAATGTGACCGTTAGGATTTTTGGTGGGACCGATATGCAACTCGGTAGGACCAATATGGTTAGGGTTAGGGCATAACGTAATCTTGGTAAGACCAATTACTCAAACTCGGTTAGTCCGATTTTGGTAATGAGCTTTCCAGAGAGTTGGTCAGGCAAACTCGGTTGGACCGATTACACAAACTCGGTAGGACTGATATTGGTAATGAGTCAACCAGGAAGCTTGCATTGTAATCTTGGTAGTACCGATTGCTCAAACTCGGTTAGACCGATTTTGGTAATGGATATACACAGAGAGATTACAATCCCATCTCGGTGAGACCGAGATCCCTATCGGTGAGACCGATTTGCCTAGGGTTTTTGGCAGTGGCTGAGACATTTGAACTCGGTGGTGCCGGATAGAAAGAATCGGTGTGGCCGAGTTTGACTTTAGGTTTAGGTCATATGTGTGGAAGTGGTAAAGTAGTTGAGGGTCTTGGAGCATATCACCAAGCACTGTGGAGCAAGAAACTCATTAAGCAACACCTCATCCCTTCTTGATAGTATTGGCTTTTCCTATAGACTCAATGTGATCTTGGATCACTTAAATATAAAATGAAGAGTCTTGAGCTTGAAGCTTGAGCCAATCCTTTGTCCTTAGCATCTTGAAGAAGTTCCCACATCCTTTAGTCCATGCCACTCAATTGTGGAACTTATCTGAAACATACTAGATAAAAGTGTTAGTCCAACAAGAGATATGTTGACATTAATTACCAAAACCACCTAGGGAGCACTTGTGCTTTCACCAAGCCAACACTCGCCTCCATTGTCCTTCCATCTCTTCCGTTCCTCAACCGGTCCCAAAGGATGGGGAAGAAGGCCGCCGCCGCGAGGGGAAAGCAGGTGACCACCGCAAAGGGGACCATAGCGGAGGGGAAGAAGAATATGGCGGCGGAGCTGGACAGGAAGCGGCAGGAAAATGTGGTCTTCTTTTCGTTGAGCTTGGACAGGATTGCCTTGGTCGCAAAGTACATGTACATGTAGGGAAGGGAAGTCCCGAAGGGCCATGGAGCATCCGTGGTCCTGCCGGAGGGGGACGAGGTTCCGCTGGATTCATACCGCTTCTTCTACACGTACTTGCTCTGCGGCCTCCCCTCTCGCTTCTCAGACTTCTTCGAAGAGATGATGGTCGTGTACGGATTCCACCTTCTGGATTTCACGCCCAATGCAATGGAGTGCATGGCGATTTTTGCTCATTTGTGCGAGAATTTCATCTGAGTGGCCCCTAATGTGGATTTGTTTAGGCACTTCTTCATCCTGCGAGTTGAAGTAAAACCCATCGCTCGGGGAATATAAGTTGGATTCCTTGAGGGAAGAAGGAAATCTGGGATTACCTCCCCAGTCAGCAGCACGGCAGACGGGAGGAATGGAGGGCAGACTGGTGCTGGATCCAGGAGACAAATGTCCCAGAGTACTGCAGGGCACGGATGGAGTGCATCATGCGTGTCAGCGAATGGCGCAAACCAGGCCTCACTGATGACAGGTTCTGCCCGACAGTTAACAGGATCGCCCGTCTCAAAGCTGCCGGGCTGACTATCTAATAGGTGGGGGCTGATTTCCTCCTACGCCGTATCACACCACTGCAGAAGCGAGACAAATGTGCTTGCCAGTACGGAGATGCTGCTGATAGGATGTGCCTGTACCCAGGCCTCGCCAACAACCTGTCGGTATATGGCCATGGCTGGCTGTGCGAGCAGCTGTTTGGCAGCCTTGGGCCATTCCGCCTACCAGGAAGAGTCGCCCCCCTGCACATCAACTCTGCTAGGGACCAGATTTTGAAGTGGATGCCTCACTGCAATGCGTACGGGGTTGAGGCCGATTGGCAAATGCCTGAGGTGGATGTAGAGATCGAGTGGGTCTCCAACCTGGAAGAAAGGGCTACCAGGGTGCAGGATAATATGTACAAGCGCACCTTGATGACCCACAAGTATATGGGATCAATTGTAGCCTTTTCGATAAGTAAGAGTGTCAAACCCGATGAGGAGCAGAAGGAAATGACAAGTGGTTTTCAGCAAGGTGATGTCTGCAAGTGCTGAAATTGTAAGTAACAGAGTAGTTTGATAGGAAGATAATTTGTAACGAGAAAGTAACAGTAGTAGTAACAAAAGTGCAGCAAGGTAGCCCAATCCTTTTGAGGCAAAGGACAGGCCCAAACGGTCTCTTATGATAAGCAAAGTGTTCTTGAGAGTACACGGGAATTTCATCTAGTCACTTTCATCATGTTGGTTTGGTTCGTGTTCGCTACTTTGATAATTTGGTATGTGGGTGGACCGGTGCTTAGGTGTTGCTCTTACTTGAACAAACCTCCTACTTATGATTAACCCCCTCGCAATCATCCGCAACTATGAGAAAAGTATTAAGAAATAAATTCTAACCATAGCATTAAACTTTTTGAAACATCGATCCCCTATGGAATAGTGCATAAGCTAGGGTTTAAGCTTCTGCCACTCTCGCAACCCATCATCTAATACTCCACAATGCATTCCCTTAGGCCCAAATATGGTGAAGTTTCATGTAGTCAACGTTCACATGACACCACTAAGGGAATCACAACATACATATCAACAAAATATCGAACATATATCAAGTTCACATGATTACTTGCAACATGATTTCTCCTGTGACCTCAAGAACAAAAGTAACTAGTCACAAATGATAATCATGCTCAATATCAGAGGGGTATTAAATAGCATAATGGATCTGAACATATAATCTTCCACCAAATAAACCATACAACAATCAACTACAAGATGTAATCAACACTACTAGTAACCCAAAAGCACCAATCTATAGTTCTGGTACAAAGATTGAACACAAGAGATGAACTAGGGTTTGAGAGGAGATGGTGGTGTTGAAGATGTTGATGGAGATTGCACTCCCTGCTATGTCTTGAGCTTGCGTTGGTTTTCCTTAAAGAGGAGAGGGTGATGCAGCAATAGTAGCGTAAGTATTTCCCTCAGTTTTTGAGAACCAAGATATCAATCCAGTAGGAGGCTCCTCAAAAGTCCCACGCACCTACACAAACAAACAAAGAACTCACAACCAACGCAATAAAGGGGTTATCAATCCCTTCACGGCCACTTGCGAAAGTGAGATCTAATAAAGATAGTAAGATAAGATAAATATATTTTTGGTATTTTATAATATAGATGCAAAAAGTAAATATGCAAATAAAAGTAGATTGGAAGCAAATATGATAAGAGATAGACCCGAGGGCCATATGTTTCACTAGTGGCTTCTCTCAAGATAGCATAAGTATTACGGTGGGTGAACAAATTACTGTCGAGCAATTGATAGAAAAGCGAATAATTATGAGATTATCTAGGCATGATCATGTATATAGGCATCACGTCCGCAACAAGTAGACTGACTCGCCTGCATCTACTACTATTACTCCACACATCGACCGACTCTGCTTGCATCTAGAGTATTAAGTTCATAAGAACAGAGTAACGCATTAAGCAAGATGACATGATGTAGAGGATAAACTCAAGCAATATGATATAAACCCCATCTTGTTATCCTCGATGGCAACAATACAATACGTGCCTTGCAACCCTTTACATCCTTTGGGTAAGGACACCGCAGATTGAACCCAAAGCTAAGCACTTCTCCCATGGAAAGAAAGATCAATCTAGTAGGCCAAACCAAACTGTTAATTCGAAGAGACTTGCAAAGATAACTCAATCATACATAAAAGAATTCAGAGAAGATTCAAATATTTCTCATAGATAAACTTGATCATAAACCCACAATTCATCGGATCTCGACAAACACACCGCAAAAAGAGTTTACATCGAATAGATCTCCACAAGAGAGGGGGAGAACATTGTATTGAGATCCAAAAAGAGAGAAGAAGCCATCTAGCTAATAACTATGGACTCGTAGGTCTGTGGTAAACTACTCACAACTCATCGGAGGGGCAAGGATGTTGATGTAGAAGCCCTCCATGGTCGATTCCTCCTCCGGCGGAGCGCCGGCAAAGGCTCCAAGATGGGATCTCGCGGATACAGAAGGTTACGGTGGTGGAAATTGTGTTTCATCTGCTCCCTGGATGTTTTCGGGGTACGTAGGCTTATATAGGAGGAAGAAGTACGTCAATGGCTGCCCGAGGGGCCCACGAGACAGGGGGCGTGCCCTATGGGGGGGGGGGGCGCCCTCGTATCTCGTGGGAGCCTCGGCTGCTTCTTGACTTGCACTCCAAGTCCTCTAGATCATGTTCGTTCCAAAAATCACGCTCCCGAAGGTTTCATTCCGTTTGGACTCCGTTTGATATTCGTTTTCTTTGAAATACTGAAAGAGGCAAAAAAACAGCAATACGGGCTGGGCCTCCGGTTACTAGGTTAGTCGCAAAAATGATATAAATGTGTAAAATAAAGCCCCTAAACATCCAAAAGGGGTAATATAATAGCATGGAACAATCAAAAATTATAGATATGTTGGAGACGTATCAAGCATCCCCAAGCTTAATTTCTGCTCGTCCTCGAGTAGGTAAATGATAAAAAAGAAATTTTTGATGTGGAATGCTACCTCAAGCATACTAATCAAAGTAATCATGTCTTCTCAAAATAACATGGCCAAAGAAAGTTATCCTTACAAAATCATATAGTCTGGCTGTTGCTCTATCTTCATCACACAAAGTATTTAATCATGCACAACCCCGATGACAAGCCAACCAATTGTTTCATACTTTAATAATCTCAAGCTCTTTCAACTTTCACGCAATACATGAGCGTGAGCCATGGACATAGCACTATATGTGGAATAGAATGGTGGTTGTGGAGAAGACAAAAAGGGAGAAGATAGTCTCACATCAACTAGGCATATCAACGGGCTATGGAGATGCCAATTAACAGATATCAATGTGAGTGAGTAGGGATTGCCATGCAACGGGTGCACTAGAGCTATAAATATATGAAAGATCAACAAAAGAAACTAAGTGGGTGTGCATCCAACTCGCTTGCTCACGAAGACCTAGGGCACTTTTGAGGAAGCCCATCATTGGAATATACAAGCCAAGTTCTATAATGAAAAATTCCCACTAGTATATGAAAGTGACAACATATGAGACTCTCTATCATGAAGATCATGGTGCTATTTTGAAGCACAAGTGTGGAAAAAGAGATAGTAGCATTGTCCCTTCTCTCTTTTTCTCTCATTTTTTCTTTTTTTTCTTTCTCTTTTTTTTCTTTGGCCTTCTTTTTTTTCTTTTTCTTTTTGGCCTTTCTCTTTTTTTTCTTGTTGTAAAGTACGAAGTCTCATCCCGACTTGTGGGGGAATCATAGTCTTCATCATCCTTTCCTCACTAGGACAATGCTCTAATAATGAAGATCATCACACTTTTATGGATTTATAACTCGAGAATTACAACTCAAAGCTCGAACAAGATATGACTCTATATGAATGCCTCCGGCGGTGTACCGGGATATGCAATGAATCAAGAGTGACATGTATGAAAATTATGAAGGTGGCCTTGCCACAAATACGATGTCAACTACATGGTCATGCAAAGAGCATTATGACAAAAGTAATGCATGTCATATGAACGGAACGGTGGAAAGTTGCATGGCAATATATCTCGGAATGGCTATGGAAATGCCATAATAGGTAGGTATGGTGGCTGTTTTGAGGAAGGTATATGGTGGGTGTAAGGTACCGGCGAAAGTTGCGCGTCACAAGAGAGGCTAGCAATGATGGAAGGGTGAAAGGGTGCGTATAATCCATGGACTCAACATTAGTCAAAAGAACTCATGTACTTATTGCAAAAATCTAGAAGTCATCAAAAACCAAAGCACTATGCGCGTGCTCCTAGGGGGATAGATTGGTAGGAAAAGACCATCGCTCGTCCCCGACTGCCACTCATAAGGAAGATACTCAATAAATAAAATTGTGCTCCAACTTCATCACAAAGCGGTTCACCATACGTGCATGCTATGGGAATCACAACCCTTAACACAAGTATTTTTCATAATCACCTCAACTAGCATGACTCTAATATCTCAAAACAATTATCAAGCATCATATTGATCATAGCATCCAATTCTTTTTCTATGATAGTTTTTATTATACCCAACTTGGATGCTCATCATTCTAGGACCAACTTTATGACCATAGCAAATAACATGCTGTTCTGAAAGACTCTCAAAATAATATAAGTGAAGCATGAGATACTAGGAATTTCTTCAAAATTAAGACACCACCATGCTCTAAAAGATATAAGTGAAGCACTAGAGCAAAAACTATCAAGCTCAAAAGATATTAGTGAAGCACATAGAGTATTCTAGCAAATTCTAATCAAATAAGCTTCTCCTAAAAGGTGTGTACAGCAAGGATGATTGTGGTAAACTAAAAATCAAAGACTAATATAATACATGACGCTCCAAGCAAAACACATATCATGTGGTGAATAAAAATATAGATCCAAGTAAAGTTACCAATGAACGAAGACGAAAAAGGGGATGCCTTCCCGGGGCATCCCCAAGCTTAGGCTTTTGGCTATTGTTGAATATCTTGGGGTTACATGGGCATCCCCAAGCTTAGGCTCTTGCCACTCCTTATTCCATAGTCCATAAAAGCTTTACCCAAAACTTGAAAACTTCACAACACAAAACTCAACAGGAAATCTTATAAGCTCCGTTAGTGAAAGAAAAGAAACCACCACATAAGGTAATGTAATGAACTCATTATTTATTTATTTTGGTGTTAAACCTACTTTATTCCAACTTCTCCATGGTTTATAAACTATTTTACTAGCCATAGATGCATCAAAATAAGCAAACAACACACGAAAAATAGAATCTGTCAAAAACAGAACAGTCTGTAGCAATCTGTAACTAACGCAAACTTATGGAACTCTAAAAATACTAAGAAAATAGGAAGTCCTGTAAAATTTGTTTATTGATCAGAAGAAAAAAGAATCAATGCAAAAGCACGTTTCTGTGATTTAACAAAACGAAATTCGTGCGTGCAAAGTTTCTGTTTTTCAGCAGAACCAAATCAACTATCGTCATAGGTTATCCTATAGGCTCTACTTGGCACAAACACTAATTAAAAGATAAAAACACATATAAATAGAAGGTAGATGCAAGATTTATTACTAAACAGGAGCAAAAACAAAAAACATAAAAAAATTGGGTTGCCTCCCAACTAGCGCTATCGTTTAACGCCCCTAGCTAGGCATAAAAGCGAAGATAGATCTAACGAGTGCCATCTTTGGCACTAAATTCATAAGTAGCCCGCATGATAGATTCATACGGTAATTTGACATCCTTTCTTGGAAAGTGCTCCATGCCTTTCTTTAATGGAAATTGGAATCTGATATTCCCTTCATTCATATCATTAATCGCGCCAATCTTTCTAAGGAAAGGTCTACCAAGAATAATAGGGCAAGAAAGATTGCAATCTATATCAAGAATGATAAAATCTACGGGCACCAAACTTCTATTTGCAACAATGAGAACATCATTGATCCTTCCCATTGGCTTTTTAATGGTGGAATCTGCAAGGTGCAAATTTAAAGAGCAACCATCAAGATCATGGAAACCTAGAATATCACATAAAGTTTTCGGAATCATGGAAACACTAGCACCCAAATCACACAAAGCAAAACACTCATGATCTTTAATTCTAATCTTTATAGTAGGTTCCCGCTCAGCATTAAGTTTTCTAGGTATAGAAACTTCCAAATTGAGTTTTTCATCATAAGATTGCATCAAGGCATCAACAATATGTTTGGTAAAAGCTTTATTTTGACTATAAGCATGAGGAGAATTAACAACGGATTGCAACAAGGAAATACAACCTTCTAAAGAACATTTATCATAATTAAATTCCTTGAAATCCGAGATAGTGGGTTCAATACTATTTAAAGTTGTGACCTCTCCAATCCCACTTTTACCAAATTTAGCATCAAGATCTAAAAACTCTGAATTCTTGGGACGCCTTCTAGGCAAAATTGATTCATCGTCAGTCCCATAATTATCAAAATTCATATTGCAAAACATAGATCTAATAGGAGACGCATCAATAACTTTAAGATCCTCATCATTATTTTCATGGAAACCAGAAGAACACGCTTTTATAAAGCTATCTTTTTTAGCACGCAATCTAGCTATTCTTTCCTTGCACTCATCAATGGAAATTCTCACTAATTTGAGAGACTCATTGATATCATGCTTAGGAGGAGAAGATCTAAGTTTAATAGAATCAACATCAAGCGAAAGTCTATCAACGTTCCTAGCCAACTCATCAACTTTGAGCAATTTTTCTTCAAGCAAAGCATTAAAATTCTTTTGAAAAATCATAAATTCTTTCACACTATTCTCAAAATCAGAGGGCATCTATTAAAATTACCATAAGAATTATTGTAGGAATTTCCATAATTATTAGAGGAATTACTAGGGAACGGTCTAGCATTAAAGTTTCCTCTATAAGCATTGTTTCCAAAACTATTCCTACCAACAAAATTCACATCCATAGATCCATTATTATTCTCAATCAAAGAAGACAAAGGCATATAATTGGGATCAAGAGGAGTATTTTTAGTAGCAAATAATTTCATAAGTTCATCCATCTTTCCACTCCAAACATTGATTTCTTCTATAGCATGCACTTTTTTACTAGAAGATCTTTTGGTGTGCCATTGAGAATAATTATCCATAATATTGTCAAGAAGTTTTGTAGCATCTCCTAACGTGATTTCCATAAACGTGCCTCCCGCGGCCGAATCTAAGAGATTTCTAGAAGCAAAGTTCAAACCGACATAAAATTTTTGTATGATCATCCATAAATTCAAACCATGAGTAGGGCAATTGCGAAGCATCAATTTCATTCCTTCCCAAGATTGTGCAACATGCTCATGATCAAGTTGTTTAAAATTCATAATATCGTTCTAAGAGTGATAATCTTAGCGGGAGGAAAATACTTAGAGATAAAAGCATCTTTGCACTTGTTCCAAGAATCAATACTACTTTTAGGTAAAGAGGAAAACCAAACTTTAGCACGATCTCTAAGTGAAAACGGAAATAACTTCAATTTGACAATACTGTTATCCGTATCTTTCTTCTTTTGCATATCACACAAATCAACAAAGTTGTTTAGATGAGTAGCGGCATCTTCACTAGGAAGGCCGGCGAATTGATCTTTCATAACAAGATTCAGAAAAGCAGTATTGATTCACAAGACTCAACATCATTAAGAGGAGCAATCGGAGTACTAAGGAAATCATTATTATTGGTATTCGAGAAATCACACAATTTGGTATTTTCTTGCTGCATGGCAACAAGTAATCCAACACACAAGCAAACAGAAAAAGGCAAGCGAAAAGAGAGGAGGAGATTGGGAAAGAGAGGGCGAATAAAACGGCAAGGGTGAAGTGGGGGAGAGGAAAACGAGAGGCAAATGGCAAATAATGTAAATGCGAGGGAGATGGGTTTGTGATGGGTACTTGGTATGTCTTGACTTGAGCGAAGACCTCCCGGCAAGGGCGCCGAAATCCTTCTTGCTACGTTTTGAGCTTATGTTGGTTTTCCTCAAGAGGAGAGGGTGATGCAGCAATAGTAGCGTAAGTATTTCCCTCAGTTTTGAGAACCAAGGTATCAATCCAAAGAGGAGGTTCCTCAAAAGTCCCACGCACCTACACAAACAAACAAAGAACTCGCAACCAACGCAATAAAGGGGTTGTCAATCCCTTCACGGCCACTTGCGAAAGTGAGATCTAATAAAGATAGTAAAATAAGATAAATATATTTTTGGTATTTTATAATATAGATGCAAAAATTAAAAATGCAAATAAAAGTATATCGGAAGCAAATATGATAAGAGATAGACCCGGGGGCCATAGGTTTCACTAGTGGCTTCTCTCAAGATAGCATAAGTATTATGGTGGGTGAACAAATTACTGTCGAGCAATTGATAGAAAAGCGAATAATTATGAGATTACCTAGGCATGATCATGTATATAGGCATCACGTCCACAACAAGTAGACCGACTCCTGCCTGCATCTACTACTATTACTCCACACATCGACCGACTCCTGCCTGCATCTAGAGTATTAAGTTCATAAGAACAGAGTAACGCATTAAGCAAGATGACATGATGTAGAGGGATAAACTCAAGCAATATGATATAAACCCCATCTTGTTATCCTCGATGGCAACAATACAATACGTGCCTTGCAACCCTTTTTGTCACTGGGTAAGGACACCGCAGAATTGAACCCAAAGGTAAGCACTTCTCCCATGGCAAGAAAGGTCAATCTAGTAGGCCAAACCAAACTGTTAATTCGAAGAGACTTGCAAAGATAACACAATCATACATAAAAGTATTCAGAGAAGATTCAAATATTTCTCATAGATAAACTTGATCATAAACCCACAATTCATCGGATCTCGACAAACACACCGCAAAAAGAGTTTACATCAAATAGATCTCCACAAGAGAGGGGGAGAACATTGTATTGAGATCCAAAAAGAGAGAAGAAGCCATCTAGCGAATAACTATGGACTCGTAGGTCTGTTGTAAACTACTCACAGCTCATCGGAGGGGCAAGGATGTTGATGTCGAAGCCCTCCGTGGTCGATTCCCCCTCCAGCGGAGCACCGACGAAGGCTCCAAGATGGGATCTCACGGATACAGAAGGTTACGGTGGTGGAAATTGTGTTTCGTCTGCTCCCTGGATGTTTTCGGGGTACGTAGGCTTATATAGGAGGAAGAAGTACGTCGGTGGCCGCCCGAGGGCCCACGAAACAGGGGGCGCACCCTATAGGGGGGCACCCTCCTATCTCGTGGGAGCCTCGGCTGCTTCTTGACTTGCACTCCAAGTCCTCTGGATCATGTTCGTTCCAAAAATCACGCTCCCGAAGGTTTCATTCCATTTGGACTCCGTTTGATATTCCTTTTCTTCGAAATCTGAAATAGGCAAAAAAAAAGAATACGAATTTGGGCCTCCGGTTAGTAGGTTAGTCCCAAAAATGATATAAATGTGTAAAATAAAGCCCATAAACATCTAAAAGGGGTAATATAACAGCATGGAACAATCAAAAATTATAGATACGTTGGAGACGTATCACTCCCCAAGATGGGAGAGTTGTTGGTGATGACGATGACGAAGATTTCCCCCTCCGGGAGGGAAGTTCCCCCTGCGGAATCACTCCGCCGGAGGGCAAAAGTGCTCCTGCCCAAGTTCCGCCTCGAGACGGTGACACTTCATCCTGAAAGTCCTCTCCTTATTTTTTTCTAGGTCAAAATGACTTATGTACCAGAAGAGGGGCACCGGAGGTGGGGAGCACAACCCACCAGTGCATGCTTGAGCTCCCTGGCGCGCCTAGGTGGGTTGTGCCCACTTGGTGGGCCCCCTCTAGTACTTATTTGCTCCAATAATTCTCATTTATTCCATAAAAATTCCTCGTGAAGTTTCAGCTCATTTGGAGTTGTGCGGAATAGGTAGCCTGATGTAGCTTTTTCAGGTCCAGATTTCCAGCTGCCGGAATTCTCCCTCCTTGTGTAAGCCTTGCAAATTATGAGAGAAAAGGCATTAGAATTACTCCAAAAGGCATTATTATGCATAAAAACAACATAAATAGCAGTAGGCAAACATGATGCAAAATGGACGTATCACACCTCCATGGCAGAGGTAGAATTTATTAGGAGGCGAATCGAAGAGGACAAAGCGCTCAGGGCTGCTAGGAAGGTGAGGCCTAGAGAAGAGGAGGAGGAGGAGGGAGAAGTAGAGGTCGAAGGCGAAGGATCTTCATATGAGAAGAGTGAAGAGCATGCCTCAGAAGAGGCTGCCGGGATCGATGCTGCCGCGGCCGAAATTCTCCAGGCCGCGGCAATAGCGGCCCAAGGAGGCTGCGGGGCGAAGAAGCAGAGCAGCCTGAGGAGGAATGGCTTGCCGCGGGCCCACAAGCTCTAGAGCCGGACCTGGACTAGCGACCTCGTAAGCGGGCCAGCCGGGGAGGGGGGGGTAGCAGCCCCTGGTCCTATGCAAGCCACCAAGAGGGTGAAGAGGACCACCTCCAAAGTGAAGGACCCGGATCCTGAGAGCCTCTAGTCTTCTCGGCTAGCGGAGGCCAAAACTCCGCCTGCCAAACAACGTGCCATTATTGGGGTGGACCCTAGCCCTAGTCAAGTCCGGCCTCCTCGCGCATCTCGACCCCGTCGGAGCCTCTGGCTCCGCCGAAGAGCCCAAAGTTGACGAGAAGTTCAGCTCCGCTGGCCCAGAAGATAGGGAGAGAGACCCCACCACCTGTGGGATTCGCACTGGGCTCCATGCTCATCGATCTGGAGTAAGGAGAACAGTTGATTTCCCTTATTGAGGAACTATGTATTTGATGCTTGCTTGACTCGATCCCATTTGTTGACTTGTTAGGGACGAAGAACCACTCATCCACCGGGCCAAATGAGCCAAACAAGTGGCATCGCCGGGGCCTATGGTGGGCATAGGTCTGGCGAAAGACGGCGCGGAGGATCCCGCGCCAAGCCCCCAGCCCAGCCCTCGGGCTGGAAGTATGGAGCATGTTTCGCTGACCAGGAGAGACGCGGCTAAACCTACCCCAACTCCTGTCAAGGTAGGAAAGGAGATTCATCAGGGTGGGCACACCATGAGAGGCCCACCCTATCCCTCGTCCAAGCAGATAAGTCACCGATGAGGGCCGCTACCGAGGGGTCGGCCCACGTTGAAGTCAGGGTCATTGAGGAAGGGGCCATGGGCCGTGTCATGGCAACCAACGTCACTGGGGAGATTGATGTCCTTCCATGGCAAACACTATCGGGTAATCTGCTTGCCCTTGTTTCTTCTTATCTAGATTTCTCCCTTCCCAGGTCTCCGGCCCAGTGATTTGTAGCATTTCTTTTACATTCCTTGTTAATTTTGCCTACAACTCCTTCGACCGAGGAACCTGAGCTGCTGGAAGAAGTGGCCAGCATTGGAAAGGATGCTGCCGATTAAACCACCAGGATTGCTGCCGCGGAAGGCCAAGGTCAGGCTACCGACGCTATACAAGAATTGTTGAAGGAACAGACAAAGCATCCGGCAGCACACCCGGCCAAGACACAGTTGTGGAGGAGAAGATCCCTCTGGAAACTATGGGGCCCCTCCCTTCATTTGGCACATCAGCCGTAGCTCCATATCCATCCTCAAGCAAACTGGCATTGGTCCTTGCTGCACCTAGGCTCTCAACCCCCAGGTCATCTGTCGTAGCAGGCGTGGACTTCGACAAGGAAATCCAGTGCATCTTGACACCGTTGTCTCGGCAAACTGAAGAGATTGATGACCCCGCCGGTGCACCTATGGACATGTCCTTCTTGGAGTGGCAACCGATATCAAGGATATGCAGAGAAGCTACAGTTTGAAGTGGTGGGTGATCAAGGAGCAGCGTGACTCTGTTGGTCTTATGGAGCAGAAGTTGAGGGACAAGGGCAGTGATTGCGCGAGTGGCATAGTAGACAGTCCAGATCCCTTCAGCACCAACAGGAAGTGATAACCATGGCCAAGGAGGATGTCATTGCCCGGGAGATCCGTTTGGCGGAGCGCGAAGCGCTTCTAAGCGCCAAGGAGAAAGGCATCTCTACCCGGGAAGAGAATCTTGAAGCCACCCTCCGCAGCAAAGATGAAGCACTGGAGGCTCTTGTCCAGCAGCGCACCAAAGACCTGGAGGATAAGCACCAAGCGGTCCTTGATGCTCTCACCCTTGACTCATCAGCTTAGTTGAAGAAGGTCACCGATGAACTCGCTGCCGCATCCATTGCCAAGACCGATCTTGACCAACATGTGGCCAAGTTAACAAAGGACCTTGCAGGGAGCACCAAGGACGTCGTGAATCTCAAAGAGGAAGTGCAGAAAGTAGAGACTCTCCTAAAGGAGGTGCAATCACAGCTTTCCTCCAAGAGTGAAGACCTTGACACTGCACATGGCCCCATCACTGACATGAAGGCGTGGCTTGGCACTCTAGAAAGTGAGATTGAATGTGCCGGTTGACATCGTGAAGGACAAATTGGAGAACGAAGTCCAGCAGCATGATCTCTGGATCAACAGCCTGATTGACATTGTCGAGTGCCTGACTGCCCAGATCGCAACAATGAACTTGAAGAGTTGGGCTTTCTTTGTTGGTCAGCACGAAATTCCAAGTGTCAAACTAACACTCTTCTTTGAAGGCTTGATCGATGGGCAAAAGATGTATGAAGAGGATAGGGATGCCTGCTTTGCAAATGAATCTTGGAGGCTTGCTCGCGACGCCCTCTTTATGGTCTTGAGCAACCTTACTTATCGCCATCCAGACCTTAACCTTTTTGCCGGCTTCAAGAGACTGCCACCGGGCGCCGATGTTTCTGCCGCCGAAGAGAAGGCCGGTCCTTTGGCTGACAAGGTTCTTTCCGTGCCAAGGGCCCCCTAAGATCAGTACGCCCTGTCGGGAGTCATTCTTACTGTTGTGGTGCCCTGTAGGAAAAACAAGCATGTGTCTTGTGTTTGGGCCCCATACTGCTCCTGATTTTGTGCTTGTGGAACTGATGCTTTAATTATGCCGATGTGCGCTATCCCTTTTCTGTTTACCCACTAACGTTCATATGGTTAGTTCCCTCAGTGTACTTTGGTTGCCCCGCAGTAGCATGCTGTCGCGATTGCTATGAGGAATGGGTCCTTAGCATTCAGCTGGCGAGGATATGCCCCGACAGGTTTTTTCTTAACGGTTTCTAACTCAGCCACCCACTTCATTGAGGAGGCTCAAAACAAGGTAGGGGCGCGGCCAAACACAGTAAGGTAGAATCATACAAAAAGGCTCGTCATACCTAACTACTTGGGGTGCAAGGGATAATGACATAAAAAACTTTGAAGAAAAAGTTGATGGGCGTGTTGACTTAGCTTTTGTCCATGCTTCTCTCCTTCATCGATTGCACATTTCACAATGTACAATACTTTCTTCTCCGCTTGCGATTGTTCCTCCCATTCGGGTATCCACTCTTGTTCTGAAAAAAAACAATGGATGAGAAGGCGCACAAGCGACAGGCTTGGCATTTTATTAGGTATGTGTCCACCCCTGACAAGAGCCAGTGGGGCTTATTTCAAATGCTTGCGGCTCACGAGGTATGGTAGAAAATAAGGGTCGGTTCCTCTCTCCCCTTCCTCACATTTGTAAATAATCGCACGACAGCAAGTATGAAATGCCATGCTGATGTGAAAGGCCTTTCGCCGGAGCACGCTTGTCGGGACGTCGACCAGCGGATTAGCACCAACATTGCACTCAGGATTTACCCCCTAGCAGGATAAATGCTGTACCGAGTTTGTCGTGAGCTCATCAACGCTGATGGCGCCACCGCTGCATGGCTTGACCATTGATGAGTGGGCATGGAAGGAGGGGCCATCTGAAGGAAATATGCCCTAGAGGCAATAATAAAGTTGTTATTTTATATTTCCTTATTTAATGATAAATGTTTATTATTTATGCTAGAATTATAATAGCCGGAAACTTGATACATGTGTGAATACATAGACAAAATACCGTGTCCCTAGAAAGCCTCTACTAGACTAGCTCGTTGATCAAAGATGGTTAAGTTTCCTAACCATAGACATGTGTTGTCATTTGATAAACAGGATCACATCATTAGGAGAATGATGTGATGGACAAGACCCATCCGTTATCTTAGCATAATGATCGTTCAGTTTTATTGCTATTGCTTTATTCATGTCAAATACATGTTCCCCCGACTATGAGATTATGCAACTCCCGAATACCAGAGGAATGCCTTGTGTGCTATCAAATGTCACACATAACTGGGTGATTATAAAGATTCTCTACAGGTACCTCCGAAGGTGTTTTGTTGGGTAGGCATAGATCGAGATTAGGATTTGTCACTCCGAGTATCAGAGAGGTATCTCTAGGCCCTCCCGGTAATGTACATCATAAGAAGCCTTGCAAGCAAAGTGACTAATGAGTTACTTGCAGGATGATGCATTACGGAACGAGTAAACAGACTTGCCGGTAACGAGGTTGAACTAGGTATGAAGATACCGATGGTCGAATCCCGGGCAAGTAACATAGCAATGACAAAGGGAATAACATATGTTGTCATAACGGTTCACCGATAAAGATCTTCATAGAATATGTGGGAGCCAATATGAGCATCCAGGTTCAGCTATTGGTTATTGACCGGAGAGGTGTCTCGGTCATGTCTATATAGTTCTCGAACCCGTAGGGTCCGCGCGCTTAACGTTCGATGACGATTTGTATAATATGAGTTATGTGATTTGGTGACCGAATGTTGCTCGGAGTCCCGAATGAGATCACAGACATGATGAGGAGTCTCAAAATGGTCGAGAGGTAAAGATTGATATATAGGACGATGGTATTCGGACACCAGAAGTGTTCCGAAAGGTACCGGGTACATATTGGGTCACCGGAAGAGGTTCCGGGCACCCCCTATTGGTGTCAAAACCGGCGGATCTCGGGTAGGGGGTCCCAATCTGTGCGTCTTAGGCTAATGGTAACAGGAGGCAAGGGACACAATGTTTACCCAGGTTCGGGCCCTCTCGATGGAGGTAAAACCCTACTTCCTGCTTGATTGATATTGATGATATGAGTAATACAAGAGTTGATCTACCACGAGATCATAGAGGCTAAACCCTAGAAGCTAGCCTATGATGATTATGATTCTGATCGTCGCTCTAAGGACCAAACTCTCCGGTTTGTATAGACACCAGAGAGGGCTAGGGTTTACACGGAGTCGGTTACAAGGAAGGAAATATAATATCCGGATCACCAAGCTTATCTTCCACGCAAAGGAGAGTCCCATCCGGACACGGGACGTAGTCTTGAATCTTGTATCTTCACGCTCCAATAGTCCAGACAAAGTATATAGTCCGGCTGTCCGGATACCCCCTAATCCAGGACTCCCTCACTAGCCCCTGAACCAAGCTTCAATGATGATGAGTTCGGCGCACAGTTTTATCTTCGACATTGCAAGGCGGGTTCCATCTCCGAATACTCCAAAGTAATTATCGAACACTTAGACCATGTCCGGATCTGCAAGATGATCTTCACATACCACCGCAGGGAGCATAACATAAATCTGATCTGCTGGCAATCTTTGTACGTCGTGCCCTTGCATCGTGGCCCGGCCCGACACGAACTGGTTTTTCTTACCCACCTCGATACATGTTGCGAGGCGGTTTTATTGGCACGCCCTGCCAAAGCAGAGATCGTGTTCCCCTTATTACGGGATCCTCCATCAATACGGGCGTGTGCGACCCCACGACGACTGTTGACATGACTCCATGTTTTTAGATAAGTCTCAAGCGGTCACGCTGAGGACTCTTGATATTCACCCCCTTTATAAAGGGGCCGAGGCCTATACCTCTTTTCTACCACCCTTGCGCCCTTTCGCATCTCGAGTTCTAACACCCGAGACCCAAACTCAAACACCCCAGATCCTCCAATATGTCCGGATCCAACCCTCAAGGCCGGTGGGTGGCCTCCTCGGTCAAAGAGGAGGACATTGCGAGGCTTAGGGAGGTCGGATATCTGACTGCCGACATCCAGCACAGGCTTCCTGCTCCAGGGCAGGTCATCCCTACTCTCGAGCCTAATGAGCACGTCGTATTTGTTCCTCACTTCCTCTGTGGCTTGGGCCTCACCCTTGATCCCTTTGTGAGGGGGCTCATGTTCTATTACGGGTTAGATTTTCACGATCTAGCTCCGGACGCTATCCTCCATATCTCGTCGTTCATTATTGTGTGCGAGGCTTTTCTCCACGTCACTCCACACTTTGGCTTATGGCTCAAGACCTTCAATGTGAAGCCGAAGATGATCGAGGGGCGACATGCGGAGTGCGGAGGTGCCATAATAAGCAGGAACGCCGATGCCCCATGGCCAGAGGGTTCTTCCCCAGGGCCATGATCTTCCGCTCGGGCCCTCCATCACAACTGGCGTCATGGACCAATGTAGGACGGGATTGGGGGTCTGCTAGTGATTTACCAACACTGCAGAGCCGTATCCGGGAACTTCTTGAGAGGGACATTAACCTTGTCAGCATAATTCAGGTAGTGCTAATCCGACGAAGGTTGTCGTGCAAACGCCGGCCTCTCCGGATGTGGGAGTTCAATCCAGAGGGTCCGCGGACTATTCTGCACTTCTTCGGCCTGACGCTCGAAGGGATGTGTAAATTATTCTTCGAACCACAAGTAAAGTGTCCGTACACCACCGAGGATGCGGGCCTAAGCTGCAATCGCCTAGATACCCAAGTAAGTAACCCCGAAACCGGACACTTTGTTTATATTTGTCATAATCATCATTCTGAAAATCCTCCGTGGCCAGGAATGGCTCAACAAGGCGGAGAGAATCAGGTGTCCGGCGCCACTTCCTGAAGGCTCGCCTAGTCCCACCATAGCCAAGATGCTTGGTCGGGTGCTTAGCAAAATTCCCTCAGGGAAAGATGAAGGGAAGAAAAGAGAAGCCGAACTTCACACACTGCGCATCCAAACCGGGGGAATTGCTACCTCCCGAAAGGAGGATAGTCGGGGAGGAGAATCTAAGGCCTCCTCCCCGCGTGGGAAGATGAGGGCCGCCTCCAAAGACTTGGAGACGGAGATGCCCAAACAGGGGAAGAAAGCGTCACCAGGGGGCCCTGCCCCGAAGGGCGCCCTCACCGCGTCATGCCCGCCAACGGGCCATCCCTCAACCGAGCTGTAAATTCGAAGGTACTGCTTTTCCCTGAGTACAATAACCAGGATCCATTCTTTGTAGTCCGGCTAGCAGCTTTTCTCGACAGAGTTCATCTTCGGGGGACCTCCCTCCGGAGATGATGGAGAGTGAGACCCCACCAACCTCTCCGCCTCATGAGGTGGGCGATCCCGATGTGTCGTCACGGAGGAGTTCGGATCTGCCGAAGCCAGAAGCTACTACTTCGGCCACCCTGAGCCCGGAGTGTTCGACTCCCACGGGGGGCGGTGAGAAGGGTCCGGCACAGGTGGGTGTCCGGGCGGATACACTGACGGGCCTTCTGGAGCGAGCTACTCTCTCGGAGGAGCACCGTTCATTAATGAGCACGATGCTCAAGAAGATTTCATCCACCACAAGCGGTTTGAATGAAGCATTTATGATCCCGCTCAAAGGCTTTGAGATATTTAATGAAGAATACATAATTTTTTGGCTGTGAGGCACGCGCTAGGTGTGCTCCATATGGATAGTAGCCCCTGATTCTCTGGTTGCGCGCCCTAGGCGGTGAACGGAGGATCATATTGCATAAGTAATGATTGCGCTGTATATATGCGCAGGTGTCTAGGGATCCGGCAGCCGAACAATTCGTTGAAGTTGCCGAACTAAGGAGGCGGATTGGAGCTATTGAGGCCGATATCACACTGGTGAATGAGCGGCTGAACGAGTCACCAGGTATGTGATTTTCCTTCCTTATTATGTTGTATAGGAAAATTTGAGAGAGGCATAACATTAATGCGATATGCATGGTCTGCAGACGGTGCTGCTGCCGTGGAAGCCCTGAGGGCGGAACTTGCCCAGGCCAAGGAACAAGCTCAGGCTAGCAATGCGGCTGCCCTAAAGGCGACCGAAGAGTTGAGAGCCGAACAGGCTGCTCATCGCCGAAGCGAAGACAAGATAGCCGAAATGGCTGTGGAGTTGAAAAATGCCGCCGACCGGTATGAGCTCCTTGAAAAGGAGAATCGGGTTAATTCGTCTGACCTGAACAAGGCACTTAATGCGGCCAAGGAGATGTGGACCGAAATCAGGGATGTGTGGGAGGAGCTTCGACAGGCCGGGAAAATCGCAGCTGGGAACCCCACTTATTGCGGATGAAGTTTCTGGATCCAAAGTCTGCTCCCCTGGATCGACGCTGGAGTCCTGCAGACGCGTATGCGGACTTGGCGAAGAGTACAGCTGATGCGGTCAAGTTTTTCGAGGATCAAGGTGATAAAGAAGTGGAGAAGCTGTTCTGGTCGCAATTCAATGCTCCCGCGCGCCCATTACCATTGAGTGAGAAGATGGCTGCTGTGGCTGAGCTTCATAGGCTGTTCGGTCTTGCGATGCGGTCTGTAATAGACCATCTTTGGCCGAAGGAGCCGAAGCCGGACATTTATTTTGGTTTAGTGCAACAATTCTTGGTGTCGTATCACAGATCGATGCCATGAGAAGGTCGGCGTGTATAGAGGGTGCACGAATGGCTCTTGCCTGCGTTAAAGCATATTGGATAGATATGGAGGCCACCATCGTTGCGACCTAGAATCCGGCGGGAGGCCAGGATCCGGTCGAGCACTACTTGGAGCAGGTAAAGAAGGTGCTCGGTTAATAGAGCCGCAGTGCTCGAAGAATGTCTTGTTCGAGTGACAAATCGTGTCATTGTAAAAACAATGTTATTTTGATTACAAGGCTCTATTTATAATTTTGACCCGAAAGTATTATTGTGCCTCCTGTGCGGCCGGTTTTATGTATATGTGTAATCTGAAAGTTAGCAGTCGTTGGCTTCAGCCCCCACGCATAAAATGCGGGGGTGTTCGCGAAGAATATGCGTAATCACACTAGATCCAACGTCTTGGTCCATTAAGGAGGTGATTGCACGTCGAACTAGGCAACCAGACTATACAGATGTAACACTTTCACTTAGCCGTAGGAGTTTGACGGTGGGGCTACTATGTAGCCCCTGGTACCTGCGCATGCATCCGAATACGGGCACGTGTGTACATGACCGGTAAACGGTCCTTCGTTAATGCGGAGGAATCCTAAAGATTCTGATAGGTCTTTGAGTGGTTGAACAGTCTCTCGCTATATCATGACAGTTAGTTTTCGGCTTTCTTTACTGAGGTGCTCATCCGGAATAACCAAGGCACAATCGCAGTAGTTCTCCTTTGGTTGCCTTAGCCGATAAGAACAGAACGTAAGGTGGCAAACCTAGGAGCGGGGCAACCCCAACATTTTACCAAAGACATGATTCGGAGCCGATGCATATAAGGCGAAACTCGCGACGCCGAACACTCCCGAAGGTATTCGGACTTTATGACGTATACTGGGCTGAGTAATGCCCTTTATTATGAACCCTATATTTCCAGGTACGTGCATTAGTATGTCATGGCGGAATGCCAATAACGGCAGTATCCTCTGTGGGTGTAGTACCCATGGGATGTATAAACAACAAGAGGCAATAAAAAAAGGTTTACAGAGGGGCTTAATCTAAAGAGAAAACTTTGAGCGGGGCCCTGCTACACGTCTAGGCCTTTGTCTCCGTTGTGCCGTGTCCTGGAAGGGTGTCGCACGAATGGTGTTTGTAAAAAGAAAAACTCATGTAGAAGAGCATAACGTGAGCGTGTGATGGATGGTAAAAGTGTAAGACATTGGCTTGTAAATAAGGTCAAGCCAACAGTGGGGCTTTATTAAATATTTATAGCCCCTGGCGTCCTTTATGGGAAGATATATATGGCGCCCTAGCTCAGGTTTATTCGGGCTACCGGACTCGTCTAACCGAGTCCGTGGTCTTAACGACCAGCCATGCTTTCTGGTGTTAGAGGCCGCTTAGAGTCCGGCTGCTAGAGCCGTCGCGTATTCCTCCGCGTGTGCGGCGTGCTTTGTGTTTCCATTGATGGTGATGACGCCTCGTGGACCGGGAATCTTGAGTGTGAGGTAGGCATAATGCGGTATTGCGTTGAAGCGGGCGAATGCCATTCTCCCGAGTAGTGCGTGATAGCCGCTTTGGAGGGGGCGATGGTGAAGAGTAGTTCTTCGCTTCTGGAATTGCCGGGGGAACCGAATGTTACCTCCAGTATGATGGAGCCCCTGCCATGGGCTTCAACGCCTGGTATCACCCCTTCAAAGGTGGTGTTGGTTTGGCTGATTCTGGATGGGTCTATCCCCATCCTGCGGAGAATGTCCTGGTATATTAAATTGAACTACTGCCGCCGTCCACGGGGACGTGAGTAAGGTGGTATCCGTTGATTATTGAGTCGAGCACGAAGGCATCTGATCCTCCACGCCGAATACTAGTTTGGCAGTCCGTGTGATTGAAAGTGATCGGACGGGCCGACCAGTGGTTATGTTTGGGCAGGACGGGCTCTATAGCGTATGCGTCTCTAAGCGCGCATTCGTGCCTTCTCGTGGATGTGTGAGTCGCGTGGATCACGTTTACTATTTTTACCTCTGGTTGGAATTTTTTCTGTCCCCCAGTGTTCGGCTGGCGAGGCTTATCCTCATCTTCACTTGGTATTTCCCTTCCCTTGTGTTCGGCATTTAATTTGCCGGCCTGCTTGAAGACCCAGCATTCTCTGTGAGTGTGGTTCGCAAGTTTGTCGGGGGTGCCATGGATTTTGCACAGTCTGTCCAGGACTCTGTTCAGACCGGACGGTCCCTCTTTGCTGCCTTTAAATGGCTTCTTTTGCTGACCGGTTCGAGAGCCCCTGAATCCGGCGTTGACCGTTGTGTTGTCCGGGCTCTCTTCCTTTTTTTGACGTTTGTTTTTATTGCGCCGTGGCTTCTCGTTGCCATCCCTTATTTCAGATGTGCTTGGGTCGCTGGTACCTTTATGGGCCAACCAGCTATCTTCACCCGCGCAAAAGTGGGTCATAAGGCTTGTTGAGGCTGCCATTGTCGTTGGCTTTTCTTGGCCGAGGTGTCTGGCGAGCCACTCGTCTCAGATGCTGTGTTTGAAGGCCGCTAAGCCTTCGACATCCGAACAATCGACAATTTAATTCTTCTTAGTGAGGAATCTATTCCAAAGCTTGCGGGCGGACTCTCTGGGCTGTTGGATTATGTGACTCAAATCGTCTGCATCCGGGGGCCGGACATAAGTCCCTTGGAAATTGGCCCTGAAAGCATCCTCGAGTTCCTCCCAACTTCCAATTGAATTTTCGGGGAGGCTTTTCAACCAGTGTCGAGCTGGCCCCTTCAACTTGTGGGGAAGGTATTTGATGGCGTGGAGGTCGTCCCCACGAGCCATGTGTATAGGCAGGATAAAATCCTCGATCCAGACTACTGGGTCTGTTGTTCCGTCGTATGCCTCTATGTTCACAGGTTTAAACCACTGTGCAAATTCGTGGTCCAGTACTTCTTTGGTGAAGCACAGGGGGTGAGCAGCCCCTCTGTATCTGGACGTGCTATGGCATGCCGTCGGCTGTTGTTTTGTCCGGTGTTGATTCCGAACCGATCGGTATGATCGTTTTGGTGACCATGGTCCTGCGCCAGGGTGTGTCCTTTAGATCCATAAATCGTGTGCAGTGTCGGTAGCTGCTCTGTTGCGGTTATGAAGTGGTTTGTCCGGCCTCCTGGCAGTGTTGTTTTTTGGAGGAACGACCTCGTCGTCGAATTCTAGCAGCAGCTTGCGTTTTGGATAGCTCTTTGTATGGCGATCATCGCCGTACTTTTCTTTAGTGTCTAGCACTTTATTCCATCTACGATTGAGCGTTTCCTGTGCGGCCTTTAGCCGTTTCTTCTGCATATTTAGACTTCTCGTAGTGGCTATAAGCCTTCTGTGGAGGTTATCTCATTCCAAGCGTGCTTTCGGGATGATGAATGCATCGTCATCCGGACTGTGTTCTTGTCCCAGGGCGGTTTGATGAATTCGTCCCTCAGGATCATTGTCATCGGGCGCCTGCTCCGAGTTGTGTTTGGCGTGACCTGGCTCATCCTGCTATATTGCTGGGTCCGTATGGTTGTTCTTGCCTTCGGAGTTGACTGGGGTGTCGGTCTTTCTGGTGCTCTTATCGCTATTTTTGCTGTTGCTGGATTTGGAGCGACGTCTGCGCCGTCGTGTTGGCTTTTGCCCGAGGGTTTTATCTTCCGGATTGTCACCATCATCCTCCTTAGGCGTATCCACCATGTATATATCATATGACGAGGTGGCAGTCCAGCGCCCCAGTGCTTCTGAATCGTCTCCTGCGCCGACGTCCATACCGTCGGTATCATCAGAGTCGAAGTCAAGCATGTCTGATACATCGTTGACAGTGGCTATGAAGGGGGTGGTGGGTAGGCATCGAATTCCTTCCGAGAGTCTCCTGACAAAGAGAGGGATTTTAAGGAGTTCAGCACGTCGCCAAAGGGCGAGTGCTGGAAGATGTCCGCGACAGTGAACTCCATTATCGGATCCCAACCAGATTCGGCAGGCTTGGAGAGGCGCGGACTGGAACCTACAACCGGGTATGAGTCCGGTGGTCCGGTGTCACAGGCTTCCTTGAGGGTGAAGTCTGTGTTCGGCTCTACCGCCGATGAGTGTGCGGCCTCTAGGGCGAGGTCCATCCACCCGTCCTTGGGCAATGCAGGCTGCTCCGGATTTAGGTCTGGGGCTACTGTAGGGGTGATGTCCCAAGCATTGCCGACAGCAGGTCTAAGCCGTGCTCATCGTGGCTGTCCGGCACTCCTGGCACAGGCCCGAATCCGTTGAAGATCAAGTCTCCATGGATATCTGCCGTGTAGTTCAAGTTTCCGAACCTATCCTGGTGGCCAGGGGCGTAGCTGTCGATCTGCTCCAGATGGCCAAGCGAATTGGCCCGTAGTGAGAAGCCGCCGAACACGAAGATCTGTCCGGGGAGAAAAGTCTCACCCTGGACTGTGTCATTGTTGACGATTGGAGGAGCCATCAAGCCTTGCAGCGATGACACAGAGGAACTCTCAATGAAAGCACTAATGTCGGTATCAAAACCGGCGGATCTCGGGTAGGGGGTCCCGATCTGTGCGTCTTAGGCTAATGGTAACAGGAGGCAAGGGACACAATGTTTACCCAGGTTCGGGCCCTCTCGATGGAGGTAAAACCCTACTTCCTGCTTGATTGATATTGATGATATGAGTAATACAAGAGTTGATCTACCACGAGATCGTAGAGGCTAAACCCTAGAAGCTAGCCTATGATGATTATGATTCTGATCATCGCTCTAAGGACCAAACTCTCCGGTTTTATATAGACACCGGAGAGGGCTAGGGTTTACACGGAGTCGGTTACAAGGAAGGAAATATAATATCCGGATCGCCAAGCTTGTCTTCCACGCAAAGGAGAGTCCCATCCAGACACGGGACGTAGTCTTGAATCTTGTATCTTCACGCTCCAATAGTCCAGACAAAGTATATAGTCCGGCTGTCCGGATACCCCCTAATCCAGGACTCCCTCACCCCCCGGCAAAGATATGGGCCTAATGGGCCAAGAGGGGAAACACAGCAACCAGCAGGGGCTGCTGTGCCCCCCATATGGGCCAAACTAGAGGAGGAAGGAAAGAGGGGAAGAGAGAAGGAAGGGGAGGGATTCGGCCTCCCCCTTCCTTCCCTCCTCTGTCCTCCTTCCTTCCTCCTCCGGAAAATATGGTAGGGGGGCGAATTGGACTAGGCACCCAAGTAGGATTCCTCCTACTTGGGGCACCCCAAGGCTGTTCCCCTCCCCCTCCCACCTTATATACGTGGGGAGGGGCGCCTAGAACATACACCAACAATTGTTAGTCGTGTGTGGTGCCCCCTCCACAGATTACACCCTCGGTCATATCTTCGTAGTGCTTAGGCGAAGCCCTGTGCGGATCACTTCACCATCACCGTCACCACACCGTCGTGCTGACTAAACTCATCTACTTCCTTGACGCTCTGCTGGATCAAGAGTTTGAGGGACGTAATCGAGTTGAACATGTGCAGAACTCGGAGGTGCCGTACGTTCGGTACTTGATCGGTCAGAACGAGAAGAAGTTCGACTACATGAACCGCGTTGTCAAACGCTTCCTCTTTCGGTCTATGAGGGTACGTAGACACACTCTCCCCCTATCGTTGCTATGCATCTCCTAGATAGATCTTGCGTGAGCGTAGGAAATTTTTGAAATTGCATGCTACGTTCCCCTACAGTGGCATCCAAGCCAGGTCTATGCGTAGATGATATGCACGAGTAGAACACAAAGAGTCGTGGGTGGTGATCGTCATACTACTTACCACCAATATCTTATTTTGATTCGGCAGTATTGTTGGATGAAGCATCCCGGACCAACCTTACATGACCACGTTCATGAGACCGGTTCCACTGATAGACATGCAACTAGTTTTGCATAAACGTGGCTGGAGGGTGTCTGTTTCTCCTAAGTTGAGTCGAATTTAACTGCGGTCGGTCCTTGTTGAAGGTTAAAACAGCAAACTTGGTAAATCACTGTTGTGGTTTTTGTGCTGTAGGAAACAACGGTTCTTGCTAGAAGCCCATAGCAGCCACGTAAAACTTGCAACAAGAAAGTAGAGGACGTCTAACTTGTTTTTGCAGGGCATGTTGGGATGTGATATGGTCAAGACATGATGTGATATACGTTATTGTATGAGATGAGCATGTTTTGTAAAAGTTATCGGCAACTGGCAGGAGCCTTATGGTTGTCGCTTCATTGTATGAAATGCAAATGCCATGTAATTGCTTTACTTTATCACTAAGCGGTAGCGATAGTTGTAGAAGCAATAGTTGGTGAGACAACCACGACGCTACGATGGAGATCAAGGTGTCGAGCTGGTGACGATGGAGGTCATGATGATGCTTTGGAGATGGAGGTCAAAAGCACAAGATGATGATGGTCATATCATGTCACATATTTTGATTGCATGTGATGTTTATCTTTCATGCATCTTATTTTTCTTAGTACGGCGGTAGCATTATAAGATGATCCTTTAACTAAAATATCAAGGTATAGGTGTTCTCCCTGAGCATGCACCATTGCGACAGTTCTTCATGATAATACACCACGTGATGATTGGGTGTGATAGGCTCTATGTTCACATACAACGAGTGCAAGATAGTTTTGCACATGCGGAATACTCAGGTTAAACTTGACGAGCCTAGCATGTACATACATGGCTTCGGAACACTGGAGACCAAAAGGTCAAACGTGAATCATATAGTAGATATGATCAACATAGAGACGTTCATCATTGATGACTACTCCATCTCACGTGATGATCTGTTATGGCTTAGTTCATTTGGATCACATATCATTTAGATGACTTGAGGGATGTCAATCTAAGTGGGAGTACTCAAGTAATATGATTAATTGAACTTAAGTTATCATGAACTTAATCCTGATGGTATTTGCAAATTATGTTGTAGATCAATAGCTCGCGTAGTAGCTCCCCTATGTTTTTTGATATGTTCCTGGAGAAAACTAAGTTGAAAGATGATAGTAGCAATGATGTGGAATGGGTCCATGATCTGAGGATTATCCTCATTGCTGCACAGAAGAATTATGTCCTTGATGCACCGCTAGTTGATAGACCTATTGCAGGAGCAGATGCAGACGTTATGAATGTTTGACCAGCTCGGTATGATGACTACTTGATAGTTTAGTTTACCATGCTTTACGGCTTAGAACCGGGACTTCAAAAAGCGTTTTGAACGCCATAGAGCATATGAGATGTTTCGAGATCTGAAATTGGTATTTCAGACTCATGCCCATGTCAAGAGGTATGAGACCTTTGACAAGTACATTGCCTAAAATATGGAGGAGAATAGCTCAGCTAGTGAGCATGTGCTCAGAATGTCTGGGAACTTCAATCGCTTGAATCAAGTGGGAGTTTATCTTGCAGATAAGATAGTGATTGACAGAGTTCTTTAGTCACTATCACCAAGCTACTAGAACTTAGTGATGAACTATAATATGCAAGGGATGAAGAAAATGATTCCCGAGCTTTTCGCGATGCTGAAATCGGCGAAGGTAGAAATCAAGAAAGAGCATCAAGTGTTGATGGTTAACAAGACCACTAGTTTCAAAAAAAAGGGCAAGGGGAACAAAGGTAACTTCAAGAAGAATGGCAAGCAAGTTGTCACTCCCGTGAAGCAGCCCAAAGATAGACCTAAGCCTGAAACCGAGTGCTTCTACTGCAAAGGAAATGGTCTCTAAAGCGGAACTACCCCAAATACTTGGCGGATAAGAAGGATGACAAAGTGAAATATTTGATATAAATGTTATTAATGTGTACTTTACTAGTGTTCATAGTAACCCCAGGGTATTTGATACCAGTTCAGTTGCTAAGATTAGTAACTCGAAACAGGAGTTTCAAAATGAACAGAGGCTAGTTAAGAGTTCCAAGGTTGATAAGATCACCATTGCACACTCCCTCTACCTTCGGGATTAGTGTTGGACCTAAATAAATGTTATTTGGTGTTTGTGTTGAGCATGAATATCATTAGATCATGTTTATTGCGATATGGTTATTAATTTCAGTTAGAGAATAATTGTTGTTCTGTTTACATGAATAAAACCTCCTATGGTCATACACCCAATGTAAATGGTTTATTGAATCTCGATCGTAGTGATACACATATTCATAATATTGATGCCAAAAGATGCAAAGTTGATAATGATAGTGCAACATACTTGTGGCACTGCCGTTTAGGTCATATTGGTGTAAAGCGAATGAAGAAACTCCATGCAGATGGACTTTTGGAATCACTTGATTATAAATCATTTGATACTTGCGTACCATGCCTCATGGGCAAGATGACTAAAACTCCATTCTCCGGAATAATGGAGCGAGCCAATGACTTATTGGAGATAATACATACCAATGTATGCAGTCTGATGAGTGTTCAGGCACGCGGCGGGTATCGTTATTTTCTCACCTTCACGGATGATTTGAGTAGATATGGGTATATGTACTTAATGAAACACAAGTCTGAAACATTTGAAAAGTTCAAGGAATTTCAGAGTGAAGTGGAGAATCATCATAACAAGAAAATAAAGTTTCTACGATCTGATCATGGATTCGAATATTTGAGTTACGAGTTTGGCCTTCATTTAAAACAATATGGAATAGTTTCACGACTCACGCCACCTGGAACCCACGGCATAATGGTGTGTCCGAACGTCATAACCGTACTTTATTAGATATGGTGCGATCTATGATGTCTCTTACTGTAGGAGTCCTGGACTAGGGGCTCCTCGGGCATCCGGTTTATTGGATGTGGGACGGACTGATGGGTTGTCGAGATACAAGACAGAAGATCGCCTCTCGTGTCTAGTAGGGACTCCCGTATGCGTGTATGGCAAGTATAGGTGTCCGGATATATTATTCCTTTCTGTAAGACCAACTTTGGACAACCCTAAGCCCCTCCGGTGTCTATATAAACCAGAGGGTAGATCGGACGCAGGATCACAACATTCCTAGGCTAGCCAATCTAGGGTTAGCCAACTCGATCTCATCGTAGATCAACTCTTGTAACCCCTATACCCTCGAATATAATCAAGCAGGAGTATGGTTTTACCTCCATTAAGAGGGCCCAAACATGGGTAAACATTGTGTCTTTTGTTCATAGTTACCTTCGGTCTTTAGACATACAGCTTGGGCCCCCCTACCCGAGATCTACCAGTTTTGACACCGACATTGGTGCTTTCATTGAGAGCTCCAATTTATCATAGACGGAAGGACTGATGGATCGCCTCTTTGTGTTCGGTGGTTTTGTGCTTCGTGCCAACTGGATCGGCCGCCTCGAGCAGGTCGACAATTATGCCCCCGACCACCAGATCCGGTTTGGAAACCTGAACTATGTTGCTGACATCCGAGGAGACCTAGTCTTCGATGAGTTCGCGGCCTCGGCTGCTACTTTGTGCCCCTGCCAAGAATGCTCCTCGGATCCCCTGTTAGATCCCCTTCGGGGATCGACACTCATGCCTACCTCGGCCTTAGATCCGGGGCGGGCACCAAGGTCCGAAGACGGGAGCGTGAGCCCCGCCGGACTTCTTCCCCTTGTGGAACTCCCGACCAAAGACCCAGATGCAATCTTAGACTTGGCCCTGGGAAACCATTCTAAACTGTCGAGGTCTGCACTCATTGGGTCCAATCAGGGGTCCCATGCCGAATTCAGCCCAGCGGATCCACAATATCCGGTCTTACTTCCGCTCCTAGATGAAACATTGGGATTGATGCAGGCTCTCGCCATCACCAAGGCTTTATTTCTGAACTGTGCCCAGCTCAGGACGAAGGTTGAGAGCGGGGAATTTTATGCCCCACCCACCACCCACTTAGTAGCCACTGTCGAGGATTTAACCGACATGCTGGACTATGCGTCCAAAGACATCGACAGCATGGACGATGAAGCAGACGCCGAACCGAGCCAAGTCCCACCCATCACGGGGCGTTGGACGACCACCTCAACCTATGATGTATACATGGTAGACACTCCTCATAAAAAAGGATGACGAGAATAATCAGAACCCTGATGAGGACAAACTGTTGGAAATATGCCCTAGAGGCAATAATAAAAGTATTATTATTATATTTCTTTGTTCATGATAGTTGTCTTTATTCATGCTATAAATGTATTATCCGGAAATCGTAATACACGTGTGAATACATAGACCATAATATGTCCCTAGTAAGCCTCTAGTTGACTAGCTCGTTGATCAACAGATAGTCATGGTTTCCTGGCTATGGACATTGGATGTCGTTGATAACGGGATCACATAATTAGGAGAATGATGTGATGGACAAGACCCAATCTTAAGCATAGCACAAGATCATGTAGTTCGTTTGCTAGAGCTTTTCCAATGTCAAGTATCCTTTCCTTAGACCATGAGATCGTGTAACTCCCGGATGCCGTAGGAGTGCTTTGGGTGTATCAAACGTCACAACATAACTGGGTGACTATAAAGGTGCACTACAGGTATCTCCAAAAGTGTTTGTTGGGTTGACACGGATCGAGACTGGGATTTGTCACTCTGTATGACGGAGAGGTATCTCTGGACCCACTCGGTAATGCATCATCATATTGAGCTCAAAGTGACCAAGTGGTTGGTCACAGGATCATGCATTACGGTACGAGTAAAGTGTCTTGCCGGTAACGAGACTGAACATGGTATTGGGATACCAACGATCGAGTCTCGGGCAAGTAATGTACCGATTGACAAAGGGAATTGTATACGGGGTTTGATCGAATCCTCGACATCGTGGTTCAACCGATGAAATCATCATGGAACATGTGGGAGCCAACATGGGTATCCAGATCCCGCCGTTGGTTATTGACCGGAGAGTCATCTCGGTCATGTCTGCATGTCTCCCGAACCCGTAGGGTCTACACACTTAAGGTTCGGTGACGCTAGGGTTATTAGGAAGACTTGTATGTGATTACCGAAAGTTGTTCGGAGTCCCGGATGGGATCCAGGATGTCACGAGAAGTTCCGTAATGGTCCGGAGGTGAAGTTTTATATATGAAAAGTTGTCATGCGGACACCGGAAAGTTTCGGGGGCATATCGGTATTGTACCGGGGCCACCGGAGAGGTTCCGGGGGTCCACCGGGAGGGGCCACCCCTCCCGGAGGGCCACATGGGCCGCAAAGGGGAGGGAACCAGCCCCTTGAGGGCTGGGTGCCCCCCCACCTTGGGCCCATGCGCCTAGGGCTGGGGGGGAAACCCTAAAGGGGGCGCCCCCTTGCTTGGGGGGCAAGTCCCCCCTCCCTGGCCGCCGCCCCCCTCTAGATCCCATCTAGAGGGGTCGGCCCCCCTTGCCCCTTCCCCTATAAATAGAGGGGTGAGGGGAGGGCTGCTGTACACATCCCAAGGCGCAGCCCCTCCCCTCCCCAACACCTCTCCTCCTCCGTTACGTGCTTGGCGAAGCCCTGTCGGAGTACTGTTGTACCAACACCACCACGCCGTCGTGCTGCCGTTGGAGAAATCTTCCTCAACCTCTCCTTCCTCCTTGCTTGATCAAGACGGAGGAGACGTCGTCCGTCCCGTACGTGTGTTGAACGCGGATGTGCTGTCCGTTCAGCACTTGGTCATCAGTGATCTGAATCACGGCGAGTACGACTCCATCATCACCCTTCCCTTGAACGCTTCCGCACTCGATCTACAAGTGGTATGTAGATGCAATCTCTATCCCATGACTCGTTGCTTAGATGAACTCATAGATGGATCTTGGTGAAACCGTAGGAAATTTTTTTATTTTCTGCAATGTTCCCCAACAGTGTTATCAGAGCTAGGTCTATGCGTAGTTCTCTATTGCACGAGTAGAACACAATTTTGTTGTGGGCGTGGATCTTGTCAACTTGCTTGCCACTACTAGTCTTTTCTTGCTTCAGTGGTATTGTGGGATGAAGCGGCCCGGACCAACCTTACACGTACGCTTACGTGAGACCAGTTCCACCGATAGACATGCACTAGTTGCATAAGGTGGCTGGCGGGTATCTGTCTCTCCCACTTTAGTTGGAGCGGATTCGATGAAAAGGGTCCTTATGAAGGGTAAATAGAAGTTGACAAAATCATGTTGTGGTTATTCGTAGGTAAGAAAATTTTCTTGCTAGAACCCAATTGCAGCCACGTAAAAGATGCAACAACAATTAGAGGACGTCTAACTTGTTTTTGCAGCGATTGTCATGTGATGTGATATGGCCAGAAGTTGTGATGAATGATGAATGATATATTGTGATGTATGAGATCATGTTCTTGTAATAGGAATCACGACTTGCATGTCGATGAGTATGACAACCGGCAGGAGCCATAGGAGTTGTCTTTATTTTTTGTATGACCTGCGTGTCATTGAAGAACACCATGTAAATTACTTTACTTTATTGCTAAACGCGTTAGCCATAGAAGTAGAAGTAGTCGTTGGCGTGACAACTTCATGAAGACATGATGATGGAGATCATGGTGTCATGCTGGTGACAAGATGATCATGGAGCCCCGAAGATGGAGATCAAAGGAGCTATGTGATATTGGCCATATCATGTCACTACTATATAATTGCATGTGATGTTTATTACGTTTATGCATCTTGTTTACTTAGAACGACGGTAGTAAATAAGATGATCCCTTACAACAATTACAAGAAGTGTTCTCCCCTAACTGTCCACCGTTGCTAAAGTTCGTCGTTTCGAAGCACCACGTGATGATCGGGTGTGATAGATCCTTACGTTCACATACAACGGGTGTAAGACAGTTTTACACATGCAAAACACTTAGGGTTAACTTGACGAGCCTAGCATGTACAGACATGGTCTCGGAACATAGAGACCGAAAGGTCGAACACAAGTCGTATGGAAGATACGATCAACATGAAGATGTTCACCGACGATGACTAGTCCGTCTCACGTGATGATCGGACACGGCCTAGTCGACTCGGATCGTGTAACACTTAGATGACTAGAGGGATGTCTAATCTGAGTGGGAGTTCATTGTAATAATTTGATTAGATGAACTTAATTATCATGAATTTAGTCTAAAACCTTTGCAAATATGTCTTGTAGATCAAATGGCCAACGCTCATGTCAACATGAACTTCAACGCGTTCCTAGAGAAAACCAAGCTGAAAGATGATGGCAGCAACTACACGGACTGGGTCCGGAACCTGAGGATCATCCTCATAATTGCCAGGAAACAATATGTCCTAGAAGGACCGCTAGGTAACGCTCCCGTCCCAGAGAACCAAGACGTTATGAACGCTTGGCAGTCTCGTCTTGATGATTACTCCCTCGCTCATGCGGCATGCTTTACAGCTTTGAACCGGGCTCCAAAAGCGTTTTGAGCATCACGGAGCATATGAGATGTTCAAGAGCTGAAACTAGTTTTCCAAGCTCATGCCCGGTCGAGAGATATGATGTCTCCGACAAGTTCTATAGTTGTAAGATGGAGGAAAACAGTTCGTCAAGGAGCACATACTCAAAATGTCAGGTTGCACAACCGCCGACTCGGTGAACATTAACCTCCTTGATGAGGCGGTCATTGACAGAATCCTTGATCGCTCCCACCAAGCTACAAGAGCTTTGTGATGAACTACAATATGCGTGGGATGGTGAAGACCATTCTGAAGTATTTTCAATGTCAAGACAGCAGAGGTTGAGATCAAGAAAGAACATCAAGTGTTGATGGTCAATAAGACCGCTAAGTTCAAGAAGGGCAAGGGCAAGAAGAACTTCAAGAAGGACGGCAAGGATGTTGCGCCCGTAAGCCGCCATCGGGAAGAAGTCAAAGAATGGACCCAAGCACGAGACCGAGTGCTTTTATTGCAAGGGAAGGGTCACCGAAGCGGAACTGCCCCGGATACTTAGCGGATAAGAAGGCCGGCAACACCAAAGGTATATTTGATATACATGTAATTGATGTGTACCTTACCATTACTCGTAGTAACTCCTGGTTATTTGATACCGTGCCGTTGCTCATATTTGTAACTCACATGCAGAGCTGCGGAATAAACGGAGATGGCGAAGGGACGAGGTGACGATCGCGTCGGGAATGGTTCCAGGTCGATGTGATCGCCGCCGCACGCTACCTCTACATTTACCTACGGGATTAGTTATAAACCTTAATAATTGTTATTTGGTGCCAAGTTTGAGCATGAACATTGTATCTGGGTCTCGTTTGATACGAGATGGCTACTCATTTAAATCCGAGAATAATGGTTGTTCTATTTATATGAGAGATATGTTTTATGGTCATGCCCCTATGGTCAATGGTTTATTCTTAATGAATCTCGAGCGTAATATTACACATGTTCATAGTGTGAATGCCAAAAGATGTAAAGTTGATAACGATAGTCCCACATACTTGTGGCACTGCCGCCTTGGTCACATTGGTGTCAAGCACATGAAGAAGCTCCATGCTAATGGACTTTTAGAGTCTCTCGATTATGAATCATTTGACACATGCGAACCATGCCTCATGGGAAAATTGACCAAGACTCCGTTCTCCGGAAAAATGGAGCGAGCAACCAACTTGTTGGAAATCATACATACCGATGTGTGCGGTCCAATGAGCGTTGAGGCTCGCGGAGGATATCGTTATGTTCTCACTCTCACTGATGACTGGAGTAGATATGGGTATGTCTACTTGATGAAACATAAGTCTGAGACCTTTGAAAAGTTCAAGGAATTTCAGAATGAGGTAGAGAATCAACGTGACTGAAAGACAAAGTTCCTACGATCAGATCGTGGAGGAGAAGATTTAAGTCACGAATTTGGTACACACTTAAGGGAATGTGGAATCGTTTCACAACTCACGCCGCATGGAACACCTCAGCGTAACGGTGTGTCCGAACGTCATAATCGCACTCTATTGGATATGGTGCGGTCTATGATGTCTCTTAACGATTTACCGCTATCATTTTGGGGATACGCTCTAGAGACAGCTACATTCACTTTAAACAGGGCACCATCTAAATCTATTGAGACGACACCGTATGAATTATGGTTTGGGAAGAAACCTAAGCTATCGTTTCTAAAAGTTTGGGGATGCGATGCTTATGTCAAGAAACTTCAACCTGAAAAGCTCGAACCCAAGTCAGAAAAATGCGTCTTCATAGGATACCCTAAGGAAACCGTTGGGTATACCTTCTACTTAAGATCCGAGGGCAAGATCTTTGTTTCCAAGAACGGATGCTTTCGGAAAAGAGTTTCTCTCGAAAGAAGTAAGTGGGAGGAAAGTAGAACTTGATGAAGTACTACCTCTCGAACAGGAAAGTGGTGCGGTAGCAGAAAATGTTCTGTGATGCCTACACCAACCAAGAGGAAAATAATGATGATCAAGGTACTTGGATCAAGTTGCTCTTGAACCGAGGTCCACAAGGACACGTTCCGCACCATAGTGGTACGCAACCCTGTCCTGGAAATCATGTTGTTAGACAACGGTGAACCTTCGAACTATGAAGAAGCGATGGCGGGCCCGGATTCCAACAAATGGCTTGAAGCCATGAAATCCAAGATAGAATCCATGTATGAAAACAAAGTATGGACTTTGACAGACTTTCCCGATGATCGGCGAGCGATAGAAAACAAATGGATCTTTAAGAAGAAGACGGACGCGGATGGTAATGTTACCATCTATAAAGCTCGACTTGTCGCTAAGGGTTATCGACAAGTTCAAGGGATTGACTATGACGAGACATTCTCTCCCGTAGCGAAGCAAGTCCGTCCGAATCATGTTAGCAATTGCCGCATACTATGATTATGAGATATGGCAGATGGACGTTAAAACGGCATTCCTTAACGGACATCTTAAGGAAGAGCTGTATATGATGCAGCCGGAAGGTTTTGTCAATCCTAAGAACGCTAACAAAGTATGCAAGCTCCAGCGATCCATTTATGGGCTGGTGCAAGCATCTCGGAGTTGGAACATTCGCTTTGATGAGATGATCAAAGCGTTTGGGTTTATGCAGACTTATGGAGAAGCCTGCGTTTACAAGAAAGTCAGTGGGAGCTTTGTAGCATTTCTCATATTATATGTAGATGACATACTCTTGATGGGAAATGATATAGAACTTTTGGACAGCATTAAGGCCTACTTGAATAAATGTTTTTCAATGAAGGACCTTGGAGAAGCTGCTTATATATTAGGCATCAAGATCTATAGAGATAGATCGAGACGCCTCATAGGTCTTTCACAAAGCACATACCTTGATAAGATTTTGAAGAAGTTCAAAATCGATCAGTCCAAGAAGGGGTTCTTGCCCGTGTTGCAAGGTGTGAGATTGAGCTCGGCTCAATCCCCGACCACGGCAAAAGATAAAGAAGAGATGAGTGTCATCCCCTATGCTTCAGCCATAGGATCTATTATGTATGCCATCTTGTGTACTGCACTGATGTAAACCTTGCCGTAAGTTTGGTAGGTAGGTACCAAAGTAATCCCGCAAGGAACACCGGACAACGGTGAAGAATATCCTGAAGTACCGAAAAGGACAAAGGACATGTTTCTCGCTTATGGAGGTGACAAAGAGCTCGTCAGAAGGGTTACATCGACGCTAGCCGACACAGATCTGGATGACTCTAAGTCACAAACCGGATATGTGTATATGTTGAATGGTGGAGCGAAGAAGCTGGTGCAGCCTGCAAGCGAAGCGTCGTGGTGGGATCTACATGTGAAGCGGAGTACATGGCAGCCTCGGAGGCAGCGCATGAAGCAATTTGGGTGAAGGAGTTCATCACCGACCTAGGAGTCATACCCAATGCGTCGGGGCCGATCAAACTCTTACGTGACAACACTGGAGCTATTGCCCTTGCCAAGGAGCCTGTGTTTCACAAGAAGACCAGCACATCAAGCGTCATTTCAATTCCATCAGTGAAAATGTTCAAGATGGAGACATAGATATTTGCAAAGTACATACGGATCTGAATGTCGCAGATCCGTTGACTAAACTTCTCTCACGAGCAAAACATGATCAACACCAGAACTCTATGGGTGTTCGATTCATCACAATGTAACTAGATTATTGACTCTAGTGCAAGTGGGAGACTGTTGGAAATATGCCCTAGAGGCAATAATAAAAGTATTATTATTATATTTCTTTGTTCATGATAATTGTCTTTATTCATGCTATAACTGTATTATCCGGAAATCGTAATACACGTGTGAATACATAGACCATAATTTGTCCCTAGTAAGCCTCTAGTTGACTAGCTCGTTGATCAACAGATAGTCATGGTTTCCTGGCTATGGAAATTGGATGTCGTTGATAACGGGACCACATCATTAGGAGAATGATGTGATGGACAAGACCCAATCTTAAGCATAGCACAAGATCGTGTAGTTCGTTTGCTAGAGCTTTTCCAATGTCAAGTATCCTTTCCTTAGACCATGAGATCGTGTAACTCCCGGATGCCGTAGGAGTGCTTTGGATGTATCAAACGTCACAACGTAACTGGGTGACTATAAAGGTGCACTACAGGTATCTCCGAAAGTGTCATTGGGTTGACACGGATCGAGACTGGGATTTGTCACTCCGTATGACGGAGAGGTATCTCTGGGCCCACTCGGTAATGCATCATCATATTGAGCTCAAAGTGACCAAGTGGTTGGTCACAGGATCATGCATTACGGTACGAGTAAAGTGACTTGCCGGTAACGAGACTGAACAAGGTATTGGGATACCGACGATCGAGTCTCGGGCAAGTAACGTACCGATTGACAAAGGGAATTGTATACGGGGTTTGATCGAATCCTCGACATCGTGGTTCAACCGATGAAATCATCGTGGAACATGTGGGAGCCAACATTGGTATCCAGATCCCGTTGTTGGTTATTGACCGGAGAGTCGTCTCGGTCATGTCTGCATGTCTCCCGAACCCGTAGGGTCTACACACTTAAGGTTCGGTGACGCTAGGGTTATTAGGAAGACTTGTATGTGATTAACGAAAGTTGTTCGGAGTCCCGGATGGGATCCAGGACGTCATGAGGAGTTCCGGAATGGTCCGGAGGTAAAGTTTTATATATGGGAAGTTGTCGTGCGGACACCGGAAAGTTTCGGGGGCATATCGGTATTGTACCGGGGCCACCGGAGAGGTTCCGGGGGTCCACCGGGAGAGGCCACCCCTCCCGGAGGGCCACATGGGCCGCAAAGGGGAGGGAACCAGCCCCTGGAGGGCTGGGCGCGCCCCCCACCTTGGGCCCATGCGCCTAGGGTTGGGGGGGGGAACCCTAAAGGGGGCGCCCCCCTTGCTTGGGGGGCAAGTCCCCCCTCCTTGGCCACCGCCCCCCTCTAGATCCCATCTAGAGGGGTCGGCCCCCATTGCCCCTTCCCCTATAAATAGAGGGGTGAGGGGAGGGCTGCTGTACACATCCCAAGGTGCAGCCCCTCCCCTCCCCAACACCTCTCCTCCTCCGTTACATGCTTGGCAAAGCCATGTCGGAGTACTGTTGTACCAACAACACCACACCGTCGTGCTGCCGTTGGAGCAATCTTCCTCAACCTCTCCTTCCTCCTTGCTGGATCAAGACAGAGGAGACGTTGTCCGTCCCGTACGTGTGTTGAACGTGGAGGTGCTGTCCATTCAGCACTTGGTCATCGGTGATCTGAATCACGGCGAGTACGACTCCATCATCACCCTTCCCTTGAACGCTTCCGCACTCGATCTACAAGTGGTATTTAGATGAAATCTCTCTCCCATGACTCCTTGCTTAGATGAACTCATAGATGGATCTTGGTGAAATCTTAGGAAATTTTTTAATTTTCTGCAACGTTCCCAACACAAACCCATCGATAAACCACCAAAGCGCCAACGTCAATGGCGCCTCTCACGATCACGTGGGGCGAAGGGCAGTAACACCGACACTGGAGACAATGAGACTCCAGATGATGCCGAAGATCCCGATACCCCGTCGAGCCCATGTTCGAGCAAGACGAGAGGGAAGAGGGTGAACATAGTCTCGAACACGCTGATCACGAAGATTCCGAGGACAGCAACTATATGCCAGAATCCGAAGATGAGGTTAGCCTCGACGACGAAGATTTTATCATCCCAGAGGAACTCCTCGAACAAGAATGCTTCAAGCGACAGATCATTGCTACAGCCCGGAGCCTGAAAAAGAAACAGCAGTAGCTCAAAGCAGAACAGGACACGCTTAATGAAAGGTGGACTAAGGTCCTGGCCATTGAGGAATACGGCGACGAGCGACCTGTTAAAAGTTACCCTAAGCACAAGTTGCTGCCACAGTTCGACGACGAAGCCCTTGAGCCAATACCGTTGAAATACAATCAGGCAGACCAACCAGACCGGCCACCACGTGGACGGGATAAAGCGGCATATCAAGCCCAACACTCACCCGCACCTCCTCGCCGAAGAGGCGATGAGAGAACAGTTGTGGGATACACATATGACTTGCAACGTGACCTAGTGATAACCCGCAAGTATACGGGATCAATTGTAGCCTCTTTCAATAAGTAAGAGTATCGAACCCAACGAGGAGCTAAAGGTAGAACAAATATACTCTCAAGTCCTATCTACCACTGATACGACTATACGCACGCTTAGGGTTCGCTTTGCCTAGAACAAGTATGAAACTAGATGTACTTTGTAGGTGTTGTTGGATAGGTTTGAAAGAGTATAAAGAACACGTAAATAAAAAGCTAGGGGCTGTTTAGATAAAGATGCAATAAAGTAAATATAGCGAGTGTGGAAAAGTGGTGGTAGGAGTTGTGAAATTGCCCCTAAGCAATTGACTACATTACTAGACCGGTAATCACTATTGCAATTCTATTTGAGGGAGAGGCATAAGCTAACATACTTTCTCTTCTTGGATCATATGCACTTATGATTGGAACTCTAGCAAGACTCCGCAACTACTAAAGATCATTAAGGTAAAACCCAACCATAGCATTAAAGTATCAAGTCCCCTTTATCCCATACGCAAACAACCTACTTACTCGGGTGTGTGCTTCTGTCACTGACGCCACCCACCATAAGCAAATCATGAACATATTGCATACCCTACAGCGGGAATCCCTCACGCTTGCGCGACACGGAGGGCACAATAGGACAACACCAATAATAAAACATGCAACTCAAACCAATCATAGCAATTCATCAATCACCGATAGGACAACAAAAATCTACTCAGACATCATAGGATGGCAACACATCATTGGATAATAATATGAAGCATAAAGCACCATGTTCAAGTAGAGGGTACAGCGGGTTGCGGGAGAGTGGACCACTGTAGATAGAAGGGAGAAGGTGATGGAGATGTTGGTGAAGATGATGGAGGTGTTTGTGAAGATTGCGGTGATGATGATGGCCCCCGGAGCGCTCCGGCGCCACCGGAAGCAAGGGGGAGAGAGCCCCCCTTCTTCTTCTTCTTCCTTGACCTTCTCCCAAGATGGGAGAAGGGTTTCCACTCTGGTCCTTGGCTCCCATGGCTTGGGAGGGGTGAGAACCCCACTGAGATTGGATCTATCTCTCTGTCTCTCTCTCAGTCTGCGTTTTTCAGATCCTTCCCTTCCCCGTTTCTTTTATATCCGGAGGTCCGTAACTCCGATTGGGGTGAATCTTTCGCCCAGATTATTCTCATAAAATTAGCTTTTTTGCGGAAAAAGAAGAGCGTCAACTGCCTTATGGGTGGCCCACGAGGGTGCAGCGCGCTGGGGAGGGCGCGCCCCTGCCTCCCGCCACCTCGGGCACCGTTTCGCGTTGATTCTTCCTCCAGAAAATCCCAAGTATTCCAAAATAATTCTCTGTTCGTTTTTATCCTGTTTGGATTCCGTTTGATATGGGGTTTCTGCGAAACATAAAACATGCAACAGACAGGAACTTGCACTGGGCACTGGATCAATATGTTAGTCCCAAAAAATAGTATAAAAAGTTGCCAAAAGTATATGAAAGTTGTAGAATATTGGCATGGAACAATAAAAAATTATAGATACGACGAAGACGTATCAGCATCCCCAAGCTTAATTCCTGCTCGTCCTCGATTAGGTAAATGATAAAAAAAGATAATTTTTGATGTGGAATTCTACCTAGCATAATCTTGATCATATAATCTAATCATGGCATGAATATTAAGACACTAGTGATTCAAAGCAATAGTCTATCATTTGATATAAAAACAATAATACTTCGAGCGTACTAATAATGCAATCATGTCTTTTCAAAACAACAAGGCCAAAGCAAGCTAATCCCTACAAAATCATATAGTTTGGCCATGCTTCCTTTTCATCCCACAAAATGCTCCCATCATGCACAACCCCGATGACAAGCCGAGCAATTGGTTCATAATTTTTAACGCACTTCATCTTTTTCAACCCTCATGCAATATATGAGCGCAAGCCATGGATATAGCACTATAGGTGGAATAGAATATGATGGTGGGGTTTATGTGGAGAAGACAAAAAGGGAGAAAGTCTCACATCGACGCGGCTAATCAACGGGCTATGGAGATGCCCATCAATTGATGTCAATGTGAGGAGTAGGGATTGCCATGTAATGGATGCACTAAGAGCTATAAGTGTATGAAGGCTCAACAAAAGAAACTAAGTGGGTGTGCATCCAACTTGCTTGCTCATGAAGAACTAGGGCATTTGAGGAAGCCCATCATTGGAATATACAATCCAAGTTCTATAATGAAAATTCCCACTAGTATATGAAAGTGATAACATAGGAGACTCTCTATATGAAGAACATGGTGCTACTCTGAAGCACAAGTGTGGTAACATTGCCCCTTTTCTTTTTTTTTCTTTTTTTTCTTTTTTTTCTTTTTTTTTCTTTTTGCGGGCTTCTTTGGCCCCCTTTTTTTATTTAGGCTTCATTAGCCTCTCCTTATTTTTTTCTTTTTTTTTCTTTTTTTTCATGGGACAATGCTCTATAATGATGGTCATCACACTTTTATTTACTTACAACTCAATATTACAACTCGATACTAGAACAAAGATATGACTATATATGAATGCTTCAGACGGTGTACCGGGATGTGCAATGATCTAGCATAGCAATGGCATCAAAACAGACAAGCCATGAAAACATCATGCTAGCTATCTTACGATCATGCAAAGCAATGTGACAATGAATGCTCAAGTCATGTATATGATGATGATGGACGTTGCATGGCAATATATCTCGGAATGGCTATGGAAATGCCATGATAGGTAGGTATGGTGGCTGTTTTGAGGAAGATATAAGGAGGCTTATGTGTGATAGAGCGATCGTATCACGGGTTTGATGCACCGCGAAGTTTGCACCAACTCTCAAGGTGAGAAAGGGCAATGCACGGCATCAAGAGGCTAGCAATGATGGAAAGGTAAAAGTGTGTATAATCCATGGACTCACATCAGTCATAAAGAACTCATATACTTATTGCAAAAGTTTATTAGCCCTCGAAGCAAAGTACTACTATGCATGCCCCTAGGGGGATAGATTGGTAGGAAAAGACCATCGCTCGTCCCCGACCGCGTCTCATAAGGAAGACAATCAAAGAAACACCCCATGCTTCAAATTTGTCACACAACGGTTACCTTACGTGCATGCTACGGGACTTGCAAACCTCAACACAAGTGTCTCTACAATCCACAACCACCCACTAGCATGACTCTAATATCACCATCTTTATATCGCAAAACTATTGCAAGGAATCAAACATATCATATTTAGCGATCTACAAGTTTATGTAGGATTTTATGACTAACCATGTGATTGACCAATTCCTGTCATCTCTCTAAATAGATATAAGTGAAGCAAGAGAGTTTAATTCTTTCTACAAAAGATATGCCCACGCTCTAACAAATATAAGTGAAGCAAAAGAACATTCTACAAATGATGGTTTTCTATGTGAAGAGAAACAGGCAATTCAAACTTCAAATGATATAAGTGAAGCACATGAAGCATTCTATAAAGCCATACTCAAAAGATTTAAGTGAAGTGCAATGAGCATTCTATAAAACAACCAAGTACTATCTCATACCAGCATGGTGCATAAAGGAAAAGTGAAAACTAAATGCAAAAGACGCTCCAAGACTTGCACATATCGCATGAACGAAACGAATACGAAAACATACCGATACTTGTTGAAGAAAGAGGGGATGCCTTCCGGGGCATCCACAAGATTAGACGCTTGAGTCTCCTTTAATATTTACTTAGGGTGCCTTGGGCATCCCCAAGCTTGAGCTCTGGCCTCTCTTCCTTTTCCTGATATCGAGACCTCCTCGATCAAACACTTCATCCACACAAAACTTCAACAGAAAACTCGGTAAGATCCGCTAGTATAATAAAGCAAATCACTACTCTAAGTACTGTAGCAAACCAATTCATATTTTGTTTTGCATTGTGTCTACTGTAACATAACTTTTTCATGGCTTAATCCACTGATAGAAATTGATAGATTCATCAAAACAAGCAAACTATGCATCAAAAACAGAATCTGTCAAAAACAAAACAATCTGTAGAAATCTGAACATTCACCATACTTATGTTACCCCAAAAATTCTAGCAAAATTAGGAAAAATAAACAATTTGTACATCAAGACATTTCAAAATGAATCAGAACCATTTGACGTTCCAGTTAAAAATGTAAAATCGCGCATTACAGCAAAAGTTTCTGTCCTGCACCGTACAAACCAACAAGCATTGTAAACATCCTAAAAGCAAACCTTTGCACATTATTTTTATAATACAATGGAATTATACAAGGGGATAATTATTTTTGATGAAAAGTTTCTGTAATCAAGATTCACAAAGTTTCTGTGAGCATGAACAAAGTTCAAGGCTAGCTCCCACTTCAACAATGCTTGTCTTTCTCACTTTCACTTTCCTTTTTGAAAAGTTTTTAGGTTCCCCTCTTTACTTTTTTGGTTTTAGACTATATAAAAGCACTCAACATAAATAAATGACTCTCTAAAACTTCTGGGCTGTCTCCCTGGTAGCGCTTTCTTTAAAGCCATTAAGCTAAGCATATAGTGCTCAAGTAATGAATCCACCCGGATCCCAAGGTATATCAAAGCCAATTTTAATTAACAATGATTTTTAATTTAGTAGTGAGCACAAAGTAACATATATCATGCAACAAGGAAGTCTAACTCTCTTCCTATGCATCGGCATGTCATAAAATAACAATTCATGCACACATAGTAAAGGCCAATGCATAGTATAAGCAGTTTCTTGCAATTCTATCGTGTTGGAAACATGGAGAGGTGGAGATATAATTCCTCTCTCATAATAATTGCAAGTAGGAGCAGAAAGCACATGCATATTATATCTATCAAAATCATCATGTGCAACGGTAAAAGGCAACCCATCAATATAATCCTTAATAAGCACAGACTTCTCCGATATAGTGTAGTTTGGAGAATTCAAAGAGAATGTGTGGGTGCAATAGCAACAATTTCATGTTTAACATAAGGAACTATAGCAAGTTCATCTCCATAAGCATAATTCATATTGGCATCTTGGCCACAAGCATAGCAAGCATCATCAAAAAGGGATATTTCAAGAGAATCAACGGGATCATAACAATCATCCTAGCAATCATCCTTCGGTAAGCATGAAGGGGAATTAAACAATGTATGAATTGAAGAGTTACTCTCATTAGAAGGTGGGCATGGGTAGCTAATCCGCTCTTCCTCCTTTTGTTCTTTGCTCTCCTCATCATCTTTTTCATCCAATGAGCTCACAGTTTCATCAATTTCTTCTTCCATAGCTTCCAGCAAAATATTAGTCTCTTCTTGGAAAGCGGAGACTTTCTCAATAAATGCATCAATATTGTAATTGTATTCATAATTTTTATAGCAATATCTAAGTATAGCAAAATTTTCAGGTCTGTAAACTGAATCATCAAAATATCCAAACTCTTTAAACATAGATTCAATCTCATAAGCACCCATAAAAGCAACGAATTCTTCTATTTGTTCCGCATCATAGTAATCGTAGATAGCATTAGCATATATAAGAAGCCAAGGTTTTATTATCATTAAATTCGCATGAAAAGGGAAGGTGTGGAGCCTTCATCCTAGAGCAACAAGTATAATCATATCTCAAGCATAGTTGCCTAGCATACCAATATAACATATAAATTTGATCCCATAATAGTTTCCCTTTTGTGTCAACCGATAATCCCTAAAGTATTCACGTTTATCCAACGTGTCTCCCATAAAAAAATTGAATGGGGTTTTCACAGGATTATCAAAGTAGTACATAATTTCTTTCACATAACGAGCATCGAGGGTTTTAGGAGGTTCCCCATCTCCATGAGTAGCAATTAAACCTATTTTTTGGTATTTCGTGTTCCATAACCATAACTAAAGATAGGGAACAACTTACAACAACAAATAAAAATTACTTAGTGATAAAGCAAATGAGCACACACGAGAATATTAACCCCACGCTATGACTCCCCGGCAAAGGCGCCAGAAAAGGGTCTTGATAACCCGCAAGTATATGGGATCAATTGTAGCCTCTTTCGATAAGTAAGAGTGTCGAACCCAATGAGGAGCTAAAGGTAGAACAAATATTCTCTCAAGTCCTATCTGCCACTGATACAACTCTACGCACGCTTAGTGTTCGCTTTACCTAGAACAAGTATGAAACTACAAGTACTTTGTAGGTGTTGTTGGATAGGTTTGCAAGAATATAAAGAACACGTAAATAAAAAGCTAGGGGCTGTTTAGATGAAGATACAATAAAGTAAATATAGTGAGTGTGGAAAAATTGGTGGTAGGAGTTGTGAAACTGCCCCTAAGCAATTGACTACGTTACTAGACCGGTAATCACTATTGCAATTCTATTTGAGGGAGAGGCATAAGCTCACATACTTTCTCTTCTTGGATCATATGCACTTATGATTGGAACTCTAGCAAGCATCCGCAACTACTAAAGATCATTAAGGTAAAACTCAACCATAGCATTAAAGTATCAAGTCCCCTTTATCCCATACGCAAACAACCTACTTACTCGGGTCTGTGCTTCTGTCACTCACGCCACCCACCATAAGCAAATCATGAACATATTGCAAACCCTACAACGGGAATCCCTCATGCTTGCGGGACATGGAGGGCACAATAGGAACACACCAATAATAAAACATGCAACTCAAACCAATCATAGAAATTCCTCAATCACCGATAGGACAATGAAAATCTACTCAGACATCATAGGATGGCAACACATCATTGGATAATAATATGAAGCATAAAGCACCATGTTCAAGTAGAGGGTACAACGGGTTGCGGGAGAGTGGACCGCTGTAGATAGAAGGGGGAAGGTGATGGAGATGCTGGTGAAGATGATGGAGGTGTTGGTGAAGATCGCGGTGATGATGATGGCCCCCGGCAGCGCTCCGGCGCCACCGAAAGCAAGGGGGAGAGAGCCCCCCTTCTAACTCTTCTTCCTTGACCTTCTCCCTAGATGGGAGAAGGGTTTCCCCTCTGGTCCTTGGCTCCCATGGCTTGGGAGGGGCGAGAGCCCCTCCGAGATTGGATCTATCTCTCTGTCTCTCTCTGTTTCTGCGTTTTTCAGATCCTTCCCCTTCACCATTTCTTTTATATCCGGAGATCCATAACTCCGTTTGGGTGAATCTTTCGCCCAGATTTTTCTCATAAAATTAGCTTTCTTGCGGCAAAAGAAGAGCGTCAACCGCCTTACGGGTGGCCCACGAGGGTGCCAAGCGCGCCCAGGGGGAGGGCGCGCCCCCCTGTCTTGTGGCCACCTCGGGCACCATTTCGCGTTGATTCTTCCTCCGGAAAATCCAAATATTCCAAAATAATTCTCTATCCATTTTATCCCATTTGGATTCTGTTTGATATGGGGTTTCTGCGAAACATAAAACAAGCAACAGACAGGAACTGGCACTGGGCACTAGATCAATATGTTATCCCCAAAAAATAGTATAAAAAGTTGACAAAAGTATATGAAAGTTGTAGAATATTGGCATGGAACAATAAAAAATTATAGATACGACGGAGACGTATCACCTAGCCAATAAAGCTAGTCAGACCAGATCAATCTACGGATCATGGGTCCGTGCCCCGTTGCGAGATAACGGCTATGAAGCCTGGCGTGACGACCATTACTATAATTGGGATCGGAACCGAACTCAGATGTCAGCTGATCTCCGCCGTGATATTGCACAATATAGAGGGGCCGCACATGCCTTATGCTTCACCGATGAGGTCATGGAACACCAATTTCCAGAACGGGTTAAACCCGTAAACATCAAATAGTACGATGGAATGACAGATCCGGCCATCTGGATCAAAGATTTCTTCTCTGCATCCACATGGCTCGAGGAGATGACCTTCAAGCCATCAAACATCTTCCTCTAAAGCTGAAAGGACCAGCATGACACTGGCAAAACAACCTCCCAGGAAACTCCCCTTGGAACCTAGGAAGACTTGGAAGATGCTTTTCGGGCCAACTTTCAGGGCACTTATGTCCGGCCACCAGATGCTGACGACTTGAGTCACATAATTCAGCAGCCAGGCGAATCAGCCCACAAACTTTGGAATCGGTTCTTAAATAAAAAGAACCAGATCGTAGATTGTCCAGATGCCAAAGCCTTCACAACCTTTAAACACATCGTCCGTGCCGAATGGCTCGCCCGACACCTTGGGCAGGAAAAGCCGAAGACCATGGCAGCCTTAACGATACTTATGACCCGCTTCTGTGCGGGCGAAGACAGCTCATTGGCTCATAGAAGCAACAGCTCGGGTGACCCCGACACTTATGAGGTGCAGGACGACAATGGTAAACCTCGCTGCGATAAAAACAAACATCAGAACAACAACAATGACGATGCAGACGATATGATAGTCAATGTCGGATTCAGCGGCCCTAAGTTCGGTCAGCGGAAGAAACCTTTCAAAGGCAACAAGGACGGGCCATCCAGCTTGGATAAAATCCTCGAGAGGCCCTGTCAGATTCATGGCACAACTGATAAGCCTGTGAACCACACCAACAGGAATTGTTGGGTTTTCAATCATGTCGGTAAAATAAATACCAAACAGAAGGGAAAGGGACCTCCAAGCGAAGATGATGATGAGCCCCGTCAGCCAAACAACGGGGGCCAGAAGCAGTTTCCCCCCGAGGTAAAAATAGTGAACATGATCTATGTCACTCACATTCCCAAAAGGGAGCGCACACGCGCACTACGGGATGTCTACGCCATAGAGCCTGTCGCCCCCAAGTTCAACCCTTGGTCAGGCTGTCCGATCACCTTTGATCGCAGGGATCAGCCAACTAGTATCCGTCACGAGGGTTCGGCCGCCCTGGTACTTGTCGGCGTTCTGGGAACGGGGTCCCAGACTTGCTCGCTGCGGCTCGCGGCGTGGCTCAGCGAGAGCCAAGACGGCCCGTCTACATCAACCCAAGCTCGAGACCCTCGCGAGGGGCCAAGCCTCGCGGGGCGGACGGCGCAAGGCTTCCTCAGAGGCGGCATCACCAGGCAGGCTCGCGAGGAGGCGGAGAGATCAAGGCAAGGAGTACCTCGCGAGGTGCTCGTGATGTAAGCCATGACAATCGAAGATCTGGCGGGCGCCAGGCGGGCGCCAGCCAGCGCAGTGTCCTTGTTTCCTCTTTGGTGCAATGGCGGCAAGCGCAGGCGCGGAGTACCGAGGCATCAAGCAAAGGTTTCCCTATTGGTGCAACAAGACCAAGACCAGCGGGACGGCAGGACAGAGATCACCGTGGAGCCCAAGACGGTGTCATCGCCGGTGCCATTAGCAGTCGAAGACCAACTTTAGTCAGGATAGCTTGTACTAGCCGTCCCCCTTCAAACTGGCCGTTGTTGGCTCCCTTCCCGCTCAATATTTGGGAAGAGGACCAGGGCCTCTATAAATAGAGATAGCCACCACAGTAGAAGGGGATCGAATCCTTCCCTAGCAGAACACCGCACCAGCTCAAGAACACCCCTCGCGAGGTTGTTCTTCCTCTGTACTATTCATCATCAGCCCCAGAGGCAATCCACCACACCACACACTGGATAAGGGTATTACACCACAACGATGGCCCGAACCAGTATAAACCTTGTGTCCCTTGTGTTGTTCATCGTGTAGCTTAGATTCGCGGTGAGGTTTTGGGGCGTGGATCGGCAGGGAGAAGATCTACGTGCGCACCCCAGAGTTTGAACCTTAAGGGTTTTGCCGGAACCCGATATCCGACAGTACTCATCCAATTATTGATGGATACCACCTCACTAGAGTCCTTATGGACGGAGGTAGTATTCGACTCCCTAGACAACTTTCGCAACAAAGAGTTGATCTTCGACATCGTCCCTTTCCGCATGGCTATGATGCACTGCTTGGAAAAACTGCTTTCGCCCGCTTTAATGCAGTCCCGCAGTATGCCTACTTAAAGATTAAGATGCCCGGACCTCGTGGCATTATTAAAGTCAATGGTAACATGGAGCGCTCCCTCCGTACTGAAGAGAACACAACAACCCTTGCAGCCGATGTGTATGGCGGCCTTATCAAGCCGAATAGTTCACCGGCCAATAAAGCCAACGACGTATCCAAACATGTCCGATCCGTGCATAATAGCGATAAATCAATGGATCCGGACCTTGATTAGCAGTTCGTCCTCCGCCGATCGCCCTACCAGGTTCCGGCTTGTGTACCGCGCGTACATAATTACGCACTAAAAATACCTTGGGCGGCGCCGGAGGCACACTGCGGGAGAGGTCCATTGTACGGCTTGACCATATCTGGACCGCATATATCTTTTTCCTCTTACTGCAGGTTCATCAAGAGCCCTACTTGCGAGATGGTGGTTGCAGGAGATCCCTTTTATGGCTAGCTCTTCCCAACCATCAAATACTCCTCCCAAAGGATTTATTACTAATTGGCGCAGACGTGCGGTAGGGCATCACTGGAGTTCCTTTTTCGAACTATGATCTTTAGGCCCCGTGTTAGACTTTCCGTTATATAAAACCTTTTCTTTTTCTCTTTGGGCATGTAATATGACCTTAATATTGAACGACAATGTCTGTCGTTGACGTATCAATAAAGATATAAAGGAAGCAGATGATTATCACCTTCTTAGTTGGATCCTGGTATTACCTTGTCATCTGTGTTCCCCTTATGTTCGACTGACATATGTGGTTCGGCACGGCCTTCGTACCAGGGGCTCTATTCGGTCCCGCAAAACTCTAAAGTCCGAACTCCTATAGGGAACTCTTCGGCGTCCCGGATATGGCATTATATGCATCGGCTCCGAACCATGTCTTTGGTCTATAGTTGGGTTGCCTGGCTCCTGTGTTTGCCACCTTACGTTCCACAAGTTCGACTAAGGTAGTAAAGGGAGAACTACTATGATTGTATTTCTGGTCCGTCCGATTAAGTACCTCAGTAGAGAAAGCAGAAAACTAACTGTCATGATAGGCGAGAGCGGGTCAGCGATCCGGTGACTTAGTGTTACACTACAAATCGTTCGCGATTTATGCCATGTTATACGAGGGGATGGGTCTTCGACCAGACACGTTGCAAAGGCGCCGTACTTCGGATCACTGTTCACGTAACAAGGGGCTAGTACTTAGTGCCACCAATGGACTCTTATGGCTAAGTGAAAGTACTAAAGCCGCATAGTCTGATTGCCTAGTTCACCTTGCAAGACGCCTCCTACATCGGACCAAGACGTTGGATAAAGTGCGGTCATGCCTTCCCGAACACCCTTGTAATATGTACATGGGGGCTGAAGCCAACGACTGGTAAACTTTCAGACCTATAAATGGCAAAATAGGAGGATAAACTAATCATAAATAGTAGGCATAACTATTTTACACCATGAGTTCATTACACGACTCTTACAAACCGGACTCAACTATTCAAATATGATGCCTTTTGAGCACGGCCCTCTACAATGCGGGATCCCTCGTGGACCTCGTCAAAGTACTTCTCCGACCGCCGATGCTTCATGCCTTCTGGTGGCCCTGCGGTGGCAATCTCGGTGGCCTTCGTCTTCGCCCACCGAACCTTGACACGGACGAAAGCCATCCAGGCACGTTCTTTGCAGGACGACCGCTTGAGGGTCTCGATCCGAGGAAGCGCATCCACCAGCCGCTTCACAAATCCAAAGTGGCTGCTAGGTATGGACTCGGCCGGCCACATGCGGACTATCACATCCTTCATGGCCAGTCCAGCCACCCTGTGCAGCTCGGACAGCTGCTTCAGCTGGTCACTCAGGGGCACTGGAATTTCTGGCGCAAGGTACTGCGACTAGAACAACTTCTCCATTGAGCTCCCCTCTTCGGCTCGGAAGAATGCGACGGCATCCGCAATACTCCTCGGCAGATCCGCAAAGGCACCTGGAGAACTCCAAACTCGGGTCAAAAAAATATATCTCTTACTAGTAAATCTACTCAGCATGATAAAGGCCTTACCAACCGCTATCTGCCTCACCTCTTGGATCTCCTGGCGAGCACCCTGGGCATCAACCCAGGCTTCTTTCGCCCTCTCCAGCGCTCTGGTGAGCTCGGAGGCCTAATTCGAACTCTTCTGCTCCAAGAACTTGTACCTGGCGATGGCGTCCTTGAGCTCCTGTTCGACCTCCCCCACCCGTGCCTCATGTCTTCCGCGGGTGGTTTGCTCCTCCTCTAAATCCTTGGCTGCTTTGTTTGCGGACGCCTTTCTCACCTCCACCTCCTTCTTGGCTTCAGCGAGGGCACTCTTGAGGGACTCGACCTCGGCTGCGCCAACTATGAGTATTTTATAACATTTTAAGTCAGTTTAAATGACTAAATACAATTATCACTTTCGGGTATGGAGTACTTTCACATACCTTGGGTTTCATTAAACCGCTTATTGATACGGTCAAGTTCCTCATCGGATAGCCGAAGCTTCCGATTGAGCTCGGCTATCTCTGCGGCCTGGGCAGTAGCCGCCAGCATCGAAGCCTGTCCAACAATATATATGACACGTTATCAACGTGTTTTGATCCTTTGTCCGGGTTGTCCCAATCCGGACATAGTCTCAGGAGCTACTGTCTACACATGGGTTTCGCCTAACACATATATGTATACCAAGAACTAAAACTTGTAAGGAATATTACATCGCATACCTCAAAGCCTGTTAGTAAGCTATTGAAGGCTTCGGTCAGTCTGCTCTTTGTGGACCAAACCTTCTCCATAACCGCACCCATCAAGGTGCGGTGTTCCTCCATGATGGACGCACGTTGCGGTGCTTCCTGTAGAGTGTCAGCAGCCTCTGTATTGACAGAGGCCGCCGATGGAGCTCCTTCTCCTCCCCCCTCTTTCAAAGGGGGATGTTGGTATGAACCCAGAGCCGTACTGGTCTCCGGGACAGTGTTCGGCGAGGGCCCGGACTGTTGAGGCCCCCCACCCTCGGTGGTCATGGGGGTCGCCGTGCCCCGCTCTACAACATCCGAGGTGTCGTCCTCGGGCGCCTTCTGGACGGTCTCGTCCGCCCTTCCCCGGCCAGGAGATGGCCTTTGGGATGACACCTCGGTGTCCTCTATGGCAGAGGGAGAGAGGGTGCGAGATGGCCCGACGCTCTCCGCCTCTCCAGGTGCTAGAGAGTTCCCCTCCGAAGAGGAGGGAGTCGGGATCTCGCGCGGAGGGCTGAAAAGCAGAAAAAGACTTGATATGATAGAGGCAGATTAAGCGATAATTGAACGGGTAACATTTTGATACTTACGTTCTGGCCAGGGGCTTCTCCCTTTGGACCCTCTTCGGGCTATGTTTGGACTCTGAGTCCGAACTGTCCGAGAGGACCACTCGCTCCTTCTTCAGCGTCGCCCCCTCCAGATTCTCGGAGGCTGTCCTCTTTCCCCTCCTCGTCTTGAGGGGGGAGTCGCTCTCCACTTCCTCCTCCTCCTCGTCCTCGTCCTCGTCTTCCTCATGGGAGGAGACGGCTTCGGTCTTTCCGAACACTGCTTCCGAAGGGCCTTTGCGGCGAGGCCCGTCCTTGGGCCCCTTGCCCTTCTTGGCCTTCTTCTCCGGCTCCTTGTAAGGAGCCGGGACCAGCATCTCCTCCAGTGCAGGAGTGACTGGGTCTTCAGGCAACGGAGCCGGACTCTAGATCCGCTCTGACTTCTTGGTCCTGCCCTGTAACAAAAAGATGGGATGATGAGTTCGGTATAGATCGAATATATATATATATATATATATATATATATATGAACTAGGTATGTCTTAGGAAATATCGAATACTTACCAGAGAGGCCGGATTCATGGCGTTGAGGCCGACGTCTTTGGTCTCCATTGGCCAGCTCTTCCACGCCTTGAAGAGAAGCTTCCACATTCCCTCGTGTGTGGTGCCGAGGAAATGCTGTAGAGTCCGTAGTTGCTCCGTCTTGATTTCCCACATGGGGGAAGCCTGACGCTGGCAGGAAGAGAGTGCGGCGGAAGAGCATTATTTGAACCATGTTGGTTAAACTAACGTTCTTTCCCAGCACGTTGGTAATGCACATTTGCAGCGCCTGCACCTCTGTATGCGACCCCCAGTCTTGGCCCTTCGCGGTCCAGGAGACAAGCCTCTCATAGGGGGTCCGGATCTGAAGTGCGGAATTGCCGCCCACTTAGTGCAGCGCACCTCAGTGATATAGAACCACTCCTGTTGCCAGATCTTGATGGTCTCCATGAAGGCCCCCTTGGGCCTTGTGGTGTTCGGTAGCTTGGTGATCATAGCTCCGCCACAGTCCGTGTGCTGCCTGTCGAACACCTTCGGCTTCATGTTGAAGACCTTGAGCCATAGGCCGAAGTGTGGGTGGACGCGGAGGAGAGCCTCACACACGATGATGAACGCCGAGATGTGGAGGAAAGAGTTTGGGGCTAGATCATGGAAATCTAGCCCGTAGTAGTACATGAGTCCACGGACGAATGGGTGGAGTGGAAAACCTCACCCTCTAAGGAAGTGGGGAAGGAAGACGACCCGTTCTCCGGGCTCCAGAGTGGGAATGACTTGACCTTCAGGGGGAAGCCTATGCACGATGTTAGCAGCGAGGTACCCCGCATTCCGGAGATTTTTTATCTCCTTCTCCATGATGGAGGAGGCCTCCCACTTGCCTTTGGAACCAGATCCGGCCATGGTCGGAGGAGGTGGTGGTGGTGATGAGGAAGACAGAAACTTTGCGGGAGCAGAGGGCTTAGGAGGTTGGAAGGCTGAGGAGATGTGAAGGCATGGGGGGATAAAGATCCATTGCCCTCGTATAGGCAGTAAAAATGCCAACCGCCCCCCACTCATGCCTTGAATCTCGCCTATTCCCAATGAAAGCGTGTGCCGCAAACGGTTGGATTACAAAATATTATTGATGAGCAATCCCGTATTAAGGGGGACGATCTCTGTATTGACAAGACGTGCCAATGAGGCGTGGCCTCGAAACACGAAATGCGGGGTGGGAAAACGGTTCGAAATGTTGAAGGGTCAAGTATGACGCTTCGCTGAAACAGATGTCTATAAAAGAAACTGTTCTTTTATATATATATATATATATATATATACTATTATGATAACACCCCTTAAGACCTTATTCTGCACACCACCAACAGATCGCGCGCCGCCCTCCCCTCGGCCTTCTACATGGCGGCAGCTGGGCGAGCCGCCGCCTCCCTCCCGGCCTTCTACATGGCAGGGCTGGGCTAACCGCCGCCCTCCCTCCCGGCCTTCTTCATGGGCGGGGCTGGGAGCAATGCCGCCCCTCCCCTTCCCGCTTTCTCCCGTGGCGGCGGCCTAGGAGCGACGCCGCCCCTCCCCTCCCGGCCTTCTTCATGGCGGGGGCAGCGATGTGCCGCCGCCCCCTCCGGCCTTGTTTGCGGTGGCGGCAGCGGCGACCGCCCGTCGCCTCTCGGCCTTCTTCCGTGGCAGGCACCGAGCAACACCAGCCTATCGGCCTTCTTCCACGGCAGCAGCTAGGTAGCGCCGCCACCGAACTCCTCAGGGCCTGCAATTAGCTCTAATTCATCAGATGTGGATTGGTGCTGCCTCGACATCAAACAAATTCGAGCAAGGAGGAGTGTGCGCAAGGTTGCTTCATCCACGGTAGCTTCTTGGAATAAGTTTGCATCAATCTTCAGAGCAAATCCTCCTTCCCCGTTCACATTGAGCAACGTCCAGACCGCCCATGAACTTCTGAAGGGCAAGTGGATTGCACGGGCGAACGTGAAAGTTGTGCAGGCGGACGAGAAGGGAACTTCCTCCTATAAACGCAAGAAATCACTACATCACGAGGTAAGCAGTACACTTCCTAAACCATCTCAGTGTAGTTATCATAGACAAATCAGTACAAGCAGTACATCGCGTGATTATGTAGTACAAAACTTATGCAGTGCGGTTGCTTCAGTTTGTTGTGGGGGAAAATGCAGTACGCTTGTATAGGTTCATTACGTATAACGATGCAGTGCGGTTGCTTCAGTTCACCTTGAGGGGTGATGCAGTCATCGTGCAATGCTTCGGCAGCACCATTTTGAACACATTGCAGTTCGCATGATTCAGTTCATTTAACCTGACAATGCAGCTCGGTCATTTTGTGTGCAGGAGATGACGTTCAGCAGATACAAAATGCCGCGCATAATTGACAGCACTGAGAACAACAACTTTCAGAAGAGTGGATATTCTTCTGACAGAGATACTGGCTGGGTTACCCCTAAGATTCCTCATGGATTCTTCACGACGACAAACAGGGTGCAGTACTCTCCACAGGAAGAAGATGTAGTTGAAGATGACGATGATGTCACATTAAATGCAGGAAGGCACTCACCAAGCGATGAAGAAGGCGATGGCGATGAAGATGAGCCGATAACAGTTCTCAACCCGAGTATAAGCACGAGTTCACTACGTTTGGACAACATGTCCGAGCAGATAATGATGACGCAGATTGAACACGATGTTGCGGCGAGATGATGATTATGTCTATGATGATGTGCCATTGCTCCAAAATTTTAAAACCAATCCACCGAGACATCGTCACAACTTTGGATTACCACCACGCCCACCGCCGCACCCCAAAACAGAGCTCGGCGTCAAGCTGCTGACCGAAAAGCAGAGCTCAACCGGACCTCTGCATCAACCGGTATTGCTGCGACCACCAACGGTGCATCGGTCAAAAGTAAACAGCAAGTACAAATCCTCCTCCTTTATTACCGCCATGAGATCCTCAACTACACACATCTGCTATAACCCGCCATGTCCAATACAACCCGGCGAGCTGCAAACACCATCAGGCGAACGACTCTACACACATGTAAGTTTATGGTCTGAAAAAAAATAGTTGCAGTCCATTCAGATAACATTGCTGTGCACACTGATATTTCTTGTAAGCTTTGGCTAGGAACATTGCAAATGCTTTATTAAACTCGTATGCACTCCTCGTATTCAAAAAACAGAACAGAACAAAATTTCTCATATAGCATTTCAATTAATGCAGGATAAAAACATGCCGCTCAACCTCATACCTGCTGTTGGAATGAAGTTCACCACGTACGAAAAGGCATGGGACTTTTACAACAATTATGCAAGATGTGCAGGGTTTGGTATATGCAAGAGGGCAAAACACAGGACAAATGCCTACATTGTCTGCTCAAGAGAAGGGGTCCACAAGCAGGCTGTGTCAGATTATCATCAGGTACGTCAGAAGACATCAAAAAGGATTGGCTGCAATGCAAAGATTAGAGTCAAAAAAAGGAAGGATGGCAAATTTGTGATAGAAATGGTTCAACTCAACCACAATCACAAGATGCTGGAAAGCCCCGGGATGCTTTTGCACATGCGATCGCACAAAAAAGACAATCCTTTGATAGACCAGTTAGTGAAAGACATGCAGCTGGACAACCACACACATGCTCAGATGATGTCGACGCTGTCGCGTATGTCCGGTGGTCTGCAGTACATGAGACATACTAGCCGCGACTGGGTAAATAGGTAAGCACGTAACAGAGCATATCTCTTGAGCATTTTGTCTGTAATTATTCCCTGTTTGGTGAGTTAGTTTGAATTGTCTATGAAAATACAGGAAACAGAAGTTTGCCAGAGAAGAGTCTGAAGATGATGTCAAGAAACTTCGGAATTTCTTCGAGAAAATGCAAAAGATAAACCCAGAGTTCTTCTATAATTATAGCGTTGATCACGATAACCCGTATGAAAGCGTCTTTTGGGGTAACGCAAGTTGCGAGAGGATCGTATGAAGATTTTGGAGCTGCGTTACATTTGACCTGACGTATAAAACTAACAAATTCCACATGCCGCTGGGAGTGTTTGTGGGGGTGAACCATCATCTACAAAGCACCATATTTGCTGTTGCACTCGTGTGAGATGAAACAATACCATCATTTGAGTGGGTTTGCAAAACCTTTCTGAGGTGTATGAACAACAAGCCGCCAATCTGCATGCTCACAGGTACAAAAAATAAAAAACACCTGCATACTTACATTTTGTTTTGTTTTTTGCACTTATATTTCTTCCATCTATCTTGCAAACACACAAACAACTTAATAAAAAACATTGTTTGTCTCTTCTCAGACCAGTGTTCTTCGATGAAGGCAGCATTAAAAACTATCCTCCCACAAACTCTGCATAAGTTGTGTCGGTGGCATATCATGAAGAAGTACAAGGACCACTTCTCCTTGCTGTATAAGGCGCACGAGAAGCTCAAGGACGAACTCAATGCAGTGCTGAACCACCCACTAATGCCGTCAGAATTTGAACGAGCATGGAAGAACCTCATTCAGAGGTACAACTTGCGAAGTGATGAATTCACTGTGGGATGACAGGCATGAGTGGATCTCAGCTTACTACAAGGAAATTTTCTGTGCTCGGATGACTTCCACAAAGAGAAGCGAGAGCATGAACCACATACTGAAGAAAATTTTTGTCAGGGAGAAGCATGATCTCCATCTGTTTGCTCAGCAGGTGGACAAGTGCATTTAGACCAAGAAGGCCGTCGAGCACGCAGATACAGTAGCAAATGAGGTAAACAAAATGTCAATCAAAAACTACTTAAAATATGACTACAAAAACAAACAATTTTTTCATTTCTCTGGATCATAACAGTGCATTTGTGATCATGCCGTCAGAGGTAAAAACAACAACAAAGTTTGGCTTCGAAGTTCAGCTATCAAAAGTGTATACAAGGGGTGTTTGCAGATTTCAAAGAAACACATGATCAGAAAGCATCACACTCAGAGCGAACGGTGCCCCGAGAACCCGACAAAGTATCTCGTACACCACTACAACAGATCGGATGCATTTGGTGGGCAAGGCATAATTTCCAAGTGGTCGCCGATGAAGAGAAAGGTGTCTACGAATGTGAGTGCAAACTCTGGACACACACAGGTGAGACTCCTAGCAAAAAAAATTCTAGATTCTCATAGTCATGCACGAAAGCTAACTTACTGAACTTTAAAAGTACATATGCATGTGTAATTCACGAAACCAAATGAAGTTCACTTATTTAAAAAATGAACAAATAATGAAAAAAAATATGTTTACTAATTTCATGCAGTTCACTTGCAGAACAAAAAAATGTGTTTGTCTGCAGGCCTCTTCTGCGTCCATGTCTTATGCATGCTTTCTCATTTGAGAGTACTCAACATTCCTGAGGTGTACATCATGAAGAGATACACCCGTAATGCAAGATCAGATGCAACGTTTGACAGAAGAGACTATGAACAAACAGCACTAGATGGAACCTCGCTTTTTTGCCGTAGAAAATTGCTGACAGAAACAACAATGGACCTTGCAAACAGAGCGACAAGGTCAGACGCTGGGTGCCACAGAGCGTTGTCTGGTATGAGGGCACTGATAGAGGAAGTTGATGTGCTCAACAAATAAGAAGAAGAAGCAACAAAACTAAAGCAAGTAGAGAAATACCAACATGACAATAAAGCCGAGCAAGAAGAAAAAACTGAACACATTGGAACTGGTGCTATCAAAAAAGAAACAATTCTTCCACCTCCTGTTTCAAACACAAGAGGAAGAAAGAAAGGGGGAGACGCAAACCAGAAAAAGGTGGCATGCGGAGAAAAATGATGACAAAAGCAGTAAGCCTGACTGAAATGGGCGGTGATGGTCGCCCACTGGGACTAAGAATGTGCAGAACATGTAATGAAGTCAGCGGCCACAATTCCAGGACGTGTACAAAAAGAAATGAACAAGAAAAATGAGGATATGGAGATGCACAACAAAACAGAAATTCCACTCACAACACTAAGAAATGGACGAAACCGAGACGTTGTAGCATCTGCAAAAAGAGGAAGAGACACAATTCAAGAACCTGCCTCAAAAGAAAAAGAAAAAGATCAGAAAATGAGGAAGGCGAAGAAGGTGAGATCAAATAAGAATATGATGACACTGGCCCGAAGAAGAAATGGCTTATGAAGAAGCAGATGGAGAAGAGGTGGAAGGAGAAGAGAGTGAAGAGGACGAAGAGCGTGAAGAAAGCGGAAGAAACGGTGGCTTATGAAGAAGCAGATGATCAAGATGATGAAGAGGAAAAGAGAGTGAAGAGGCGAAGAGAGTGGAAGGACGAAGAACATGAAGAAACAATATCAACAAGACCACCACGAAATGCTTCAACCAGCGAGGATCAAAGAAGGATGCAGTTCTGACCGGAAGCGAAAACCACCATCAACCAAAGACGCGGGGATCAAAGAAGGATGCGATTCTCACTTTGGAAAACGAAAGCAGCCAACAACCAGCACGCGGGGAGCAAAGAAGGATGCAGTTCACAGCACTAGAAAACCAAAGCAGCCATCAACCAGCGCGCGGGGAGCAAAGAAGGATGCAGTCTACATCGCTGAAAAACAAAAGCAGCCATCAACCAGCGCGCGGGGAGCAAAGAAGGATGCAGTTCACATCGCTAAAAAACGAAAGCAGCCATCAACCAGCACGCGAGGGGCTACAAACACAAAGGTGCAGAGACAAGAACCAGCAACACCGCCATGGAAAACAAAAGAAAGTGCAACATTAGACACGCTCCAGTCACCGCGCAGAAGCAGCAGGCTAACGGCCAAATAGATGAACAAACAATAAATTTATCATATGCATAGCAATTTGCTTAACTCTATGACTTATGTATCAGTTTAAAATTTGTGTAAACCATGCAAGAAGAAAATGGTATATAGAGTATACCATATATATATATAGCAGTCTTGAGTAAAACATTGACACATTTTGATTCAAAAACCATGTAAAAAATGTTGTTAGTTCGCTGCAGTCCAACAAGTAGTACGTATAAAAAGCATTTCAATATGCAGTATGGAACTTGCAAAAATGCAGTACGCTTTGAACTATCATGCAGTACTATAGACTAACTACATGTAGTACACACAATGCAAATTGGGAAAAAATGTGGAAACATGTAATGCTCAGCTGACATAGAAGCAGTTCACATATTGTAACCATGCAAACACAAATTTACCGTTGAATAATAATTGGAGTGGTTCAGATCACACAAGTGCTTATTACAAAACACATCACAAAGATGAAAGCGTTCAACATGCAGAAGTACTTATTACAAATCAACCTCATAACCTTAGCCAATCACGTCAAACGTGATTCTAACAGTACGATCCTCGAGTTCAAAGAAGTTGAGGACAACAACTTGCTCAGACTTCAGGCCGCTATCAATGACAAATTCCTTCCACCCTTTGTGCAGACACAGCCGCCCGTCAACGCTTACACTGTATTTGGCTGGTTTAAGGTATCTATTACCAAGAACAACTTCAAGAATTCCTTTCTTCTTGAGCCGCACATACCTAACAGCTCGCTGAGGAATTTTCTGTAAAAAATAATAAAACTATTTGAGAACGAAACTAGCAGTACAATTCTCATGTTTTGAACAGAGATAGATGAAGTGCACAACAGTCCAACAAGTAGTACATATGAAACGTTTTCAATATGTAGTATGGAACTTACAAATATGCAGTTCTCTTCGAACAATCATGCAGTGCTACAGACTAGCTACATGTAGTACACACCATACAAAATTGGAAAAAATGTAGAAATATGAAGTGCTCAGCTAATATATAAACAGTTCACATATTCTAACCTGTAAACTAAAACATAAGCTACATGCACACGAGGAAAAAAACAAGAAAATAAGAACACATTGCAGTACACTTCAAAAAACACAAAGAAAAAAGTGCGTTCCTAAAATACTACAAGTTCAGGATACAATGGAATTATACAAAAAACACTAAGAAAAAAAAATCATATCTAACGAAACATACCATCTTGTAGTGAGTCTCCACATGTGTTGGCGTAAGCTGATGGACAAAAGGACTCGTGCAGCCAAGGCCACGGCGAAAATGAGAATAGAACGCAGAATCGTTGATCGGCCCATATCAATCATACGTGAATCTTGTACCATATGCAAGCTGCTCGGCTCGACCAGTTCGGCACAATACCTTCTCACCACGACGAGCACGACGGGCCTGCGAGCAAGCTAAACAATTGCAGTACGTCGGCATGCCACAACCATGGCCACAGCAGAAGAGATATGCACAGGGGCCTGGAGCCATCGCAACAAAAACCTAGAGAAGCAAAAAAAAATAATAGGCTGGAGAAAGGAGAGAACTTGCGGCTAGAGGAGAAAAATGAAATGCAAACGAAGGGTATAAGTTAGCCTTCATTTATATAAGAGGAATGCAAAAAGGTCAAAACTAAAAATTAAAGGGGACTTATGGAAATTATGTTCCCAAGAATAAAGGACAATCAATGAAAGCTTATGTTACCAAAGGAAGAGGAACGAAAAAAGAAGGTGTACTTTGACTGCAGAAATTCCCACGAACAAAACCATAGATCATTAAAAAATAATACTTTGAAAAATTATAATCCACGGACCATTTTATGTGTGCAGTTCTCCAAATTCGTACCAGGTAGTTCACTATATGTGTGCATGAAGTGCAGTACGTGCTTTTTGGCACAAAGAAGGATGCACGCAGTGCAAGATGTGTACACCTGCAGCACAGAACTATGGCGAATGCAGTGCACACCCATACACTAAGAAAAAAGGATACGAAAGAGGAAAAACAATAAAGAAAAATGATACCAATGCAGTGCACAAAAATGTAGCCCAGAAAATGTGCAGTACGGTATGCGTGCACATGCAGTATTGAAACTAAATCAATGCAGTGCACGCATGATTTACTAAAAAAAATTGACCACCCAGGTGCTACCGGCCCCAGCCAGTCTCGTAATAGGTCTGCACCCACAGAAGGGGAGTCGTTCTGAGCCAGAGTGCATGGGGCCGGTTGCATGTGGCCCCACAGGTCATAGAGCATATAGCTACGAGCGCCGTGTATAAGCGCCCAGATAAGTATATAGAGGAGTTCGACCAGTATGCCTCGCCAGCGCTTATAAACAGGTCGGGCGCACCTTCCGCGGGCGAGGTGGGACTAAACATTAGGACGCACACACAGCGAAATGGGAACCAAGCCGTGCTCACAGGCCGACTTGGACCCAAGTATGTTTCTAAACTAGCCGAACAAAGGCCCAACAAGGCCAACTAAGAAAAAACAATAAGTTAAAAAAATGGGCCCCCCCAGCCCCCTTTCCCTACCCCTCCCGTACCAGCGATTGTAGTAGGTACAAGCAAAAACAAGATGCAGTACATAGCTGTAAACATTACAGTGCACTACGTTACACGATGCAGTGCGGTATGGCAATCTAGTTCCCGATTACCCCTACACGAATAAATAAACTCAAAAAATAGTGAAGTACGCACATGTATACACAAGTGCAGTACTGAATTCTAGAAGATGCAGTGCAGGACTATATACTAATGCAGTTCATTACCGCACATGATGCATCTACAAAACGTAACAAAATGCCCGTTCATATAGAAAAAATGGTGGTTAAAAAAATGTGCTGATCAAAAATAAAACAAACCCACTTTAAAAAAACCCACGTTCGCATACAACCACCCGATCGAAGCAGTTCCATCGCCACAAGCCCACGATCACATATGCAAAACCAACCCACGATCCACACAACCGCATCATCAGCGCGATCGTGCAGTTCATCCGACGAGGCCATACCACCCGCGCCCTCCCCTTAAATTCAGACCCCTGCCAAAGGCCTTCTCATCCACAACAACACAAGTATCCATTGCGCTCCCACCAAAAGCACCAAGCCCTGCCATTGGCGATGACGTTCACCGACGAGTACAAGGGCGACAACGCCGTGGAGGCGCACTGCAACACCAAGTTGCACGTCATCCACACCAACGACTAGAAGCAGATGGCGATCACCCTCGCGCGATCTGGCGCCACCTCAGCCTCGGCGCCACAAGATCGTCGGCATTGATCTCGAGTACGACAGCGACCGGCGCGGCGAAACCGCCCTCCGCCGGCTCTCCATCGGCAAGAATCACCGGTCTGCTCTTCCAAATGGCGACACTGAAAGGTGCACCGTCTTCGACAACTTCTCGCGACCCCGGTACACCTTTGCGAGGCTTCTCCATCGACGGCGACAAAACCGGTCGAGCACGTCAAGCGGAAGTCGCCAACCGTCGACATCCGAAGGAGTGGAGGGTGCCCGAGGCAACCAAGCCATTGGACTCCCTCGGAGCGTCTCGGCGTGCTCATCGGCGACTACTACAACAACATGAAGAAGAAGATCACCGACGCCGAGCACCGGTATTTGGGCCATCCGCCTCGTCTCGGAGGCACATCGAATCTGTGACAAAGGGCGCCTATACAGCGTCTGAGATATGGAACCGCATCACCCTCACCCCGGACAGCCTTCGCCGTGCAAAGCTGGAGAAGGAGGAGCCCCCCAAGAAGCGCGCCAGGAGCAGCTGGGGATGGGGAGAGCCTGACTGGTGAAGAAGAAGATGGTGCCAGTCAGGAGCCAAGAATGCCAGTGTTCTTTTAGAATTATCATCAAATTTGCTTTGCGTTGTTTGCTTATGTATCGTTAGTTTGCTTGTGTGCTGAACCTAGTTTGCTTGCCATGCACAATCGCCTGTAATAATGAACTCAGATTATGTTAGTTTGCTTTCTGTTCAACTTAGCTTGCTGGTGATGAAATTGTCGTCATGAATGCAAAGCAGGCGCATGCAAATGCAAGTTACAAGATACGAATGCGATTACACTGAATTTGTCGAATGAAGTCTTAACATACCCAACAAAGCAGTGCACGAACATAAATTTGAAAAAAGGAATACATAAGAGCTAAAACACAAATAGAAAAATGCAAAACACGTAAAATAATTCAATACAGTCCGGAAGTACACGAAAGTACAGCACAGAACCATAATGAGTGAAGTACAGGTATGATTTACAAAGCAATGCACTCCCATACATTGGGAAAAAAGATTACATAATAGCAAAAATAAGGAAGCAAAAAAAATGGCAACTATACATGCAGTACGCAATGCATACACATGCAGTACGAAACCCTAATCAATGCAGTGCACACTCCAACATTGAAAAAAAACATATAGGGCAGAAAAAAATGACCACCAAGGTGGCACCGGCCCCAGCCAGTCTCGTAATAGGTCTGCACCCACAGAAGGCGAGTCGTTCTGAGTCACAGTGCACGGGGCCGGTTACACATGGGCACATAGGTCGTGGAGCATATAGCTGCGAGCGCCGTGTATAAGCGCCCAGATAAGTATACAGAGGAGTTCGAGTAGTATGCCTCGCCAGCGCTTATAAACATTTCGGGCGCGCCTTCCACGGGCGAGGTGGGACTAAACATTAGGACGCACACACAGCGAAAAAGGAACCAAGCCGTGCTCACAGGCCGAGTTGGGCCCAATTACATCTTCACTATCCGAACACACGGCCAACAAAGCCCACTAAGAAAAAACAATACGTTCAAAAATAAAACATTAAAAAGAAAAAAGACAAACATTTTTTAAATGAATAACAACAAACAAAATAAAATGTGCGTCGGCACTGTAAGAATATTAATAAATAAAACGCAGGAAGCCCAATGTCAACGTACAGATGCAGTAAGCAACGTACAACAACGCAGTTCTCCACGTGGAAGCACAAACTATTTTTTTCTGAATTGCAGTTATCTTCGCTCTGCAATGTAGTATGGCTGAAATAAGAATGCAGCCCTGTTACTTAACCAAAGCACTCCGACAACCCCTAGCCACATTACCATCCATCCACACAAATACTGTATTACCACAAAGATCAAGAAAAGAAAAGAAAGAACACCATCAAGAGAAGAAAAAAAGTACAAGCCCCCACACCCTAAGATAGACAGGGGCGACGGGGTATGACGGACTCGCCTACGCATGCGGCGCCACGGCAAGCCGCGTCGCCGCTTGCTCTGGCTCATTCCGGGCTCGGCCTCGCAGGGGGATGTGGAGGGGGGTCATGATCCCCCCTCCCCACCCCCTTCTCGGCCTCGCGCTAACGCACTTGAGGCGCTTAGTTGACACGCGGTCGCGGACATTCTGTTTTTTTCCATCAAAGGGGCCACAAGAAACCACCCCCACACCCTAAGATAGGCGGGGCGGCGGGGTATGACAGACTCGCCACGCATGCGGCACGCGGCAAGCAGCGTCGCTGCTGCTCCGGCTCGTTCAGGCTCGGCCTCGCGGGGAGGATGTGGAGGGGGTCACGACCCCTCCCCAACCCCCGCTCGGCCTCGCTTAACGCACGCTTGAGGCGCTTGGTTAACAGCGCGATCGCGGACATTCTGTTTTGTCCATCAAAGGGGACACACGCAAAACCACACCCCCACACCTTAAGATAGACAGGGGGCGACGGGGTATGACGGACTCACCTACGCATGAGGCACCGCGGCTAGCCGCATCGCCGCCTGCTCCGGCTCGTTCCAGGCTCGGCCTCGCAGGGGGATGTGGAGGAGGGTCACGACCCCCCTCCCCATCCTCTCGCCGCCACGCTTAACGCACGCAAAGGCGCGCTTGGTTGACAAAGCAAAGGCGGACATTCTGTTTTTTCCATCAAAGGACGCAAAACCACCCCCCACACACACACCCTAAGATAGACAGCGGGGCGGCGGGGATGAGCGGACTCGCCACGCATGCGGCGCCACGGCAAGCAGCGTCGCCGCCGCTCCGGCTCGTTCGAGCTCGGCCTCGCAGAGGATGTGGAGGGGGTCCCACCCCTCCCCACCCCCGCCGCCTTGCGCTTAACGCGCGCATGCACTTGGTTGACAAAGCGCAAGGCGGACATTCTGCTTTTTCCATCAAAGGGACGCTAGCAAAACCACCCCCACACCTTAAGATAGACAGGGCGACGGGTATAGCGGACTCGCCACGCATGCGACACGCGGCAAGCCGCCGCCGCTGCTCGGCTCGTTCGAGCTCGGCCTCGCAAAGGGATGTGGAGGGTCACGACCCCCTCCCCACCCCTGCTCGCCTCGCGCTTAACGCACGAAGGCGCTTGGTTAACGGTAGAAAGCGGACATTCTGTTTCTTCCATCAAAGGGGACGCACGCAAAACCACCCCCCACACACCCTAAGATAGACAGGGGGTGACGGGGTATGACGGAGTCGCCTACGCATGTGGCATCGTGGCTAGCCGCGTCGCCGCCTGCTCCGGCTCGTTCCAGGCTCGGCCTCGCAGGGGGATGTGGAGGGGGTCATGACCCCCCCCCCCCCCTCGCCTCGCGCTAATGCACGCAGTGCACTTGGTTGACAGCGAAGGCGGACATTCTATTTTTCCATCAAAGGACGCCAAGAAACCACCTCCCCCACACCCTAAGATAGACAGGGGGCGACGGGGTATGACGGACTCGCCTACGCATGCGGCACCGCGGCAAGCCACGTCGCCGCCTGCTCCGGCTTGTTCCAGGCTCGGCCTCATCGGGCGATGTGGAGGGTCACGACCCCTCCCACCCCTGCTCGGCCTCGCTAACGCACTTGAGGCGCTTGGTTAAAGCGCAGGCGGACATTCTGTTTTTTCCATCAAAGGGGACGCACGCAACCCCCCCACCCCCACACACACCCTAAGATAGGCAGGGGGCGACGGGGTATGAAGGAGTCGCCTACGCATGTGGCATCGCGGCTAGCCGCGTTGCCGCCTGCTCCGGCTCGTTCCAGGCTCGGCCTCGTAGGGGGATGTGGAGGGGTCACCCCTCCCCACCTGCTCGACCTCTCGCTAATGCACGCAGTGTGCTTGGTTGTGGCGCACTACGGACATTTTATTTTTCCATCAAAGGACGCCGCAGAAACCACCCCCACACCCTATGATAGACGAGGCGGCGGGTATGACGGACTCGCCACGCATGCGGCGCCACGGCAAGCCACGTCGCCGCTGCTCCGGCTCGTTCGTGCTCGGCCTCGTGGGGGATGTGGAGGCGCCACGACCCTCCTCCCCACCCCTTGCTCGGCCTCGCTAACGCACGCTTGAGGCGCTTGGTTAACAAAGCGCAGCGATGCGGACATTCTGTTTTTCCATCAAAGGACGCTACAGAAACCACCCCACACCCTAAGATAGACAGGGGGCGACGGGGTATGACAGACTCGCCTACGCACGCGGCGCCGCGGCAAGCCGCGTCGCCGCCTCCTCCGGCTCGTTCCAGGCTCGGCCTCGCAAAGGGATGTGGAGGGGGGGTCACGACCCCCCCTCGCCACCCCCTGCTCGGCCTCGCGCTAACGCACGCAGTGCGCTTGGTTGACAGGTGCAGTGTGGACATTCTGTTTTTTCCATCAAAGGGGATGCGCGCAAAACCACCCGCCACACACCCTAAGATAGATAGGGGCGATGGGGTATGACGGACTCGCCTACGCATGCGGCACCGCGGCTAGCCGTGTCGCCGCCTGCTCCGGCTCGTTCCAGGCTCGGCCTCGCAGGGGGATGTGCAGGGGGGTCACGACCCCCCCTCCCCACCCCCTACTCGGCCTCACGCTAACGCACGTAGTGCGCTTGGTTAACGGTAGCGGTCGCGGACATTCTGTTTTTTCGATCAAAGTGGTCGCGCAAAACCACCCCCCACACCCTAAGATAGACAGGGGGCGACGGGGTATGACGGACTCGCCTATGCATGCGGCGCCGTGGCAAGCCGCGTCGCCGCCTGCTCCGGCTCGTTCCAGGCTCGGCCTCGCAGGGGGATGTGGAGGGGGGTCACGACCCCCCTCCCCACCCCCTGCTCGGCCTCGCGCTAACGCACGTAGTGCGCTTGGTTGACAGGCGCAGTGCGGACATTCTGTTTTTTCCATCAAAGGGGACGCGCGCAAAACCACCCCCACCCCCCACACCCTAAGATAGACAGGGGGCGACGGGGTATGACGGACTCGCAGGGGGATGTGGAGGGGGGTCACGACCCCACATCCCCACCCCCTGCTCGGCCTCGCCCTAACGCACTTGATGCGTTTGGTTGATGTGCTCAGTCACGGACATTCTGTTTTTTCCATCAAAGGACGCTACAGAAACCACCCCACACCCTAAGATAGACAGGGGGCGACGGGGTATGACAGACTCGCCTACGCATGCGGCGCCGCGGCAAGCCGCGTCGCCGCCTCCTCCGGCTCGTTCCAGGCTCGGCCTCGCAAAGGGATGTGGAGGGGGGGTCACGACCCCTCGCCACCCCCTGCTCGGCCTCGCGCTAACGCACGCAGTGCGCTTGGTTGACAGGTGCAGTGTGGACATTCTGTTTTTTCCATCAAAGGGGACGCGCGCAAAACCACCCGCCACACACCCTAAGATAGATAGGGGCGATGGGGTATGACGGACTCGCCTACGAATGCGGCACCGCGGCTAGCCGTGTCGCCGCCTGCTCCGGCTCGTTCCAGGCTCGGCCTCGCAGGGGGATGTGCAGGGGGGTCACGACCCCCCCTCCCCACCCCCTACTCGGCCTCGCGCTAACGCACGTAGTGCGCTTGGTTGACAGGCGCAGTGCGGACATTCTGTTTTTTCGATCAAAGTGGTCGCGCACAAAACCACCGCCCACACCCTAAGATAGACAGGGGGCGACGGGGTATGACGGACTCGCCTATGCATGCGGCGCCGTGGCAAGCCGCGTCGCCGTCTGCTCCGGCTCGTTCCAGGCTCGGCCTCGCAGGGGGATGTGGAGGGGGGGTCACGACCCCCCTCCCCACCCCCTGCTCGGCCTCGCGCTAACGCACGTAGTGCGCTTGGTTGACAGGCGCAGTGCGTACATTATGTTTTTTCCATCAAAGGGGACGCGCGCAAAACCATCCCCACCCCCCACACCCTAAGATAGACAGGGGGCGACGGGGTATGACGGACTCGCAGGGGGATGTGGAGGGGGGTCACGACCCCACATCCCCACCCCCTGCTCGGCCTCGCCTAACGCACGATGCGCTTTGGTTAACAAAGCGAAGGCGGACATTCTTTTTTTTCCATCAAAGGGGCACAGAAACCACCCCACACCCTAAGATAGACAGGGGGCGACGGGGTATGACAGACTCGCCTACGCATGCGGCGCCGCGGCAAGCCGCGTCGCCGCCTCCTCCGGCTCGTTCCAGGCTCGGCCTCGCAAAGGGATGTGGAGGGGGGGTCACGACCCCCCCTCGCCACCCCCTGCTCGGCCTCGCGCTAACGCACGCAGTGCGCTTGGTTGACAGGTGCAGTGTGGACATTCTGTTTTTTCCATCAAAGGGGACGCGCGCAAAACCACCCGCCACACACCCTAAGATAGATAGGGGCGATGGGGTATGACGGACTCGCCTACGCATGCGGCACCGCGGCTAGCCGTGTCGCCGCTGCTCCGGCTCGTTCGAGCTCGGCCTCGCGAAGGATGTGCAGGGGGTCACGACCCCCTCCCAGCCCTACTCGGCCTCACGCTAACGCACGAGTGCGCTTGGTTAACGGCGCGAAGGCGGACATTCTGTTTTTCGATCAAAGTGGTCGCGCACAAAACCACCGCCCACACCCTAAGATGAGCAGGCGGCGGGGTATGAGCGGACTTCGCCTATGCATGCGGCGCCGTGGCAAGCAGCGTCGCCCGTCTGCTCGGCTCGTTTCAGGCTCGGCCTCGCAGAGGATGTGGAGGGGGTCACGACCCCCCACCCCTGCTTGGCCTCGCGCTAACGCACGTAGTGCGCTTGGTTGACAGGCGCAGTGCGTACATTATGTTTTTTCCATCAAAGGGGACGCGCGCAAAACCATCCCCACCCCCCACACCCTAAGATAGACAGGGGGCGACGGGGTATGACAGACTCGCAGGGGGATGTGGAGGGGGGTCACGACCCCACATCCCCACCCCCTGCTCGGCCTCGCCCTAACGCACGCAGTGCGCTTGGTTGACAGGCTCAGTGCGGACATTCTATTTTTTCCATCAAAGGGGACGACGAAACCACCCCCCACACACCCTAAGATAGGCAGGGGCGACGGGGTATGAGCGGATTCGCCTCGCATGCGGCGCGCCGCTGCAAGCAGCGTCGCCGCTGCTCGGCTCGGTCCACGCTTCGGCCTTGCGGGGATGTGGGGGTCACGACCCCCTCCCCAACCCCTCGCCTCACGCTAACGCACGCAGGCGCTTTGGTTGACGGTAGAAGGCGGACATTTTGTTTTTTCCATCAAAGGGGTCGCGCACAAAACCAACCCCCCCCCCCACGCACCCTAAGATAGACAGGGGGGCGACGGGGTATGATGGACTCGCCTACCCATGCGGCGACGCGGCTACCGCCCCTCCCCACCCCCTGCTCGGCCTCGCGCTAACGCACGTAGTGCGCTTGGTTGACAGGCGCAGTGCGGACATTCTGTTTTTTCCATCAAAGGGGACGCGCGCAAAACCACCCCCCCACACACCCTAAGATAGACTGGGGGCGATGGGGTATGACGGACTCGCCTACGCATGCGGCGCCGCGGCAAGCCGCGTCACCGCCTGCTCCGGCTCGTTCGGGCTCGGCCTCGCGAGGGGATGTGGAGGGGGTCACGACCCCCCTCCCCATCCCCTGCTCGGCCTCGCGCTAACGCACGTAGTTCGCTTGGTTGACAGGCGCAGTGCGGACATTATGTTTTTTCCATCAAAGGGGACGCGCGCAAAACCACCCCCCCCCCACACACCCTGAGATAGTTAGGGGGCGACGGGGTATGACGGACTCGCCTACGCATGCAGCGCCGCGGCAAGCCGCGTCACCGCCTGCCCCGGCTCGTTCGAGGCTCGGCCTCGCAGGGGGGATGTGGAGTGGGGGTCACGACCCCCCCCCCCACCCCCTGCTCGGCCTCGCTCTAACGCATGCAGTGCGCTTGGTTGACAGGCACAATGCGGACATTCTGTTTTTTCCACCAAAGGGGACGCGCGCAAACCCCCCACACCCTAAGATAGACAGGCGGCGGGGTATAGACGGACTTCGCCGACAAGACGCCTTGGCGCCGCGGCAAGCAGCGTCGCCGCCTGCTCCAGCTCGTTCCAGGCTCGGCCTCGTAGGGGGATGTGGAGGGGGGTCACGACCCCCTCCCCACCCCTGCTCGGCCTCGCGCTAACGCACGCAGTGCGCTTGGTTGACAAGCGCAGTGCGGACATTCTATTTTTTCCATCAAAGGGGACGCGCGCAAAACCACGCCCCACACCCTAAGCTAGACATGGGGCGACGGGGTATGACGGACTCGCCTACGCATGCGGTGCCGCGGCAAGCTGCATCGCCGCCTGCTCCAGCTCGTTCCAGGCTCGGCCTCGCAGGGGGATGTGGTGTGGGGACCCCGACTCATTAGTCATGATCACCAAATGCACGTGTACAGTGATCTCAGAGATCAATGCTCACTGAACACACAGAAGCTGAATAACAAGAGTCTTACATCCATACATACCGTATTACACAAGTAGGACCCTTATGGTAAAGTCTTGAGTATATCATCGCAGCGGAAATCTTCGTCGATAACTTGGACCCATGCCATCTGCCTTAACCCTACAGGCATTCTCGACCGAAGCGCCCTAGCTTCGCACGTTCATCATCAAGTGTTCTTCATCACATCCTGTTCTTCCATGCCTGGTCAATTAAATAACCAGTGGCAAGCCAATGAGTACTTTGAATGTACTCATAAGCAACCCATGTCTTGGTTCAAGATACAGCAGTGCATGATATAGGTAAATTTTTGCGGAAAGCTAGTTTTGAGTGCAAGGACATGTTCAACAACTTGTAAGGCATGCATCAAGAGAATTCAAGTAACCATGAGGACAGGTTACAGACATCAACATAAATAGAGTGAGCACCAACCCATTTATCATAAACAGAGTGGGCACCAACCCATCTCAATCGTGTCAAGTCCTTTGACTTGACCCAAGTCATTTCCATCATCACACAGACACACTGGGTTTGTAAACAAGTGGACGTAGCCCAAGAGCGGTTACCCAACTGTCCTTGACCGTGGACACGGCTATTCGAATAGTTTTACACTCTGCAGAGGTTGCACACTTTACCCACTAGGTCCGGGAACTTCCGTGTCATCCACGACCAGCGGTACCTCAAGTACCGGGGTAAGCACCGATCACTACCTTTCCCTAGACGACACTAACATGGAGTCCACTCGATTAGTAGTAACCCCGTGCCAAACATTTCACATCATAAAGTTGTCGAGCCTCGCTCCCATATTCATCACATACCACAAGCACGGGTACCAGCGGTGTGTCCGTGCCCTGTGAAAACAGTCATGGCCGCCCTACAGCACGACCCGTCCCAAGAGAGAGCACCAACTCTCCCCGTCACTAGTAATGCGGGCTCCAAGCTAGTATCGGTCTAGGTACTCAATAATGCCCTTTCCCATATAAGGGTAGAGTGGTCGCGCATGTAAGGTTGGAATAACGGTCGCAACTCCGACCAATCCGTTTTGAAAACAACACACACTTTCCTTGGCACACCACTTCGTCATCAAGTGGTCACCCATCTCATCATCTCCCTCGGGATAAGTGGCACCCGACGGGTTTTGAAAAAGACTTTTGAAATCACTTTGCCTCCTTCACCATGCATAAACCCATCCCTTTTGCGTAGCATCTACATTAGCATCCTATCTACTCCCACCGGCATAACCCTCATAAGAAGGTAGGGCCATGCACAATGCAAGTATCAACGAGGAATGTAACCGAGGCAACCAACCACGTGGTTCACCATCTCATCATGATTCCGATGCAACAAGTATAACGAACTATATGGCATGTATAAGAAGGTTTCATAAACATGGTCAAAGGGCTGCTTGCCTGTTTCAACAAAGTCTTCAAGGTCTTCAATGTCTCTGGTCCAACTCCGAGCATTTTGTCTACTTCGTCCACTATCGTCGAAAGCAACCATAATAAGCAACACAACAAGGCAGGAAATAAAAGTGCTCTAAAAATATGAGTTGGACTTTTCTAGGATACCTCTGGTCATATGAGGGATGACCAAAGTGGTTTCATTTGGATTTGATGAATGGATACCTCTGAACATTTTGATATGGTGGAATCAAGGGGTTTATGGATTTGCAAGAAGTGTACAGAAATATATTTTTGGAAAATGAGAAAAGGCACCCATTTAACAAAGGATGATTTTAGAAGCATCTAGGAATTGTTTTCACTAGATTTGGAGTTGAGATGATTTTCCTATGAATTTGCAAAGTTGTCAAATATGAAGAAATGGCTCATTATTTTGTGGGGTACAGAAAGCATTAATAAAAATGTTCATAAACTAAGTTATGAACTTAGATGCATCCAGGAATTTGAATCATGGCATTTGGATCAACTATGAGCCCTCTGTGATTTTCTAAAGTTCATCACAGAAATGGAAAAACAAGATTTGATAAATGTTTGCGAAGAAAAAGTTTCTGGAAAAATGTGCAAGTTGCACCATGAGATAGATCATGATTTTATGAGCTACTAGAAATTTGAATCATCAAATTTGGACTTGATTTTATCTGTTTATGGATTTTTGAAGTCTATTGGGAAAAAGAAAAAGGAAATGGGGGCTTTACCCTTATCATGCGTGCAAGGCGCGAGATAGGCAATGGGCCGCCCACTACTCGCCACGCCAAGACGCTGCCGACGCAGAGGCGACTCACGGAGTCGCCTTCCCGAGCGGCGGCGGCGACAGCGAGCCCATTTCCACTTAATGTAATAGGGCCCACCCATCAGCGTCTCACTCGTTGGTCGACGACACGCGGGGCCCGTTGGCAGGCTCGTCCCCAACCTCCCGAGCGGACGCGACGGAGACAGGGGAGGTGTTCGACGGCGATCGCCGGCGCTACGCCACCGCTTCCGTGATCCAGCCACCGCGCGCTTTCGGGAAGCGTGCGCATCCGGATGCCACACCACGGCGCCGATTTCCTCGGAGGGGAGCGGGCCTTCGCCCACGGCGGAGGATGGCATCGGCCATTGCTGGCTTCGAGCGCAGGGGCGTCCCGGGGAAGAGTGGAGGCGATGGGGGGCTTTGTGATGGTGGTGAGGGAGTACTGGACTGGGTAGGGAGAAGAGAGAGGGGTTGTGTTGCCCGAATCCGAGCGGCGGTCGGCGGCGGCTCTCCGGCCATGGGAGGTGCTGGAGAGCACGAGAAGGAGGGGGAGGCTATCCAGGAGGTGCACGTGAGAGAGAGGGGTCCAACAGAGACGAGAGAGAGCTCGAGGGATGCATTAAATAGGCGTGGCCGTGGTGCACCGTGGGCAGCGTGCACGGACGCGCTCGGGGGAGCTCGCAGAGGGGAGGGAGAGAGATTCTAGAGGGGCCGGCAGCGTGCCGTGTCCCGGACACCGAGGCCACCTCGGGAGACATCACCCCGACGCCCAAGGCTGTCGTATGCCCTTGGCATGGGTGAGCTACAGGGCGAGTGAGCACTGTAGCGTGCTCCAGAGCGCGAGCTTTGCAGACACTGGCATTGTTTATGTGCCATGAGCATGTCCTTTTGTGTCTGGGGGTTTCGGGGGTGAGGAAACAAAGGGGTGATGGCCTTGGATGCCCTGGTGAACCACTAGGATAGGAGAGAGGTTGAGGGAGAGAGAGAAAAGAGTTGTCCAGAGAGGGAAAGTGGGGTTTTACCCCTCCCATAATTGATCTATGGACTTGCCATTGCTACTGGACGTGAATGGGGACTATGAGGGGCTGTGGTAAAAAGTTGAGCTCATGGAGAACAAGGAAAGAGGTGAAAACATCAACTTTTAAAAATTAACAGAAGGTGTTTGATGTTGGTTTGGGCAAGAAGATGATTTCCATTTGTCATGAGGCTCCACAGGGTGAAATGGAACACATAATTAGGGCCTTCCACCCATTTGGAGCTCATTTGAAGAAAGTTGACAATGCAACTTTGGTAGACCCTAGAAATTAGCAGAAATGAACTTGTATAGATTTAGTTGAGCAAATCACTTCTCCTTGATGCACCACTTGGTGTGGTGGCCTCATTTGGTCATGTGATCATGCTCACAAAAATTGGGGTCAAGGAGAGAAAGTTGGTAATGCAAAGTTGTTCAAATTTGATTCTGGTCAGAGAGGGTTTTGGGGCACTTTGATCAAGATATCCCTTTCTCCAACCTATGCCATTTGGTCTAGATGCATTATTAGACCATTGGAGCATGTGCACCAAGTTTGAGAACATTTGGACATGTTTGGCAATGTAAAGTTGCTCAAACTTCAAAATAGACAGAAATGGTTTTGAGGGGATTTGATGATGTTATATTGTTCTCCAAGTCATGAGACTTGGCAAGATCATCTAATATGTCATATGTGACATGATAGAATTTTCCTAGAATTTTTGGAGAATATTTCCTTTGTAAATATTTCAAAAGCTTGAAATATCCAGAAAGGGTTTTTGAGGGATTTGACCAATGTTTTGAACATGACCATGTGTTGAAACTCTTATATATGGACAATATATGTCCTATGAGTTTCCTAAATTTTGTCAAATATTTTTGAAGCAATAAAATAATTTTTCCTATTAAAGACCATTTCTGGCCTTAATAAAAAGCTTTTAAATAAAATAGGAAAATAACTTTTAAAATTATATTTTGTGGTTTCGGGTATCCTATATCTAATAGGAGTCAAATATATTTTTGGAAAGATTTTTACTGCCCTTAATTAAGTACTTGCAGTGCAAACCTCAATTTAGGGGTTTTTGAAAAACTAATTTTAGAAAATACTTTTTGGCCAAATTATTTTTGCCAGAAATTATTTTTATATCCTATAAACATGGCATGATCATTGGGAAAGGTTTTTGGAGCAAGGAGATGAAGTATAGGAGTTGGAGGATCTATTTGATTTTTAGAGCACTTGCAAACAGCAGTCAAACATTCAATCAAAGCAAAGACAAAACACTCAAAAGTTTTTGTCAAACCACATTTTAGCATGATTTATTGACTTAAGTGTTGTGACATGAAAATCAGGGTGTGACAGACCTACCCCCCTTACAAGAATCTCGTCCCCGAGATTCCTAGACTAGGCGCGGAAAGGGATATAGAAACTTGGATCTGGGATAGTCTTCAAGTCCTCATGTTATACCTTCGCGTGTAGTGCTCCATTGAGATTGAAGTACTTGATGGTGTGGCTTCGTGTATGACGCTCTCGGTTGATCTAGGTTGCTGAGGGGTCTCTTGCGTTAGGTCAGGTTGGACTAGGGATCGGTGGCTCGGTGGTCAATGTCCTTATTAGCGCTCGGGCTAGCTAGGAAGTTGGAAACACTTCCGGGGTTGTGATGCATGGAAGCATTATGCACCCAGGTAACCTAGGTGGCAACTTCATCTGCTAACTGTCTTCTCTTCGTCTCGTAGTGATCTCAGAAGAGGTTGTTAAATCTTGGAGTGATCTTGCAGAAAGCCGATGAATCTTGGGGCGAGCTTTCCTTTGACATGGAAGCGCTGGGTTCCTTTGAGAGGGGTGACCCGGAGATAAACATGGTCTCCAACCCGGAAGGTCATGTCTCGACGACATGAGTCAGCGTAGTTCTTCTGTCTTGACTTGGCAGTCTTCAAACGCTCTCTGACAAGCTGGACTTGCTCTTCTGCTTCACGAAGGATATCAGGCCCAAAGACAAGTCCTTTTCCGGTCTCTGACCAATTCAGGGGTGTGCGGCACTTCCGTCCGTATAACACTTCAAATGGTGCCATCAGAAGGCTTGCTTGATAACTGTTGTTGTAAGAGAACTCGGCGAAAGGGAGGCAGTCTTCCCACTTAGCTCCATAAGCTAAGACACAGGCTCGGAGCATGTCTTTGAGTATCTAATTTACTCGCTCTGTCTGACCTCCGGTCTGTGGGTGGAAAGCAGTGCTGAGGGACAACTTGGTCCCCATGGCCTCCTGGAATTTCTTCCAAAACCTTGTGGTGAACTGGGTTCCTCGATCTGACACAATCTCCTTGGGAACACCATGAAGGCTCACGATCCGGTTGATGTAGAGACTGGCTAACTGGTTCCCCTTGTAGGTTGTCTTGACAAGAATGAAGTGGGCCACCTTGGTCAAATGGTCAACGATGACCCATATTGAGTTATGTCCCTTGCTTGACCTGGGTAAACCGGTGATGAAGTCCATCCCGACTTTGTCCCACTTCCATTCAGCACCTTGAGGGTTGCAACAATCCGGTGGGTCGCCGATGTTCAGCTTTGACTCTCGGCATCGTCACATTTTGAAACATAGGTGGCAATCTCCTTTTCATCCCGTACACCAAAATCTTCCCTTCGGTCTTGATACATCTTGGTTCCTCCGAGGTGGATGGAATATGGGTGTCATGAGCTTCTTGCAAGATCAGGTTCTTGAGCTCAACCTTGTTGGGCACGCAGATCGATTCCCAAACCACACAATTCCTTCCTCATCCTCGAGAATCCACGAGGCTTTGCTGCCTTGATCTTCCTCTTGATGCCTTCAATACTCTCATGTCCCTTCTGAGCTTCCTTAATATCATCCATCAAGGTAGGCTTAACTTCGAGGTTGGCCAAGAATCCTGGTGCAACCAGTTCCAACCCAAAGCTCTCAAGTTCTTCATGCAAGGCGGGTAGCTTGTCCTTAAGCACAGCATTCAAGGAACAAGCCTTCCTGCTAATGCATCTGCTACCGCATTAGCCTTCCCAGGGTGGTATTGAACACTGAGGTCATAGTCTTTGATCAACTCCAGCCATCTTCTTTGCCTCGTGTTCAATTCCCTTTGAGTGAAAATATACTTCAGACTTTTGTGATCCGTGTATATCTCACATCGCTTCCCTAAGAGGTATTGTTGCCATGTCTTCATGGCATGAACCCATCTTTGCTAGCTCAAGGTCATGAGTAGCATAGTTTTCTTCATGAGGCCGTAGTTGCCTTTGAGAGGAGTGGCTTGCAAATATGCACGGTCTTCAACGCGAAGCTCACTCCTTGACGACGGTGGTTGGTATAGTTCTTCCTCCTTGACATGGCGGTCTTGGATGTTCCCTAACCAGCTGATCAACTCTTCTTCCGTCTTCATGTGGACATACATGTCCTCAAGTAAGGATGATGATTAACTTGCCCAAGTACTCTATGAAGTATTTGGGGTTCGTAGAGCGGGCTGAGGCATTGGTGAGGGTCACGGTTGAGCATTGGTCGAGGTCTTATTGATCTAGAGCCAAGACCCAAGGTCACGATTCAACCGCGTTGTGGCTTGGTAGGGCATAAGGGTTTCAAGGATTCCAGTGTGCGAGTGAAAATTTATCATCCCATCCTTGAGCACAGTTTCTGAGATGCCAATTGTTCTACTTAGTCCTGAAACAGATCACCTTATACTATTGAAAGCATCATTAGTATAGGTCAACTCCAGTCATTACTCATGCTAATCATATCCTCATGACTCCCAAGAGGAGGTCTAACAAAATCACATATGTCTACGATCCCCAAACTCATGTGTGTAGCTACCCCTAAAAATCCATGGGTAGAACATACAAGCTTGGATTTAATATCCACCATCCAAGTGCTCAGTCTATTGACCCAAGGTCCATACTGGTGCATCTCTATCCTAAGGAAACACGTCATATGCCACTCCAAGATCTTGTTTCCTTCCTATGAATCAACTCCAACAACCTGTTAACTTCCATTAATCATTTGCATAATCCATTAATTCTACTGAATCCAACGCCTATCTTTGGTGTTCCACATGATCTTCTAAAGTCCTTATAATCCCCAGATACTTGAAAAGGCTATCTCTACTATAGTCAGTCCACCAATTTCCATTATCATGGTCAAGTAACCTCCAAGGTCAAGTTTATATCAACTCCGACAATTAATCCAAATCTGCTAGTTTATTGTCCACTGAGAAATATGGTATCATGATCGAGATCATCAGCCTAAATCCAATTTACTCCGAACCATGTAGACATACTCAGCATCTATATTCATCTAGAATCACCTACTTAAATCCAAATCTCTTGTCCAACGAGAATTCCTACATGATCCCCAAGCCATTTACGTAGTAACAACTATCTCCTAACAATATCCCATGGCCAAGTTGAATCCTTATTCTTCCAAGAATTTCAGCTTGCGGTCTTAATTGTCCCACTAATTCCAATTTACTCAGGGGTAATGAAAGCTATGCCAATCTATACTCATGATCCCACCAAGTTCATCTATCAACATGAAAGCCTCATAATCCACCAAGTCTCAGATAATTCCTCAAGGTCACTGATATAAACTCACCAAGTCATCTGTCCTCAAATCCCATATCCTCAAACTGGTCTTCCCTATGGCATCATCAGTTTTGGTGCTATCTTAGGAAGATAATGTGCCCATTCACTATGTCCACTAGTTCCATAATGAACCCAGTGACAAGCAAGGTTACAGAGGCTTAACAGATTCTCTTGCAATTCCATAGGTTAAGCTTATGGTTAAGGTTTCGAGCTGGGGTATCTTATGAAGTCTTGAACGGTCTAGGAATTGGGTTTCTAATCTTGAGGTGTAAACATACGAGGTTGTACTTGGTCGAGGAGGTTGTGGCAAAAGTCTTCAGTGCTAGTTGGTTGTCGAAGTAGAATCCTCGGCGTACCTTGTCTTGCCGATCTTCAGTTGAGGAGAGAGAGATGAGAGGGAAGAGTAGCATAGAGGAGGGAAATGCCTAAAGGGGGTTCTATAGTGCAGGTGCAAACAATCAGGTGAAAAAGGGGCCAACTCAAACAACAAAATAAGGCAAGTGATATGGTCGCGTACTTGTTGCCTAGGGCAAAAGGGGCGACTGATATCAAGAACACAGACAAATAAAAACAAGCAACACACTCATGGTTCTACTCGAACCATCATACAGACTCGACTGCGCATAGGGGGTACACGACTCATCCTACCCTAGGGGTCCTCGGACTCTATAGTCGTGCCTTGTGCCTCGTGCACTCTCCCGGGTTTTCCTCAGGTGTTGCTACGTCTCTTGTAGTTGTTCGATGAAACAATCCGGGTTGAGCTTGAAGAGTCTTCAACAACTTCTTGCCTGTTGAAGTGATGGGGTGAAGGTGGCTCCTCATAACTGGCATTGACTTGGTCTTCCATTGTCTTCTCAATCATGAAGATCCCTTTTTGTCTTCTAAGCCGTTGATGGTACCAGGTAGGTAATCCTTTATGCAATGACATATCAAGGCATAATAGAGGTCCATCATGTCGGTTACATTGATGATAACTTCGACACCAAGAGCGGGGGGATGAGGAGAACCGTTTTCCTGCTCACTATGGTGAGGCGGACCAAATGGCTAGGTTCTCATCCATCGGTGGTTGCCGATACAACAACGGTAGTGATAGGGTTACTCTATTAGCGATGCATATCATGTTCTTGCATAACCTATGCCCTGGTCGTCGTAGGCTAAGGTTGCATCATCTTGGAGCAGTGTCAAGGGTGTTGCCATCTCACAGGTCTTGTGTCCTCATTCCTCGAGGATGTATCTTACATTGGTATCATCTTGTTGTGATGTCGCCAATCTTGTGTTCAGGAGATGTGGGTGAATGTCTGGCAAGGCATCATCCTTCCAGATTATCCACGAGGATTACAAGGAATCCTGTGGTCAGGGGCATAAGGGTTCTAGCGACCAAAGGTTTTGAAGGGGAAGAGACCAATAAGGAAAGTATACCTTAGTTTTCGAAAAACTGAGAAGAGAAGAGAAGTACAGATAGTTTTGAAAACTAGTAGTTGTTTTGGAAATAATTTTTACCCTAACTAACAACCATGCTAACTAAGGCTTCCTATAGTCGGGATGGCTCGATACCAGACTCTGTGGGGACCCGACTCATAAGTCGTGATCACCGAATGCTGCGTGTCTGATGATCCCGAGATCAATGCTCACTTGAACACACGAAGCTGAATAACAAGAGTCTTACATCCATACATACCGTATTACACAAGTAGGACCCTTATGGTCAAGTCTTGAGTATATCATCGCAGCGGAAATCTTAAATCGATAACTTGGACCCATGCCATCCGCCTTAACCCTACGGGCATTACGACCGAAGCGTCCTAGCTCGCACGTTAAATCATCAAGTGTTCTTCATCACATCCTGTTCTTCCATGCCTGGTCAATTAAATAACCAGTGGCAAGCCAATGAGTACTTTGAATGTACTCGCAAGCAACCTATGTCTTGGTTCAAGATACAACAGTGCATGATATAGGTAAATTTTTGCGGAAAGCTAGTTTTGAGTGCAATGACATGTTCAACAACTTGTAAGGCATGCATCAAGAGAATTCAAGTAACCATGAGGACAGGTTACAGACATCAACATAAATAGAGTGGGCACCAACCCATTTATCATAAATGGAGTGGGCACCAACCCATCTCAATCGTGTCAAGTCCTTTGACTTGACCCAAGTCATTTCCATCATCACACACACACACTGGGTTTGTCAACAAGTGGACGTAGCCCAAGAGCGGTTACCCAACTGTCCTTGACCGTGGAAACGGCTATTCGAATAGTTTTACACTCTGCAGAGGTTGCACACTTTACCCACTAGATCCGTGGAACTTCCGTGTCATCCACGACCCGCGGTACCTCAAGTACCCGGGGTAAGCACCCGATCACTACCTTTCCCTAGAAGACACTAACATGGAGTCCACTCGATTGGTAGTAACCCCCGTGCCAAACATTTCACATCATAAAGTTGTGGAGCCTCGCTCCCATATTCATCACATACCACAAGCACGGGGTACCAACGGTGTGTCTGGTGCCCTGTGAAAACAGTCATGGCCGCCCTACAGCACGACCCGTCCCAAGAGAGAGCACCAACTCTCCCCGTCACTAATAATGCGGGCTCCAAGCTAGTATCGGTCTAGGTACTCAATAATGCCCTTTCCCATATAAGGGTAGAGTGGTCGCGCATGTAAGGTTGGAATAACGGTCGCAACTCCGACCAATCCGTTTTGAAAACAACACACACTTTCCTTGGCACACCACTTCGTCATCAAGTGGTCACCCATCTCATCATCTCCCTCGGGCATAAGTGGCACCCGACGGGGTTTTCGAAAAGACCTTTGAAATCACTCTGCCTCCTTCACCATGCATAAACCCATCCCTTTTGCGTAGCATCTACATTAGCATCCTATCTACTCCCACCGGCATAACCCTCATAACAAGGTAGGGCCATGCACAATGCAAGTATCAACGAGGAATGTAGCCGAGGCAACCAACCACGTGGTTCACCATCTCATCATGATTCCGATGCAACAAGTATAACGAACCATATGGCATGTATAAGAAGGTTTCATAAACATGGTCAAAGGGCTGCTTGCCTGTTTCAACAAAGTCTTCGAGGTCTTCAATGTCTCTGGTCCAACTCCGAGCATTTCGTCTACTTCGTCCACTATCGTCGAATGCAACCATAATAAGCAACACAACAAGGCAGGAAATAAAAGTGCTCTAAAAATATGAGTTGGACTTTTCTAGGATACCTCTGGTCATATGAGGGATGACCAAAGTGGTTTCATTTGGATTTGATGAATGGATACCTCTGAACATTTTGATATGGTGGAATCAAGGGGTTTATGGATTTGCAAGAAGTGTACAGAAATATATTTTTGGAAAATGAGCAAAGGCACCCATTTAACAAAGGATGATTTTAGAAGCATCTAGGAATTGGTTTCTTTGGATTTGGAGTTGAGATGATTTTCCTATGAATTTGCAAAGTTGTCAAGTATGAAGAAATGGCTCATTATTTTGTGGTGTCTGAAAGTATTAATAAAATGTTCATAAACTAAGTTATGAACTTAGATGCATCCAGGAATTTGAATCATGGCATTTGGATCAACTATGAGCCCTCTGTGATTTTCTAAAGTTCATCACAGAAATGGAAAAACAAGATTTGATAAATGTTTGCGAAGAAAAAGTTTCTGGAAAAATGTGCAAGTTGCACCATGAGATAGATCATGATTTTATGAGCTACTTGAAATTTGAATCATCAAATTTGGACTTGATTTGATCTGTTTATGGATTTTTGAAGTCTACTAGGAAAAAGAAAAAGGAAATGTGGGCTTTACCCTTATCATGCGCGCAAGGCGCGAGATAGGCAACGGGCTGGCCCAGCTACTCGGCCACGCGCACGCTGTCGACGTAGGAGGCGCACTCACGGGAGTACGCCTTCCCCGAGCGAAGGCGGCAACGGGCAGAGCCCGTTTCCACTTAACAGAATGGGGCCCACCCGTCAGCGTCTCACTCTTGTTGGCTGACCGACACGCGGGGCCCGCTGGCAGGCTCGTCCCCAACCTCCCGCGCGGGCGCGACGGAGACAGGGGAGGCGTTCGACGGCGACTGCCGGCGCTACCGGCCACCGTTTCCCGTGATCCACCCACCGGCGTGCTCGGGGAAGCGTGCCGCATCCGGGATGCCACACTACGGGCGCCAGTTTCCTCGGAGGAGGCGGGCCTCGCCCTGGCGGAGGATGGCATCGGCCATTGCGGCCGAGAAGCGAGGGCGTCGAGGAAGAGTGGAGGCGATGGGGGCTTTGTGATGGTGGTGAGAATCTTGGAGTGGGTAGGGAGAAGAGAGAGGCTGTGGTGCCCGAATCCGGCGGCGGTCGGCGGCGGCTCTCCGGCCATGGGAGGTCCGGAGAGCACGAGAAGGAGGTGAGGCTGTCCAGAGGTGTGGAGAGAGAGGGTCCAACAGAGGCGAGAGAGAGCTCGAGGATGCATTAAATAGGCGTGGCTGTGGTGCACCGTGGGCAGCGTGCAGACGCGCTTCGGGAGCTTCGAGGGGAGGAGAGAGATTCGAGGGGGCGGCGGCGTGCCGTGTCCGGACGCCGAGGCCACCTTGGGAGACATCACCCGACGCCCAAGGCTGTCGTATGCCCTTGGCATGGGTGAGCTACTGATCGAGAGAGCACTCAGATGGCGTGCTCAAGCTTGAGCTTTGCAGACACTGGCATTGTTTATGTGCCATGAGCATGTCCTTTTGTGTCTGGGGGTTTCGGGGGTGAGTAAACAAAGGGGTGGTGGCCTTGGATGCCCTGGTGAACCACTAGGATAGGAGAGAGGTCGAGGGAGAGAGAGAAAAGAGCTGTCCAGAGAGGGAAAGTGGGGTTTTACCCCTCCCATAATTGATCTATGGACTTGCCATTGCTATTGGACGTGAATGGGGACTATGAGGGGCTGTGGTAAAAAGTTGAGCTCATGGAGAACAAGGAAAGAGGTGAAAACATCAACTTTTAAAAATTAACAGAAGGTGTTTGATGTTGGTTTGGGCAAGAAGATGATTTCCATTTGTCATGAGGCTCCACAGGGTGAAATGGAACACATAATTAGGGCCTTCCACCCATTTAAAGCTCATTTGAAGAAAGTTGACAATGCAACTTTGGTAAACCCTAGAAATTAGCAGAAATGAACTTGTATAGATTTAGTTGAGCAAATCACTTCTCCTTGATACACCACTTGGTGTGGTGGCCCCATTTGGTCATGTGATCATGCTCACAAAAATTGGGGTCAAGGAGAGAAAGTTGGTAATGCAAAGTTGTTCAAATTTGATTCTGGTCAGAGAGGGTTTTGGGGCACTTTGATCAATATATCCCTTTCTCCAACCTATGCCATTTGGTCTAGATGCATTATTAGACCATTGGAGCATGTGCACCAAGTTTGAGAACATTTGGACATGTTTGGCAATGTAAAGTTGCTCAAACTTCAAAATAGACGAGAAATGGTTTTGAGGGATTTGATGATGTTATCTTGTTCTCCAAGTCATGAGACTTGGCAAGATCATCTAATATGTCATATGTGACATGATAGAATTTTCTGGAAGTTTTGGAGAATATTTCCTTTGTAAATATTTCAAAAGCTTGAAATATCGTAAAGGGTTTTTGAGGATTTGACCAATGTTTTGAACATGACCATGTGTTGAAACTCTTATATATGGACAATATATGTCCTATGAGTTTCCCTAAATTTGTTCAAATATTTTTGAAGCAATAAAATAATTTTTCCCTATTAAAGACCATTTCTGGCCTTAATAAAAAGCTTTTAAATAAAATAGGAAAATAACTTTTAAAATTATATTTTTGTGGTTTCTGGGTATCCTATATCTAATAGGAGTCAAATATATTTTTGGAAAGATTTTTACTGCCCTTAATTAAGTCCTTGCAGTGCAAACCTCAATTTAGGGGGTTTTGAAAAACTAATTTTAGAAAATACTTTCTGCCAAATTATTTTTGCCAGAAATTATTTTTATATCCTATACACATGGCATGATCATTGGGAAAGGTTTTTGGAGCAAGGAGATGAAGAATAGGAGTTGGAGGATTTATTTGATTTTTAGAGCACTTGCAAACAGCAGTCAAACATTCAATCAAAGCAAAGACAAAACACTCAAAAGTTTTTGTCAAACCACATTTTAGCATGATTTATTGACTTAAGTGTTGTGACATGAAAATCAGGGTGTGACATGTGGAGGGGGGTCACGACCCCCTCCCCACCCCCTGCTCGGCCTCGCGCTAACGCACGCAGTGCGCTTGGTTGAGAGGCGCAGTGCGGACATTCTGTTTTTTCCATCAAAGGGGACGCGCGCAAAACCACCCCCACCCCCCACACCCTAAGATAGACAGGGGGGCGACGGGGTATGACGGACTCGCCTACGCATGCGGAGCCACGGCAAGCCGCGTCGCCGCCTGCTCCGGCTCGTTCCAGGCTCGGCCTCGCAGGGGGGTGTGGACGGGGGTCACGACCCCACATCCCCACCCCCTGCTCGGCCTCGCCCTAACGCACGCAGTGCGCTTGGTTGACAGGCTCAGTGCGGACATTCTGTTTTTTCCATCAAAGGGGACGCGCGCAAACCCCCCCCCCCCCACACCCTAAGATAGACAGGGGGGCGACGGGGTATGATGGACTCGCCTACGCATGCGGCGCCGCGGCAAGCCGCGATGCCGCCTGCTCCAGCTCGTTCCAGGCTCGGCCTCGCAGGGAGATGGGGAGGGGGGTCTCGACCCCCTCCCCAACCCCTGCTCTGCCTCACGCTAACGCACGCAGTGCGCTTGGTTGACAGGCGCAGTGCGGACATTCTGTTTTTTCCATAAAAGGGGTTGCGCACAAAACCACCCCCCCCACACACACACCCTAAGATAGACAGGGGGCGATGAGGTATGACGGACTCGCCTATGCATGCGGCGACGCGGCTACCGCCGCTCCCCACCACCTGCTCGGCCTCGCGCTAACGCACGCAGTGCGCTTGGTGGACAGGCACAGTGCGGACATTCTGTTTTTTCCAAAAGGGGATGCGCGCAAAACAACCCCCCCACACACCCTAAGATAGACAGGGGGCGACGGGGTATGACGGACTCGCCTACGCATGCGGCGCCGCGGCAAGCCGCGTCGCCGCCTGCTCCGGCTTGTTCCAGGCTCGGCCTCGCAGGGGGATGTGGAGGGGGGTCATGACCGCCCTCCCCACCCCCTGCTCGGCCTCGCGCTAACGCCGCAAAGGCGCTTGGTTAACAGCGCAAAGGCGGACATTCTGTTTTTTCCATCAAAGGGGACGCGCGCAAAACCACACCCACACCCTAAGATAGATAGGGGCGACGGGGTATGACGGACTCGCCTACGCATGCGTCGCCGCGGCAAGCCGCGTCGCTGCCTGCTCCGGCTCGTTCCAGGCTCGGCCTCGCAGGGGGATGTGGAGGGGGGTCACGAACCCCCCTCCCCACCCCCTGCTCGGCCTCGCGCTAACGCACGCAGTGTGCTTGGTTGATAAGCGCGTCAGGCGGACATTCTGCTTTTTCCATCAAAGGGGCAGCGTAAAACCACCCCCACACCCCAAGATAGGCAGGCGACGGGTATGACGGACTCGCCTCGCATGCGGCGCGCCGCGACGCTGCTCCGGCTCATTCCAGGCTCGGCCTCACATGGGGGTGTGGAGGGGGGTCACGACCCCTCCCCACCCCTGCTCGGCCTCGCGCTTAACGCACTTGAGGCGCTTGGTTAACAGCGCAAGGCGGACATTCTGTTTTTTCCATCAAAGCGGGCGGGCGCAAAACCACCCCCCACACCATAGGATAGACAGGGGGCGACGGGGTACGACGGACTCGCCTACGCATGCGGCGCCGCGGCAAGCCACGTCGCCGCCTGCTCCGGCTCGTTCCAGGCTCGGCCTCGCAGGGGGATGTGGAGGGGGGTCACGACCCCCCTGTGCACCCCCTGCTCAGCCTCGTGCTAACGCACGCAGTGCGCTTGGTTGACAGGCGCAGTGCGGACATTCTGTTTTTTCCTTCAAAGGGGACACGCGCAAAGCCGCCCCCCACACACAAACCCTAAGATAGGCGAGGCGGCAGTCTGGTCGACTTCGCCTACACTGCGGCACCGCGGCAAACCAGCGTCGCCGCTGCTCCGGCTTCGTTCGGGCTCGGCCTCGCGAAGGATGTGGAGGGGTCATGACCCCTCCCCCCTGCGCCGCCTCGCTTAACGCACGCAAAGGCGCTTGGTTGATAAGCGCAATCACGGACATTTTGTTTTTCCATCAAAGTGCACGCAAGAACCCCCCCCCACACACACCCTAATATAGGCAGGCGGCGGGGTATAGCGGACTCGCCTACGCATGCGGCACCGCGGCAAGTCGCGACGCCGCCTGCTCCAGCTCGTTCCAGGCTCAGTCTCGCAGGGGGATGTGGAGGGGGGGTCACGACCCCACCTCCCCACCCCCTGCTCGGCCTCGTGCTAACGCACGCAGTGCGCTTGGTTGATAGGCTCAGTGCGGACATTCTGTTTTTTCCATCAAAGGGTACGCGCGCAAAACCACCGCCCCACACACCCTAAGATAGACAGGGGGCGACGGGGTATGACGGTCTCGCCTACGCATGCGGCGCCGCGGCAAGACGCATCGCCGCCTGCTCCGGCTCGTTCCAGGCTCGGCCTTGCAGGGGGATGTGGAGGGGGGATCACGACCCCCCCACCCCTGCCGGCCTCACTCGACGCACGCCTTGATGCGCTTGGTTAACAGCGCAGTGTGGACATTCGTTTTTTCATCAAAGGGGCCACAAGAAACCACCCCCACACCCTAAGATAGGCAGGGGCGGCGGGGTATAGCCGGACTTCGCCACGCATGCGGCGCTGCGGCAAGCAGCGTCGCCGCTGCTCAGCTCATTCGAGCTCGGCCTCGCGAAGGATGTGGAGGGGTCACGACCCTCCCCACCCCTGCCGGCCTCGCGCTTAACGCACGCAAAGGCGCTTAGTTGATAAGCGCAGTCACGGACATTCTGTTTTTCCATCAAAGGGGACGCGCCAAAACCACCCCCCACATCCTAAGATAGGCAGAGGCGACGGGGTATCGCGGACTCGCCCTCGCATGCGGCGCCACGGCAAGCAGCGTCGCCGCTTCTCCGGCTCGTTCGAGCTCGGCCTCGCGAGGATGTGGAGGGGTCACGACCCCCCCCCCCCTGCTCGGCCTTGCGCTAACACATGCAGTGCGCTTGCTTAACAGGCGCAGTGCGGACATTCTATTTTTTCCATCAAAGGGGACGCGCGCAAAACCACCCCCACACCCTAAGATAGACAGGGGGCGACGGGGTATGACTGACTCGCCTACGCATACTGCGCCGCGGCAAGCCGCGTCGCAGCCTGCTCCGGCTCGTTCCAGGCTCGGCCTCACAGGGGGATGTGGAGGGGGGGTCACGACCCCCCCTACCCAGCCCCTGCTCGGCCTCACGCTAACGCACGCAAAGGCGCTTGGTTAACGGTAGCAGGCGGACATTCATTTTTTCCATCAAAGGGACAGCGCAAAACCACCCCCCACACACGCATACACCCTAAGATAGGCAGGCGGCGGGTATGCGGACTCGCCTCTGGATCGGGCGCGCGGCAAGCAGCGTCGCCGCTTCTCCGGCTCGTTCGAGCTTGGCCTCGCGAGGATGTGGAGGGTCACGACCCCCTCCCACCCTCGCTCGGCCTCGCTAACGCACCCCACCATGTACCTTAGCGTACAAACAAATAAAAAAACCAACTACAAAACGCAACTATAGGAAAAAATTATGTGTTTTTTGTTCTGGCAAAAAAAAAGCAGTTCGGTGTCATAAAGCAATGCAGTTTCGGCATGCACACACGTGCAGCACTTTGCTTGAATGCCAAAAAATGCAGTTCTCTTATATTGGACAAAGAAGTTCGGCATCAAATGCGATACAGTTCATCGAACACATATCATACATATAAGCGTGACAAAATGCCGATTCGATAGACCGTGGTCGTCAACAAAAATAAAATTATACACTTATATATATTGTATCGATTATTGATATAAAATACACGTACATATACAAATTCATCCACATGCCTTTGCCGCATAAGCGAACAAGAAGAAACACAACGACAAAAAAGTCTTTTTCATCCATAGTCAAGACACACAAACACAACATCAAAACATAGCTATTGTCCACGCACGACCTTTTGCACCCAAGAGAAAAACGATTGCCCCAAATGGATATTATGCGTCTGATCTGCGTCCATGATTGCGACAGGGAAGTGAGCCCGAGGTCCGCAATCAGTTCACGTAACTCAAGAGGCATGTCTTCATAACACAACATGTTCAAAGGGTGAGCAAAGGTGGAACATGTACTCCGCCTTCAATCTTCAAAAGCGGTGAAAAAAGGAAAACAAATGCAAACAAGTGATTAAAAAAGGTTGTCATAAAGAACAAAAAGTAAAAGAAAGCAGAGAAGCATTACGTCGGTTCAAAATTTTCTCAACTAGGCGTTGGCGTCATACAAGCTGCGTCATCCTCGAGCATAGATTCCACACTCATTTGCTCCTCATATTTGCACGACCGGGTAAGATGGCTTCTCTGCCAATTTAACCCAGTCAGGAAGGTTCCTCGATTTATACATTTTTTCACCATAAATCGCCTTCAGCAGCTGAGTCATCCTCCTCATCTGGCAAAAAAAAGAAGCACAAGGTAAGAATAACACACATCACGGATCAAAAAGTTGATATTCAAACGAACCCAAAAAAAAGTTGTTCTCAAACATCTAAACAATCCCTCTTTTAAGTACACATGAGAAAAATGCAGTTCTGTCGCATATATGTTGAAGTTCACTACATAAACAATTGCAGTTTATAAAAAATACAGTGGGAGAAACACAAAGAAAGCTTTACGGTTGGCAAAGAAAAAATAACATACCACTTCAGTGCAATCTGCGTGGTAGTCAGTCCTGCGCCACCTTGTCGTGACATCAGGATGGCGGTGTACTTCCTCTTGTCATGGATATCAAGGTGCAGCGATTTGGTTCATCGTGTATAAGGAATAATGACCATCCTTCAATCGCGGCATCATAATCTGTTCGCATAAAAAAATGAAATCAAAAGTTCTTTCGACACGTACCACCAGGACCACTGTTCCAAAAATAACTATAAAAAGAAATGCAACAAACCAGGAAAAATACATGACAAATAACAATGAATTTACCAGTTTTGCATCCAACAGGTTTGCGCCGTCGTTCACAAAAAATTTGAACTCCTTAACTGCATCTTCTAAAACAAACGAGCTATGCACAACTGGCAACACAGGATTTCCGTCATTATCTCTCGCCACAGAGGTTTCCATTTGAAGAACGTACTGTACACAAAAAAGAACAAAAAAAGGACATGAAAAAAAGAATAAACAATGCAAGCAGGCATGGACATGAAAAAGCCAGTGCAGTAGGAAAGAATGACAGCAAACGTTTACCGTGATAAATAAAGGTGAAAGTAGCAAACGTTCACCGGATTGATAAGCTAAACCCAATTCAGGGTCTTGCTTCCAGTACTTGATGACAAAATCCATGATATACGAATCCATTAAAGCTCCTTTGCCAAATGTATCATAGATATAGTCAAAATTGTAAGTATCGACATCATGACCAAAAGGACCATGCACCATAAAGAACGCGTTCCTGCAGTAAACATACACAGATGGGATCAATAAAATTAGAACTAAAATCAAAACACACAAAAAGCATGAAAGGGCACACGCATCACATAAAAAACTTACTCGCGGTGTTTGGTTACAAAATCTTTCTTTGAGAACAAGATCCTTTATTTTAATCGCCTCATCCATATATCTGAACCTCGGAGGCTTCAATTTCTCTATAGAGCATCTCAACTTCAAAGCCCTCTCACCTGCCCTGTTGTTCGAAAATACTTCAACCTCATCCAAATGAGGACGATTAATTGCTGCACTCCTAGTCCTAGTTACACGTGCACACAGTGTAACAAAATCATCATCATCAACATCATATACATCATGTGGAGAGCTAGGTCGAGAGACACTTCCACCATCAGGTCCAGACGCCACATTTGTGTTCAAACCAGAATTATCTGGAGAGATTTCAATGACACAATCCTCCATAACCACATTAGAACCCTGGGACTCAAACAGTGACGTACAGTCTTCATGAAGCCCCCAATCAAAACCTAAAAACGTGCAGAAAAAACATGGAAGCACTCAGTACAAAACACAAGAACTTAAAAACATGTATAGAGAAAAAATAGAATGCAGCCCACTGTTGTATACATCAATGCAACCCACATATCTACAGCAATGCAGCACACATATAAATAACAATGCAGCCCACTTCTCTACATCAATGCAGCCCACACTTGTATAAAGCAATGCAGCCCACATATAAAAGAACAATGCAGCCCACTGTTGTATACATCAATGCAGCCCACATCTCTACAGCAATGCAGCCCACATATAAAATAACAATGCAGCCCACTGTTGTATACATCAATGCAGCCCACATCTCTACAACAATGCAGCCCACATATAAAATAACAATGCAGCCCACTTCTCTACAGCAATGCATCCCACACTTGTATACAGCAATGCAGCCCACATATAAAATAACAATGCAGCCCACTGTTGTATACATCAATGCAGCCCACATATAAAATAACAATGCAGCCCGCACTTGTATACAACAATGCAGCCCACATATAAAATAACAATGCAGCCCACTTCTCTACAGCAATGCAGCCCGCACTTGTATACAGCAATGCAGCCCACATATAAAATAACAATGGAGCCCACTTGCCCATAAAGAAGCGGAACCAAGCAGTAGTCAAAAATAAAATAAAGCAAGGATAAAGAAGTTCAATAAAACAACCTTTATCTGCAAAAAAAAGAAGTGATATTAAATCAAGGCAACACTTCCTCGATGTTAGCCAGCTATAGAGCATGGCCTTTCTGATGTAGCCAATGTGCTCCACCCCAAACTTAGCAACTTGAACACCATCCCATGTCTGCAAGAATTGAAACATATAGAATCCACAATCATGCCTACAATAAAAAAATAAAAACATCAGTTTCACAAAAATTAAGTGAAAAAAAAACTTGAACGGTATGACACAGAAGGGCTGTAAAGAACGCACCCATTTGGCTGCAATGGGACAATGACATGTTTCAACACAAATCCATCAAGTGTGGGAGGATTTAGCGGCTCATCAGAACTCAAGCTACCTTCTTTCCATGCACGCTTGATATTTTTAACCATCCTCCTAAAAACCCTGACCGCATCAGGGCTGCCAGGTTTGTTGAGCGAGTCAAGAAATTCAAACCGCCTTTCTTTCACATTTAACGCAACTACACAATAATGACCAACACCATCCCTCGTATCTGGCGGATCAAAAGTTGCAAAAGGACCTGTTGGAAGCATGAAAAAATAAATAAAATTATTATAACAAGAAAAAACAGAACGCTATAAAAACAAAACAGGCAAAATACACATAAAAAGTCTCTCACCATATCCTTTTTATCAACACGCTCCTCGGCTTTTGAAGAGAACATCATTTTAACACTCCTGCCCATAGTACCACCATTCCAAATATTTGTCTGCCAAATCAAAACCAAAAATCAAATAAGCAAAACAAGTAAATGCATGAAATCGAAAAGTAAATAAAAAATAAAACAAAAATTTCTGCATTCTTACACAAATATGGTGCGGACAACCATTGTCGGAGATCTCTTAAACTTATCTACCAAAAAAGAAACCCCAAGATTTACAAGCCTTGTAGTGAGCATCCCTTTATCCCAAAAGGATTGACCAACCGCCAATGCTAATATCACCCATCTCAGCTTTTAAAAGCAATCATGTCCTGAATTTTTCATGAAAAACTCAAACATAAGATACTAAAAAATAACAACAAATAAAAGCGGGTAAATACAAAAATTAGATAATACATATGAACAAAACAATTTCTAAAAAACCATACTTCTTGTTCTTGTCCTTCTGAGCCCTTGTAACAGCAGCGTACAACTCATTGTATCTTTTCAGAAGAGCTGGATCAATGCTCAACGGTGTCACAACAGGGAGTTCATCATCTGCATTAAAAAAGATGAAGTTCACTTATCCAAACAATGAAGTTTAAATATTACGATAAGGGAATTCTGCTAGCTGTTTTGAAAATCATAGACAAAAGATCAAAGTTTCACTTATCATTTAACATCTAATACAGATACCATAGTAATTAAACAACATGAATGAGAAAAACATCAAACTGCACCGTTAAAAAATCTCTTGCCTTGATGTCGAGTCTTGAGTCTTTGTTCTTGTAATCGAGCAAAATATTTTCTTGCATAGGTTGCGACGAATCCACCACAACCTCACTGGACTTTCCTTCTGCAGCAACATTAGCATTCTCTCGATTTACAACAGTCTGGTCAACAGCAGCTTCCTTAGATACTTCAACTACATGAGGCTCCACTATCAATACTTCTGGAACATCATTGGACACCAGAGACACAGGGGAAGAAACAACACTAGCAGCAGGGGCAACATTCTCCAGTGGCTTTTCAATGCCAACATCAGAATCTTCATGCCGACTGGTGGGAACAGCATCATGGGATCCTTGAGCTACAGAAGGATCTGCACACTCAACGGCAACCGATACAGAAGCATCAACACTGGCATGGCCATCAACAACACAACTGCCCTGATTCAGATCAACGTGGACTTCCACATTTTGTTCTCCAACCTGTGGAAAGTTTAAAAAACACCCAATAACACAAAAATAAGCATGGGGATAACTAACACAACAACACACAGCACACTTATGTCAAAAGACTGCTGGCAACACACATAACAAATACAGTCCACATATACAAAACAACACCAACACACGTGTTTCAAACACAACTACAACTGCAACCCACGTATACATAAAAAAAGAATGCAGTTCAATTTGACAAACGCTGCAGTTCAGTTATGTTAAATACTGAAGCTCACTTATGTAAATAAGTATGGATCACGCATGCCAAAAAGAACTGCAGTTCACTTCTGTCAAACAGTGAAGATCACACATGTAAAACTATTGCAGCTAACATACGCAAATGAAAATGCATATGAATGAACATAACTGCGTACATCAAGTTTATAACAGACAACAAAAAATTAGATTACAACCCACTAACAGAACAAGTAATACAACTATACCTTATCAGTTACAACATCAAGAGGGGACGCTGCATCACCCAAGACCTCATCCTTCCCAGAGCCATCGTAAGTCTCTTTGTGCACATCACGAGCAGTGACACCAGTCCATGGGCATAGAACAAAACAAAAAAGAGAAATAAGATGGTACCGACCAAAAAAGAAAAAACTCCAACCATGCACAAGCAGTACACACTTCACAACAGAGAAGTACACAAAAAAAATATGGGAACCAAACAAATGTAAGTTCAAAGAAAAAGGGAAGCATGGCAGAACAGACATGGCAGGAGTATTTATACCTGACCAACTCCATCGTCTCTAGTTCCATCGACACCAGAAGATTCCACTCCAGCCTATAACAAAAAAATAGTGAGGAGCGGTCAACATAATACACAAAAAAGAGCTCCAAAGCCACAAAAAACATAGAACATACATTATCAGCGCCAACGCCAGCGTCCTGACAGATCATTTCATCCACAATATGCCCAGCATCCTTCTCATACCGACCGCATTTTTCTTCTTGTGAATGTCTCAATTGAGCATACGAAGAACGAACATTTGTCACTACAATCTTCAGGCTTTCAATCACACCACAATCAAAATTGTGAGCAACAACAATATCTTCATCTCGTGGGCCATGGCCAACAGGGAAAAAACCAAGAATCGTCCTCAACTTTGTCACGAGAGGTTGGCAAATCTTGATCGACTTCAAAACCTTGGAAGAAGCTCATCAATCTCCTCATACTTTTGCCGCCAACAAATGTCATTTATAAGAGCTTGTATTATCAAACATCTGTCGAGGCATGAAACCACAGTATGCGGCACCTCATCATCACAGCCAGGAAGCTGACTATAGATAGGCTCATAAAACCTATCATGAGTGCTAGGCCCCGCGATCGAGCTGCCGTGTACAAGCGCAACAGACGGTTGTACACAATATCACCGACGCCTTCCTTTGCAAAAAAGAGAACACGCAAAGAGAAGTACACATGTGAGTACTAGAATAGTTCACATTTATAATGATTGCACATTTTTTTAAAAAAAAATCTGATATTAAAAAATTAGGTGCACTAACCGGCAGCTTCCCAAATTTGTAACTTTCCAAGTAAATCTTTCTCTTCACAAGCACATCCTCATTGTACAACTTCATCAGGTCCTTGGTCATCGGTGGGGACGCGTGGCATCAACGTGTGCATGGTGAAAATTTTGAAGCTTCAAGCGATCAAGATACATAATCAGGGGGACAATGGCACAACCCTCTGCACAATTCTGCTTGCTGCCTTCTGATTGCCACCTAACCACAGCTGCCTGCAACTCATCAACAACAAGCTGACAAAAGTCCATCTGAGCCATAGCTGCATAATCCATGTTCTCTACCATCGCAGCAACTCAACCCAAACGAACTACAGGCCCCGGGCACAGCAAATTCTGGCAAAGTATAAAGAAGAACACCTTCACAGCAAGGTCAACACTCACATAATCATCTTCCTCCACCAACACCTTCAACTTCTCAAGCAAGTCCTTGACACCTATACTTTTTGAACGGTCAAAGCCAAGCTCATCCTTGAGGGTAGTCAATGATTCATCATGACCGCAGGAAGCAGGCATGGGTGCAGTGTCACTTCCCATAGGTAAATCAAAAATGTGATGAACTGCATCACGATTGATTCGAAGAACCCTGCCATTCCCAAAGTCCATTAACATAGTGGCGGTCAATCACTCCCATCAAATAGCACGCAGAAGAATCGCGACACATTTTTCTTTCTTTGTCGGATCAAAGACAACACCAAATCCAGCATCCCTAACACGGCTGCAATGCGCCTCTTTCAACAAAGAAGCAGCCTTGCAAACAGTGGGAAGCGACAAACGCACGGTCTTGTTAAATCGAGAATCATCTCCCTCACCATCATCTTCAGTTGCATTGCTCTTACTAGACTTCTTCCTCTGTGTAAAGGGAAATGCAATCCACATTAGAAGATTAGGCATAAAAAAAAGAAAATACAGAAATAATAACAAATGAAGGAAACAAATGCAGTGCACTTCAACAAACCTTTGGAGCAGCATCCACCTCCTCGCCAGAATCACCACCAACATCTTCGTCGACATCATCATGGGCACGCTTGGGTACACTCTTAGATGAACCACAGTCTTTGCGTCTAGAAGGATGAACACCCTTCACATAATCAGCAAGCACAAAGTCATCGTCATCAGAATTGGGACCTTCAGTGACATGTAGTCGTTTGCGCTGAGGATCATCACTTCCACCAACTTCAGCGGTTCTCTTGCCAAGATTCTTCTTCATTCCAGCAACACGTGGACTCCGCCGAGGTGTACCACCTTCCTCAGCAACAGTACTCAACCTCTTCTTCACCTTGCCAAATTTACCACCCTTGGCACCATCTGCAGATCTCCTCTGCTTCTCCTTTTCAGCAAACTCTTTTGACTCAATTTCAAACCTCAACTTCTTGCTTTGCTTCAACTCATTTTGACGAAGCTGTTCCGGGACCATCCAATCCTATGTAACTTCCTTTGTACCATCAACAGACTGTGACTGTGTTTCAGACAAGACAGGACGTCTCTGATCAAAGCTCACACCAACATTACCCTCTGCAAAATAATGGTCAATCAATTGAGTAACCTCCTCAAACCCAGGCGCCCCAGCATGGAAAACAGACACTGCATCAAAATAAAGTTTGTCTATGCTCGTTAATAATTGCACAAAAAGGACAAATGCAGTACATTAGACATATAAATGTAGTGCTCAACCATAAACTCAAAATAAAAAATAATGCATTGTACAAAAAACTTGAATAAAACAACAATGCAGTTCACAAGTACATACACTGGAGTTCACATACAAAAATAAAATGCAGTGCTGCATATACTAAAATCACGGATATTCGCAACAAAAATGTCGAACTAGATAAAACAAAGCATACACAAAAATAAACAAATTAATCACATACCAGAAGGAGGGGCCACACTTATAGGAGAAGATTCAATCGGCGAATTCACTTGATGTCCTCCCTCGACACCATGATCCTTACCACCAGGACAAGGAGAGACAATTTGTGTATCATTATGAGCACTGCAATCACCTGCTGGATTCAAAAAAACAAGAAAAAAGATATTACAATAACATCACATGACAAAATAATGCAAACGAACGCTGACAACTAACAGAGCATAACCCAATATGCAGGATGAATTAGGAAACTAGATAAACACCAAACAAAATAAACAAAGCCTAAGGAATAAGCACTCCACATACCCTGAACTCCTTCTCCCGGCCTGCTCGGCGAAGACATAGCATTTCCCTGCAACACAAAGGACGAAGTGACAGACATAAGCAACAAAATCGACGAAAATCTCATGAAACCCTAGATCCGCATTGCTACACACAACTATCGACTTCAAAACGAGATAAAATCGACTGCCTACGAAAAATTACACAAGCAAAAAGAGCTACATCAACTACAAGAATCAGAAAAACAAGGCGAGGGGACAATCAACACCGAGCCAAGCGGAACATACCGAAGAAAAGTGTGCGGCGACGGCGACGGAAGGGGGAAGAGGCGGCGATGGGAAAGGGCTGCGGGGAGGCAGCGGCAAGGGCTCACGGAGGCGGACGGCGACGCCAATGCGAGAATAAGGACCTCTTGAGGCGGCGATTCTCCGGCGGCGGCGGTTCTTTGTCTTGTGACGGCGTTTTTGCTCGAGGGAGAGATGCCTCGGGAGAAACTGCAAGAGAGGAGAGGGGATTGTTCTTGGTCTCTTTCTCTGACAGCGGAGCGGTGGAATAGCGTGGAAACGACACGCAGGAGGCCCGCGTTTCACAAAAAGGGTCACAAATAACGGGCCGGCCCAAAAACAGCCCGGACAAAATAAGCCAGTCTACATCAAAATGCACATATTACTAAAAAAACAACAACAAAAACACATGATGCAGTTCTCTGTGAAGAATCATGAAAGTTCAAAACGGTAAAACAACAAATAAAATACATACAGTTTGTAAAAAAAGTTAAAATCAAAAACAAAACGCATGTTAAGAAAACACATCAAAAAAAAGTCTACCTTCAATTAAGTGCCACACAAAAAAATGTGCCCCCCCTCCGCTCTCCCCTTAAACCTCCTGTACAGTGAAGTAAGCACAGGCAAAAAAACAAATGTAGTATGCACTGCTGGAAAAATGCAGTGCATTTCTATCTGAGATCGATGCGCCATTATGCATTTCTTTTCGGGATGAAGAAAAACGCAAACGCGGAATAAGTTAACGCAGATGTGGAAGTACACGAACTTGCAGTAAAGTATCATAAACAATGTAATGCGATGCGTAATTTGCTAAGCGATGCGGTCCCATACATTTGAAAAAAAAATATTACAAAAAAAGTAAAAACACGGGATCAAAAATGAGAACTGTACATGCAGTAAGGAATGAAGTTCACATCTAGTACATAACCATGATCAATGCAGTGCACCGATGATTTACCAACAAGCAGTGCACTCCACGTCATTAAAAAGCATACAAAGAATAAAAACTAATCACCCAAATGATACCCGCACCAGCCACCCAAAAATTGACAACGTACATGCGTCTCTGAAATACCTGAACATAGGCCCAACAAAACCGACCAAGAAAAAACAATAAGTTCAAAAAAAAAAGTGGGGGCCCCCACCCCCCTCCCATTTCCTATCCGTCCCGTGCCAGGGACTGCAATAAGTACCGGCAAAAACAAGATGTAGTACGGGTCGGTAGAAGTATGCAATGCATTCCGGTGCGCAATGCAGACCGCCGAAGCATATAGCAAAGACACGCAAAAAATGATGAAGTACACACATGTATACAATGTTGCGATTCGATTTATGCAGCGACTTGATCGCGTAATTGTTAGCAATGCAGTTATGTTGTCACGAAGTATACATCTATAAAACATGACAAAATGCCCGTTCGAATAGAAAAAGGTGGTGGTTAAAAAAAATGTGCCGATCAAAAATAAAACAAACCCACCTTAAAAAAACCACGTTCGCATACATACACCCGATCGGAGCAGTTCCATCGCCACAAGCCCACGATCCGCACAACCGCATCATCAGCGCGATCGTGCAGTTCATCCGACGAGGCCATCCCACCCCGCGCCCTCTCCTTAAATTCAGACCCCTGCCAAAGGCCTTCTCATCCACAACAACACAAGTATCCATTGCACTCCCACCACCGGTGATGACGTTCACCGACGAGTACAAGGGCGACAACGCCGTGGAGGCGCACGGCAACACCAAGTTGCACGTCATCCACACCAACAACAGGAAGCAGATGGCGATCACCCTCGTGCAGTACGAGCGCCACCTTAGCCTCCAGCGCCACAAGATCGTTGGCATTGATCTCGAGTACGACAACGACCCTAAAGCGACGCAGAAACCCGCCCTCTACCAGCTCTCCATCGGCAAGAATCACCCGGTGCTGCTCTTCCAAATGAGCGACACTAAAAGGTGCACCGTCTTCGACAACTTCCTCGCCGACCCCAGGTACACCTTTGCAGGCTTCTCCATCGGCGGCGACAAAACCAGTGGGCGCATCAAGCGGAAGTCGCCAACCGTCGACATCCGGAAGGAGTGGAGGGTGCCAGCGCAACCAAGTCGTTGGACTCCTCGGAGGCGTCTCCGGCGTGCTCATCGGCGACTACTACAACAACATGAAGAAGAAGATCACCGACGAGCGAGCACCGGTATTTGGGCCATCCTGCCTCTGTCTAGAAGGCACATCGAGTCTGTGACAAAGGGCGCCACGCAGCGTCTGAGATATGGAACGCATCACCCTCACCGGGGCGGCCTTCGCCATGCAAAGTGGAGAAGGAGGAGCCCCCAAGCGTGCGGGGAGCGGTGGGGATGGGGAGAGCTGTTGGTGAAGAAGAAGATGGTGCCGGCCGGGAGCCAAGAATGCCAGCGTTCTTTTAGGATTATCATCAAATTTTCTTTGTGTTGTTTGCTTATTTACCGTTAGTTTGCTTGTGTGCTGAACCTAGTTTGCTTGCCATGCAGAATCGCTTTGTAATGATGAACTCAGATTATGTTAGTTTGCTTTCTGTTCAACTTAGTTTGCTGGTGATGAAATTGTCGTAGAGAATATCTGTGATAATTTGTTTTCTGTTGTCTGCTAATGTATCATTAGATTCGAGTAGTGCAGAAAACAAAAAATGAGTTGTAGTCTGCAAACAGGATGCATGCAGTGCAAGTTGTGTACGAATGCACTATAGAATCTGTCCAACAAAGCATTAACATACCCAACAAAGCGGTGCACGAACCTAAATTTGAAAAAAGAATACATAAGAGCAAAACCAGAAAATGAAAAACGCAAACACGTAAATAATCAATGAAGTACAGAAATATATGAACGTGCAGTACAGAACCATAATCAACGCATTACGCGTATGATTTACTAAGTAGTGCACTCCCATACATTGGGAAAAAGATTAAATGATAGCAAAAAGACGGAAACAAAAAAATGACAACTGTACATGCAGTACGCAATGCGTATACAATGCAGTACAGAACCCTGATCAATGTAGTGCACACTCCAACATTGAAAAAAAAACACAGGGCAGAAATATAAAAAGAAAAAAAATTGACCACCCAGGTGGCACCGGCCCCAGCCAGTCTCGTAATAGGTCTACGCCCACAGAAGGCGAGTCGTTCTGAGTCACAGTGCATGGGGCCGGTTGCACATGGGCCCACAGGTCATAGAGCATATAGCTGCGAGCGCCGTGTATAAGTGCCCAGATAAGTATACAGAGGAGTCCGACCAGTATGCCTCGCCAGCACTTATAAACAGGTCGGGCGCGCCTTCCGTGGGCAAGGTGGGACTAAACATTAGACCGCACAAAGCGCACCGGGAACCAGCCGTGTGCTCACAGGCCGACCTGGGCCCAATTGCGTCTTCACTACCAGAACACAAGGACAACAAAAAAAAGAGAGGCCACGGAAAATTAAAAAAAATGCTACATACCATACACAAACACAGGCCCAACCACGCGTTCGCAGTTCATCGTGATATGACAATGCAGTTCGCTATTCTCAAGTAAGCAGTACTGTTCCTTCTTGAATGCATTCGTGTTCACTGAATCAGACCCAATCCACCACCTAATGCCAACCACAACATTTATTACTTCCATTGCTCGATTGGTTGCATAAAACTTATCCATTCGTACTCTGAGACTAACACAACTCCTCCCCGTTCCTCATTTTCCTCAAAAGCGTAGATCTAGGGTTCATCACATCCTGACTCTTCTCGGAATTCCTTGAACCCGCCATGGACTGCAAGTGCGGGTGCTTAGCAAGGATGGCACGTAGCGGACACATGCGTCTCTGTGAAGGCCTACAACTCACCAACACCGAGTGTGGCGAGCATGCTCGGCTGCTGATGATACCCAATAGGGGTTTAATGCGCCATTTCTTCATCGCCTCACAACCACAGACCTCTGAGGAAAGTTGGGTATGTTTTCCACTCACAATTTTTGGACATAATCTAGACTGCAAATACACATCTGAATATATAGTTCAAACAATTTGTTCAGCGATATCAACAAAAATACAAAACAGAATTTGTATTGTTGTTCAGATCTGTTAGCTATTAAGACTAGATGCTTCCACCTATCTTTCTTCAGTACCACACCATGTATCGACATATGTACAAAAAAAAGGTCAGTAGATAAGCGTTGTAGTTATATTAACATGCTGGAGAAGTACACTGTTACTGACATTGGAGTGCACACATGTTGCAGTATAATATATATCCCAGTAAAACTAGGAGTCAATTGCGTATATAAGTTTGTTCATACATTGCAACTACTTTAAAAAATACAATCATATGTATGTAACTATTTAAGTAAACATAAACAAATCATACTAAGTATAAAACAAAAACATTTGTTGTTTACTTATAAATTCTTTTTCCACCCATTACAATATCGTAAACGCCATCCATAATAAAAATTCATGCTACGAGTTCAGGGAAGCTTACTTTGGAGACAGAACACAAGAATGGCTATGGAGACATGGAAGCTGACTACCACATCGACTCTGAAGACTGCATCAACATAACTACTGGTTGGAAAGATTTTGTCTCCCACAATGGCTTTGAGGCCGGAGAAGTGGCCATGGTCTTTTTCTACAAAGAAGAAGACTCCATCAAGTTTACAATATTTGCGCTCTAGGCTGTCTAATATGAATAACCAATATTTCTAATGCTTTGCTTATGTTGTATGCTTTTAAAATTATGTCCATCAGACAATTTGAACAATGCCTATTTAAAGTATGCAACCTCAACTACGTCATTTTATCATCCTTTTTAGACAAAGTTGCTGTTGGCAGTAATGAAGTTCTCTCGAACACATAGTGTGGTACTAATAATAACAAAAGGCAGCCCTCCGAACAGTAACAAGGAAATGCAAATGGTCGAAACTTTGCAGTTAACATATGATGTTCAAAAACAATTCTCATAGTATGCAGTTCAAAAAAATTCTTATAATAACTATTCAGCTAACACAAGCGTATCATGGACCGTCCTTCTAATAGCGAATATAACATTAACAACACTGCTAATGCGATGTAAATGCATATTATGCGGTCATCTAGAACACGAATGTAGTAGCACGAATGTAGTTTACAAAAGGAGAAATCTCATAAACAACCATAACCTTTGTAATAAAGCTACAGCGAAATGCGCTACCAAAGAAAATGCGATTGCACTACAGCGTATGCGCAACTACAACAAATAAAATTAAAGCAGTAAAACTACAGACAATGTGATAGACTGATAGAGGTGTCAATTTCACTCGCACTTCCATAACTCGCCTAAAAATTCTACAGCCACTAAACCATCGAAAAATACACCCACAAAAATTTACATGGAAGATATGGCAACTTGACGAACAACATCACCTTTCGTTTAAAAAACGCGATTCAAAAAATGTCAATTATACCCGCAATACAATGAATTCAAACCAATAGTAACAGTAATTACAATATTCAAACACGCGTGGACAGGCAAAAATCAAAAAAATCAACAAGAACAGAGGAGCGGACGAAGCTCACCCGCCCGCACAACCAAAATAACAAGAATTGAAAACTAACTCCTAAAAATTAACAAATTATAGAGTGAATGGACCGATTAAAACGAACGCAATCAAAGAATTCATACTAAATAACAACATCCGAGCACAAAAAAAATCGCATCTGACGCGAACATGAACGAACAGAGAAAGCTCGTCCGCCAAATCCCTCGATTTGCAAGCACTCTAGTATATTTTCCTGTAAATCAGAAAGAATAAAGCTAAAATGAGATGCAGACACAAACTGAATCATCCCGCGATACCCAATTCCACATAGAACACACGGGCGAAACACCGGAAAATGAAGCAGTTCTCCCGTGAAGCATTCCGATTGCTTAGCGTAAAGAAGATCACGATGCACTTGCGTTCAGCGTGCGATCTTGGAAGTGGTGTCTTGAGAATAGTTATTCTGCTAATATTAGAGAATAGACCAATATATATGCAATTTTTTCATGTAACTTGCTTTGAAATATCTTAGATACAGTATAGGAATATATTTAAAATAATAAAGTAGTATATATAGTACAACATGATAGTATATGAGACATGTGGGGTAACTACCCCCGGGTAGTAGGATGGGTTTTCCTATATATATATATATATATATATATATATATATATATATATATATATATATATATCTTCCCTCATGACTAACGGTTGTGTTCATTATGAAAAGCCGGATATAATTCTTTTATAGAGGAAAGCCGATGTGTATTCTTTTACAGAGGAAACCTACATCCAAGTGGATATATATATCAGGATCTTTCCAACACATAGTGCTTGCCAAAGGATAAAGTGTAAAAAGGAAAGGTGAAGATCACCATGACTCTTGTATAAGGGTAGAATGTAAAAATAAAAGATAGGCCCTTCGCAGAGGGAAGCAGAGGTTGTCATGCACTTTTATGGTTGGATGCACAAAATCTTAATGCAAAAGAACGTCACTTTATATTGCCACTTGTGACAGGGACCTTTATTATGCAGTCCGTCGCTTTTATTTCTTCCATATCACAAGCTCGTATAAAGCTTATTTTCTCCACACTAATAGATCATACATATTTATGGAGCAATTTTTATTGCTTGCACCGATAACAACTTACTTGAAGGATCTTACTCAATCCATAGGTAGATATGGTGGACTCTCATGAAAAAACTGGGTTTAAGGATGTTTGGAAGCACAAGTCGTATCTCTACTTGGTGCAAAGAATTTGGCTAGCATGAGGGGTGATACGTCTCCGTCGTCTCTATAATTTTTGAATGTTCCATGCCAATATTATACAACTTTCATATACTTTTGGCAACTTTTTTACTATTTTTGGGACTAACATATTGATCCAGTGCCCAGTGCCAGTTCCTGTTTGTTGCATGTTTTTCTTGTTTCGCAGAAAATCCATATCAAACGGAGTCCAAACGGGATAAAACGGACGGAGAATATTTTTGGAACATTTATGAATTTTGGGAAGTGGAATCAACGCGAGACGATGCTCGAGGGGCCCATGAGGCAGGGGGCGTGCCCCTGACCCTCGTGGACACCCCGTAAGGTGGTTGTTTCCCTTATTTCGCCGCAAGAAAGCTAATATCCGGAAAAAAAAATCATGTTCAAAGTTTCAATCCAATCGGACTTACGGATCTCCAGGAATATAAGAAATGGTGAAAGGGCAGAATCTGGGAACGCAGAAATAGAGAGTGATAGAGAGACAGATCCAATCTTGGTGGGGCTCTCGCCCCTCCCACGCCATGGAGACCATGGACCAGAGGGGAAACCCTTCTCCCATCTAGGGAGAAGGTCAAGGAAGAATAAGAAGAAGGGGGGCTCTCTCCCCTCTCTCCTGGTGGCGCCGGAACGCCGCCGGGGCCATCCTCATCACCGCGATCTACACCAACACCTCCGACATCTTCACCAACATCTCCATCACCTTTCCCCATCTATCTATAGCGGTCCACTCTCCTGCAACCCGCTGTACCCTCTACTTGAACATGGTGCTTTATGCTTCATATTATTATCAAATGATGTGTTGCCATCCTATGATGTCTGAGTAGATTTTCGTTGTCCTTTTGGTAATTGGTGAATTGCTATGATTGGTTTAATTTGCTTGTGGTTATGTTGCTGTCCTTTGGTGCCCATCATATAAGCACGCACATGGATCACACCATAGGGTTAGTTGTATGTTGATAGGACTATGTATTGGAGGGAAGAGTGATAGAAGCTTCAACCTAGCATAGAAAATGATGCATACGGGATTGAAGGGGGACCAATATATCTTAATGCTATGGTTGGGTTTTACCTTAATGAGCATTAGTAGTTGTGGATGCTTGCTAATAGTTCCAATCATAAGTGCATAGAATTGCAAGTCAGGGATGACATGCTAGCAGTGGCCTCTCCCACATAAAACTTGCTATCGGTCTAGTAAAGTAGTCAATTGCTTAGGGACAATTCTATAACTCATACCACCACTTTTCCACACTCGCTATACTAACTTTATTGCTTCTTTATCTAAACAGCCCCTAGTTTATATTTACGTGCTCTTTATATTCTTGAAAACCTATCCAACAACACCTACAAAGTACTTCTAGTTTCACACTTGCTTTAGGTAAAGCGAACGTTAAGCGTGCGTAGAGTTGTATCGGTGGTCGACAGAACTTGAGGGACTATTTGTTCTACCTTTAGCTCCTCGTTGGGTTCGACACTCTTACTTATCGAAAGAGGCTACAATTGATCCCATATACTTGTGGGTTATCAAGGGGGAAAGGCAAGCTCAACGTGTTGGATGATCCGTGACAATATAATTTATTTCGGATGTAAGAAACATAACTCATTATGTTGTCTTCCTTGTCCAACATCAACTTTTTAGCATGTCATATTTTAATGAGTGCTCAAAATCATAAAACATGTCCAAGATAGTATATTTATATGTGAAAACCTCTCTTTCTTTATTGCTTCCTATTAATTGCAACGATGACCAAAACTATGTTTGTCAACTCTCAACAACTTTTATTCATCATACTCTTTATATGTGAAGTCATTACTCTCCATAAGATCAATATGATCTTTTTATTTCTTTTTATTCTTTCTTTTATTCCCTCAAGATCATAGCAAGATAGCAAAGCCCTCAACTCAAAACTACTCTTTATTATATATAGCTCACGGACTCGATTACATAGATAGGGACCAACACAAAACTCAAAGCTAGATCATACTAAACTTTATTCTACTAGATCATGATATAACCAAAAGGATCGACCTAAGAAAAATGGTAAAGATAGAAGTGTGATGGTGATACGATACCGGGGCACCTCCCCCAATCTTGGCAGTTGCTAAAGGGAGTGCCCATACCCATGTATTTATGTCTCTTTCTTCGGAAGTGGTGATGTGATATTCTTGGCAATGATGCCCCTTAGGATGTGATTCTCTTCCTCGAGCTTATTAACTTGCTGCTTAAGATCCAGAATTTCCTTATGGAGTTTAACCGTGACGGCTAAAGCTCCTTTCACCCATGGATGTTGCATAACTGCGGGAGGACAAGTAACACCCTTTTTCATATTTTCGTAAGAAAGAAAACTAGCATTGGGAGGGACGACCGAGTTTGGAATTGCTGAGCTCTGAAGTTCCTCCATCATGAATCTGGCTTGGAGACGAGAAGTAACTTCTCGATCCTCCTCCATGGCATCTATCCTTTTCAAGTTGGCCTAATCTCTTCCTCCTTGATGGCCCAAAGTTGTCAGCATTGCTATTTGCTCGTGTCGCATGAGATACCCGACTCTGCCCGGCTGACTCTTGAGAAGACATCTTGCTCTAAATCTGCTGCAGAAACAACTCAAAACAAAAACAGAGGATTCCGTCGTGGTACGATGGTAAAAACCTTCGGGAGATTATATAGTGAATTTTTACCGACCAAAAGAACTATCGTGCAAGAAAACAGAGTCCAGAGGGCACACGAGGTGGCCACAAGGCAGGGGGCACACCTAGGGGGGTAGGGCGCGCCCTCCAATGTCATGGACGCCTCGTGTCTCTTTCGGACTGCTACTTATTTTCCTAATTTTTTAAATATTCCAAAACAGAGACAAATTGCTATTAGAACTGTTTTGGAGTCGGTTTAATTACCGTACCACATACCTATTCCTTTTTGGAGTTTGAAACGTTCTGGAAAGTTGTCACATCCCTAGTTCTAGTATGCTCGAGGCTAGCTAGTCATGTGTGCATCATGTTTAAATTCCATTTAAGTTTGAAATGGGGATTTGTGAAACCCTCAGAATCATTTCTGGAAATGACCCAGATAAAAATTGCTCCAAAAAGGTCCAAGAAAATGTTCATGTTGCTCCATGAAAATATTGAACAGAGATAAAAATCAAACCAATATTTTTAGGGGCTCATGAATATTTATTTTGGCCATTTGGGATTAATGCATAAATATTTGCATTGGATATATATTAGTTATATATTTAATATATGTCCAATATCTCTGATTTTTGGTGTGGGGCTTTGGATTAATCCAACTAGTCCCTACAAAAATTATCAGAGGCAAACAAATTGATTTAGTATTTTACTAAATCAGAAACAAAAATTACAGAAATAGAAAGAAAACAAAAACAGAAAGGAAAAATTAGTAGGAGCTTACCTGGGCTAATTACCTGGCTGGCCCAGTTATGGCGCAGCCCAGCAGCAGCCCAGCCCACCGCACCCGCCACCATCTTCAACCTCCCGCCGGTGGCGGAGGCGTGTGCCGGCAGCGTGGCGCGCCGCGACCACCTCTGCTTGCTGCTGCGCCTTTGGACTCACCCGAGGACGCCACGCACCCCCAGGCCCCTCTCGCTCTTTCCCGTTCTCATCCCCTTCCCTGCTGCTCTCTCTCTCTGCTAGACCGAGCGGAGCTCATCGCCGCCGCTCGCTGCCCATGTCGCCACCGCCTTCCCCTCGCCCTCTCTTCGTGCCCGGGTGCTCCGCCTCATCGCCTGCATTGTCCTCGACGAGCCAAGCGAGCAGGGACGCGCTGCATCGCCACCACCATTGTTGTCTTCAACTCCGGCCGCCTGAGATCGCCGTCGTCGTTCTGGCCGCACCAGTGCATCCCCGAGCTCACGCACGAAGCCATCGAGACCGCTGTGAGCTCCCTTCCGTTTCCCCTCCTTCCCCGTGCTCGATATCGTGTCGTAGCCCTGCTAGCCGACGAACCCACGAGTGCAACGCCGCCGGCCATGTCACCGCCATGGTCAGGGCCACCGCAGCTCACACCCACGCACGCCACCGCACTCAGCAACCTCCCAGAAGACCAACGCCGCCGCCCACAGCTCCTGCCGTGCTCCGCAGCACCGAACTCCAGCCGCCGCCCAACTCACCACCACCGCCGCTACAGGCCACCCTAACTCCAGTCGCTGCCACCAGTGGATGCGCCACTCCTCCAGCTCCCCGTAGAGCCATACCCCGTCAAAAACTACCCTGTGTAGCGCCGTCCCGAGCCACTCCTGTGAGCCTCCGCCGTGTGATATGGTCGTCGCCAGCCGTGCTCCGGCGGGTGTCGACGTGGCGTGTTATTAGGACTAAGCCCCTAATTAGCCACCTCGCTGCCACTGACAGCGGGCCCCGCCACCGGTCAAACCCAGTCACCGCTGAATTTTACCGGGTTTGCCTAGTGAGTCACTCACCAGTGGGCTCCACTGGTCAAGTTTGACCTGGACTGTCTCCGTTGACTGCTGACGTCGCAGTGACACAATCCTGATGCAATAAAATATATTCTGGATTTAATCTTATTCAGGAAATTTCAGAAAATGCCCTAAACTTCAAAAAATCATAGAAATTCAACCGTAGCTCAGATTGAAGTAGTTTATATATGAAAAATTATAAGAAAAATTCAATCTATCCATATGTACTAGTTTCATGCATGACAAACCAACTTATACCTGCTGTACATGTGAAACACTAAAATGGCATTTACAAATGTTAAGTTTGGAGTTGCATTTGAAGTTCAAATGGACTTCATTCAAATAGAATTCTACATGCATTAGCACAAACCACATCACATCTTCATGCCATGTTCATGCATCATATTGTTGCATATGCTTGTGTATTGATTGCCGACACCGTCCTTCTCGATAGATCCTGCTCCGGAGAGTGCTCAAGAGTACATGCCTGTGAAGCAGTGCCTCCTCTGTTGATCTACCAGGCAAGCAAACCCCCTTGTTCATTCCAATACAATCATACTCTCTTGCTCCTACTCTCTGTTATTACATTAGGACAACAACGATTCAATTGCTACTTTGTACTGCGGCAGTTGAACCCATTCCTCTGCATGACCTGTCATTGCCATAGTAAATAGTTGAAACCCACTAGCATGTGTAGGAGTTGATTGAAGCCATTGCTGTGTTCCTACCATGCCATGCCTGCTATTGCTTAGAGTGTGTCAGGTTTGATTCATTGGGAATGAATTGGAGTGTTACGATATGTTCTGGTGTTGAGAGTTAAGTGTGTGAACATGATTTGGTAAAGGTATCGGTGAGAGGCCATGTAGGAGTACATGGTGGGTAGTCTCACTGGAACCGTCCTTAAGCAATGAGTTCTATGTATGTTGTCCAATGACTTGATACTACCACACATTGGGCTCCGGGCGCTCCAAGCCCTCTCGACTTATTATCCAACTTGATCTCTGTCTAGGAGTCACAACTAGTTTCTGGTGTTTGTAGATAGTGCTATTTTTCTAACGAGTGGCACCCGGCAGGGTGGGCTTGGGACAGACTAGGCACAGGTGGCACGGTGTACCAAGTGGCACCCGGATGGTGGGCTTGGGAACCCTGCTCACATCGTTTGGGGCCGTGAGTGACACCCCGGCCGGATCTCCTTGCGGATGGAACCCGAATAAGCGATAAACCTGGACTAGAGTCTTGTGTGGTTAGTCAGGTCGTGGCTGACACCCTCGCCAGGCTTCCGCTTGGAGGTTGCCGAGTTACATGACGTGTACATGGCGGTAAGTGGCGAGAGCGTGTGTGAAGAAGTACACCCCTGCAGGGTTAACATGATCTATTCGAATAGCCGGGTCTGTGGTTATGGACTTCTTGGATGCTTCAATGGTACATAGACAACTTGAAGTGTATACTCTAAAATGCTCAAGACAAGTGTGAGTGCTATGGATGGCCCTCTCGTAGGGAGACGGAGATGAATCCATAGTAGAGTATTGTGTGGTGATTAGTGGACTCCTGTGCGCCATCTCACCTCAAAGAAGTTTCTCGTAGTCGTAGAACAGGATAGCCACTGAGTCAAAGTTGGCTTCCTGCAACTAAACCCCACATTACCCTCTTGGTACAAATGCATGTATGCTAGGATCTGATGTAAGTCTTTCTGAGTACCTTTGTACTCATGTTGCTTTATTTATGTTTTTGCAGCAGAGACTTCGGTCTTACTAGTGTTCTCGTGGGCTTCGACAAGTAGCTTGTACCTCAGCTACAATCTTGATAGGATGTTGTAGATAGTCAGGCTCTTTAGCCTTTTTCATTTGTAGATGTCTGAACTCAGATATGTAATGCTTCCGCTTGTTGCTTGTGTGCTTTGAATGTTGGGTCATGTGACCCCTGTTTGTAATAAATGCTATGATGGCTCTTCTGAGCCTTTATCTATATGAGTTATTGAGTTATGTTGTGATGCCATGTTGTACAACACATACTTGCATGTTATGCGTACGTGTAATGTGTATTGCTATGTGTGGGATCTGACTATCTAGTTGTTTATCCTTAGTAGCCTCTTTTACCGGGAAATGTCTCCTAGTGCTTCCACTGAGCCCTGGTAGCTTGCTACTACTTCGGAACACTTAGGCTGGGCGGCATGTCTCCTTCTTCGTTCATGTGTCTGTCCCTTTGGGGAAATGTCACGCGGTATCTACCGGAGTTCTGTTAGCCTGCTACATCCCGGATTCTCTAGAGTCCTGCTAGCCCAGCTGCTACAGCCTGGATTCACTCGCTGATGACCGACACGTACGTTGCTGGGTCATGTATGCCTGTCCCTGTAAGTTAGTGCCACTTTGGGTTCACGACTAGCCATATCAGCCTGGGTTCTTTGTAAAATGGATGCTAGCGGCACTATCATATACATGTGCCAAAAGGCGCAAAAGGTCCTGGGCATGGAAAGGTGACACCCGTGGGAATACCGTGCGTGAGGCCGCAAAGTGATATGAGGTGTTACATGCTAGATTGGTGTGACATAGAATCGGGGTCCTGACAGCTTTGGTATCAGAGCCTGACTGCCTGTAGGATTACCAAGCCAAAATGGTAGAAACTGAGTCTAGAAATTCTTTAGTTATGTAAGGGAAGTGATTGTGGGAAGGAACGTAAGGCTCTTTTTACTCCTTATACCTCATGGCCTTCTGATCTGAGTCATCCTGTCTTTCCTACAGGGTTAAGGAACTAGGCTTTCTTTTCTGTCTATCAGGATCACGCGTTCTACTCCGTAGTTCCATAGGATTGGTTGATCAGAGTCATACCCCAGTTTCGAGTACTTCCGGTGTAGTCTGTTTAGTATGATCCCAGAACCTTGACTGGTGGTGTTGAGTTGTTGTACTACTCCATTTTAGCAGGATGTCCCATTTTGAGCGTTCTACTGCCGTTCTGCTGCCGGAATTGCCCTAGGAGTTCGAGAGATACTAATTTCCTTATCCTACATTCTATAGCCTATAGTTGATGCTAATTCCGTCCTTGGTTTCGTTTCTCAGGATGTCATCAGTTAAGCGAAGTTCTGTTGCTCGTAGCCAGAACCACGGACATGGTAGGGATGAGGATCCTCCCGACCAGCCTTCGTTGGCAGAGTTCATGTTAGAGATGGAGAGAAACAAGCATGAGTCTAACCGCTTGTTGGCACGTATCGAGGAGAACACCGCACATCAGTCCAATAAGTCTGCAACCCTTCATGACTTCATTCGCTTGCACCCACCCACCTTTCATCATTCTATTGAGCCACTCGATGCAGATGACTGGCTCCGTAGCATCACTCATAAGCTGCGTTCCGCAAACGTAGCTGAAGATGAAAAGGTCACCTATGCCACATACCACGGAAGGTCTGCTAGTCTTTGGTGGCGAACTATGAGGCTATGCTTCCGGTGGCGATTCCTACGGAGGGATTTCATTGAGGTTTTCGTGAGCATCACATTCCTCAGGCCCTCATTGATCGCAAGAGAGAAGAGTTCTGTAGTCTCACCCAGAGTAAGATGGATGTTGATGCTTACAGTAGAGAGTTTGAGAACCTCACCCGCTATGCTTCAGAAGAGGTGTCCACGAACGCCAAGAAGCAGGCTAGGTTCCGGAAGGGTCTAAACCCCAAGTTGCGTCGTGATCTCCACCTACATCATTGTGATACATTCCAAGCTCTTGTGAACAAGGCCATTAATGCAGAGACAGCCCAGCTCACTTACGAGGAGTCTCGTAAGCACACCCGTCGTTTGGGATCTTCCTCCGGTTCTAGTTCTCTGAAGCACCGGATTTGGGTTCCAAACTCCGCTCTTCCTTCCGGTTATACACCGAGACCATCCTATGTGGTGCCTCCCCCAGCTCAGTCGTATGTTCCACCCAGGCCTACTGGTAGACCGCTTGTCAGTGCGGGTCCACGTCCAACTTCAAGGACTTGCTTCACATGTGGGAAGCCAGGACACTATGCACGTGACTGCTCTCAGACTAGTTATGCTCCACCCCTGCTCGAGAAGTCCGTTGGCTGTGTCAACCCATCAAGCAAGACGATCAGTGCCAAGCCAGCTTGCACTAAACGTGGACGTGTGCATCACGTCTCAGCTAAAGACTCTCATGATGATCCAGATGTCGTTCTTGGTACACTCCTTGTCAACTGTCATCCAAAGATCGGTTACATTAAATCTTTGGGCGTCTCACTCCTTCATTTCTGAAAGCTATGCTAACTTGCACAACATGTCATTTTGTGATATGCCCTCTCCGCTGGTCATTCAAACTCTTGGATCCAAATGGCAAACTTCTAGTGTAAGCCATGGTAACGAAATCCTTGTTGACAGACTTGTATTCCTTGCATCACTTATAGCCCTCAAGTCTACAGATATTAACATCATCCTGGGTATGGACTGGATGAAAGCTCATTATGCCAAAATTGATTGTTACACCAAGTCCATTCAGCTTACACACCCATCTGGCAAGTTAGTCACTGTCTCCACTAGAGTTGCAAGGCGTCAGCTCTATTCTCTTAATGCCAGCCCTTTTCTAGACCATGAAGATATCCCGGTAGTCCGTGACTTTCCGGATGTCTTTCTAGAGGAACTGCCAGGTGTTCCACCTGACAGAGATATAGAGTTCGTAATAGATCTTATCCCAAGAACCGCTCCAATCTCTAGGAGACCTTATAAGATGGCACACTTAGAACTAGCCGAGCTTAAGAAACAACTTGATGAGTCCTTGCAAAAGGGTTTCATCCGTTCTAGTTCTTCTCCTTGGGCTTGCCCCGTCCTCTTCGTCAAGAAGAAGGATGGTACGGACCGAATGGTTGTAGATTATCGTCCCATTAATTTGGTCACGATAAATAACAAATATCCGCTCCCCGGGATAAAATCCCTGTATGATCAGCTCACTGGATCCTCAATCTTCTCCAAGATGGATTTGAGGTTAGGCTACCACCAAATCAAGATCAGAAACGGGGACATTCCTAAGACAGCCTTCGTCACTCGTTATGGCCAGTACGAGTACACCGTCATGTCCTTTGGTCTAACCAACGCTCCAGCTACATTCTCCTGGTTGATGAACTCGATCTTCATGGAGTACTTAGATAAATTCGTCGTGGTTTATCTCGATGATATTCTTATCTACTCGAAGAACGAGGAGGGGCATGCCGAACATATTAGACTTGTGTTAGAAAAACTCAGAGAGCACCGCCTTTATGCCAAGTTCTCCAAGTGTGAATTTTGGTTGCCAGAGGTGACCTACCTAGGCCACGTAATCTCTGGTAAGGGAATTGTTGTCAATCCCGAGAGAGTTAAGGCCGTTCTTGATTGGACTCCACCTGAAACCGTTAAACAAGTCAGGAGCTTCCTTGGTCTAGCCAGCTATTGGTGCCGCTTTGTTGAAAAGTTCTCCAAAGTAGCCAAACCCTTCACGGAACTTCTCAAGAAGGATAAAAAGTTTGAGATGTCCCCACAGTGTGAGTACAGTTTTCAGGAACTGAAAAGACGCCTGACTTCTGCTCCCATACTTGTGCCATCGGATTTCACGAAGGACTTTGTTATCTACTGCGACGCCTCACGACGGGGACTAGGTTGCATTCTTATGTAAGATCGTCATGTGATTGCCTATGCATCTTGACAGTTGCATCCACATGAGGAGAATTATCCTACACATGATCTAGAGCTTGCAGCCGTAGTCTATGCACTCAAGCCCTGGCGACATTACCTTCTTGGTAAATGTTGCGAGATCTATACCGATCACCAAAGTCTCAAGTATATCTTCACCCAACCAGATTTGAACCTTAGGCAAAGACGTTGGTTGGAGGTGATCTCAGATTATGATCTAGGGATTACTTACACTCCAGGCAAAGCCAATGTCATGGCTGATGCGCTAAGTCGTAAATCCTATTGTAACAATCTCATGTTGCGGCAGGGCCAACCACTTCTCCATGAGGAATTCTGCAAGCTTAACCTTCACATTGCTCCTCATGGATTCCTTTCTACCTTGGTGGTGAAACCTACTCTTGTGGATCATATCATAGAAGCCCAGAAGCATGATAGGGGGTTACCCGGATCAAGAGAAACATTGCCAAGGGTTTTGCTAGTTGTTTCTCTATAGATGATCGAGGTGTTGTTTTCTTTGGGAACCGCCTGGTGGTCCCCAAGAAGCAGCATCTTCGACAACTGATTCTTAAGAAGGTGCATGAATCTCCTCTCACGATTCATCCTGGTAGTACTAAGATGTATCAAGACCTACGCCAGAGGTTCTGGTGGACTAGGATGAAGAGAGAAATTGCTCAGTTTATTGCTAACTGTGACATTTGTCGTCGCGTTAAGGCGGAGCATCAGAGACCTGCTGGCACCCATCAGCCTTTAGCTATTCCTGAATGGAAATGGGATAAAGTTGGTATGGACTTCATCACTGGTTTTCCTAGGACCAAGAGAGGGAATAATGCTATCTTCGTAGTCATTCATCGTCTCTCCAATGTGGCGCACTTCCTACCTGTTCGAGAGAGTATCACTGCTAGTCAGCTCGCTGACTTATATATTTCTCGAATAGTGTCACTCCATGGTGTTCCACTAGAGATCAATTCAGACCGTGGCAGTCTTTTCACTTCTCATTTCTGGGAGAGTTTCCAAACTGCCATGGGAACCCATCTTTCCTTCAGTACCGCATTCCACCCTCAGTCGAGTGGTCAGGTGGAAAGGGTCAATCAAATTCTCGAAGACATGCTTAGAGCTTGCGTTTTCTCATTCGGTATGGATTGGGAGAAATTTCTTCCTTTCGCCGAGTTTGCTTATAACAATAGCTACCAATCCAGTCTTAAGAAAGCTCCTTTCAAGATTCTCTATGGACGAAGATGTCGAACATCGTTGAACTGGTCAGAAACCGGTGAAAGACGATTCTTTGGACCAGACAAGATCCAGGAGGCAGAAGAGCAAGTTTGCATCATTTGTGAGAATTTGAAAACAGCCCAGTCTCGTCAGAAGAGTCAGTATGACCGTCATCATAAGGTTATGACTTATCAAATTGGCGACAAAGCTTACCTCCGGGTTACTCCTTTAAAGGGTACCCATCGTTTCGGTATCAAGGGCAAGTTGGCTCCTCATTACATTGGTCCTTTTCACATTCTCGCTAAATGAGGAGAGGTTTCCTACCAGTTGGAACTACTCCCACATCTTTCTCGAGTTCATGATGTCTTCCACGTCTCTCAACTTAGGCATTGCTTCTCGGATCCCATCCGCGGAGTGGACCACGAAACGCTTTATCTCCAAGATAACCTCACATTTAGAGATTACCTTGTTCGCATTCTTGATCAAGCAGAGCATGTCACTCGACGTCATAACATCAAGTTTCTCAAGGTTCAGTGGTCTCATCATTATGAGCGAGAAGCTACTTGGGAGCGAGAAGATCGTGTTCGACTGGAGTACCCCACTTTCTTCCCGTCGACCCCTGAGTCTCGGGACGAGATTCTTTCAAGTGGGGGCGAGTTGTCACATCCCTAGTTCTGGTATGCTCGAGGCTAGCTAGTCATGTGTGCATCATGTTTAAATTCCATTTAAATTTGAAATGGGGATTTGTGAAACCCTCAGAATCATTTCTGGAAATGACCCAGATAAAAATTGCTCCAAAAAGGTCCAAGAAAATGTTCATGTTGCTCTATGAAAATATTGGACAGAGATAAAAATTAAACCAACATTTTTAGGAGCTCATAAAAATTTATTTTGGCCATTTGGAATTAATGCATAAATATTTGCATTGGATATATATTAGTTATATATTTAATATATGTCCAATATCTCTGATTTTTGGTGTGGGGCTTTGGATTAATCCAACTAGTCCCTACAAAAATTATCAGAGGCAAACAAATTGATTTAGTATTTTACTAAATCAGAAACAAAAATTACAGAAATAGAAAGAAAACAGAAAAATTAGTAGGAGCTTACCTGGGCTACTTACCTGGCTGACCCAGTTACGGCGCAGCCCAGCCCACCACAGCCGCCACTGTCTTCAACCTCCTACCAGTAAGCTGGAGGGCGTGTGCCCGACACGCGCGCGCACGCGCCAGCCACCTCCTGCTTGCCTGCTCGCCTCTGGACTCACCCGAGGACGCCACGCACCCCCAGGCCCCTCTCGCTCTTTCCCGTCCTCATCCCCTCCCCTGCTGCTCTCTCTCTCCCTGGACCGAGCGGAGCTCGTCGCCGCTGCTCGCTGCCCGCATAGCCACCGCCTTCTCCTCGCCCTCTCTTCGTGCCCGGGTGCTCCGCCTCATCGCCTGCATCGTCTCGATGAGCCAAGCAAACAGGGACGCGCTGCATCGCCACCACCAACATCGTCTTCACCTCCGGCCGCCTGAGATCGCCGTCGTCGTTCCGGCTGCACCAGTGCATCCCCGAGCTCGCGCACGACACCATTAAGACTGCTGTGAGCTCTCCTCCATTTCCCCTCCTTCCCTGTGCTCGATTTCGTGCCGTAGCCCTGCTAGCCGTCGAACCTGCGAGCGTAACGCTGCCGGCCATGTCGCCATCATGGCCAGGGCCACGCAGTTCACACCCGCGCACGCCACCGCACTCAGCAACCTCCCAGAAAACCAACGCCGCCGCCCACAGCTCCTGACGTGCCCCGCAGCACCCCCCGCAGAACTGGCCAAACTTTGGCCGCCGCGCAACTCGCCGCTGCCGCTGCTATAGGCCACCCCAGCTCCAGTCGCTGCCACCAGTGGATGCGCCACTCCTCCGGCTCCCTGTAGAGCCAAACCCCGTCACAAACTACCCTCTGTAGCACCGTCCCGAGCCACTCCGGTGAGCCTCCGCCGCTTGATATGGTCGTCGTTAGCCGTGCTCCGCGGGTGCCGACCTTGCGCGTCATTAGGACTAACCCCCCCCTAATTAGCCACCTCACTGCCACTGACAGCGGCCCCCACCACCAGTCAAACCCAGTCAGCGCTGGATTTGACCGAGTTTGCCTAGTGAGTCACTGACTAGTGGGCCCCACTGGTCAGGTTTGACCTGGACTGTCTCCGTTGAATGCTGACGCAATAAAATATTTTCTAGATTTAATCTTATTCAGGAAATTCCAGAAAATGCCCTAAACTTCAAAAAGTCATAGAAATTCAACCGTAGCTTAGATTGAAATAATTTAGATATGAAAAATTATCAAAAAAATCAATTTCATCTATACTAGTTTCATGCATGACAAACCAACTTATACCTGCTGTATAAGTGAAACACTAAATGGCATTTATAAATGTTAAATTTGGAGTTGCATTTGAACCCTTGGTTCAAATGTACTTCATTCAAACAGAATGCTAGATGCATTAGCACAAACCACATCACATCTTCATGCCATGCTCATGCATCATATAGTTGCATATGCTTGTGTATTGATTGCCGACACCGTCCTTCTCGATAGGTCCTGCTCCAGAGAGTGCTCGAGAGTACCTGCCTGTGAAGTAGTGCCTGCTCTGTTGATCTACCAGGCAAGCAAACCCCCTTGTTCATTCCGACACAATCCTACTCTCTTGCTCCTGCTCTCTGTTATTGCATTAGGACAACAGCGATTCAATTGCTACTTTGTGCTGTGGTAGTTGAACCCATTCCTCTGCATGACCTATCATTGCCACAGTAAATAGTTGAAACCCACTAGCATGTAGGAGTTGATTGAAGCCATTGATGTGTTCCTACCATGCCATGCCTGCTATTGCTTAGAGTGTGTCAGGTCTGATTCATTGGGAATGAATTGGAGTGTTACGATATGTTCTGGTGCTAAGAGTTAAGTGTGTGAACACGATTTGGTAAAGGTAGCGGTGAGAGGCCACGTAGGATTACATGGTTGGTTGTCTCACTGGAACCGTCCTTAAGCACTGAGTTCTATGTATGTTGTCCAATGACTCGATAATACCACACATTGGGCTCCGGGAGCTCCAAGCCCTCTCAACTTATTATCCAACTTGATCTCTGTCCAGGAGTCGCAACTAGTTTCTCGTGTTTGTAGGTAGTGCTATTTTTCTACCGAGTGGCACCCGGCAGGGTGGGCTTGGGACAGACTAAACCTTGGTGGCACGGTGTACCAAGCGGCACCGGATGGAGGGCTTGGGAACCCTACTCACGCCGTTTGGGGCCGTGAGGACACCGGCGGATCTCCTTGCGGATGGAACCGAATAGGCGATAAACCTGGACTAGAGTCTTGTGTGGTTAGTCAGGTCGTGGCCGATACCCTCGCCAGGCTTCCGCTTGAAGGTTGCCGAGTTACATGACGTGTACATGGCGGTAAGTGGCGAGAGCGACTGTGAAGAAGTACACCCCTGCAGGGCTAACATGATCTATTCGAATAGCCGGGTCTGCGGTTATGGACTTTTTAGATGCTTACGTGGTACATAGATAACTTGAAGTGGATACGCTAAAATGCTCAAGACAAGTGTGAGTGCTATGGATGGCCTTCTCGTAGGGAGACGGGGATGAATCCATAGTAGTGTATTGTGTGGTCATTAGTGGAGTCGTGTGCGCAATCTCACCTCAAATAAGTTTCTTGTAGTCGTGGAAAAGGATAGCCACTAAGTCAAAGCCTGGCTTGCTGCAACTAATCCCCACATTACCCTCTTGATACAAATGCATGTATGATAGGATCTGATGTAAGTCTTGCTGAGTACCTTTGTACTCAAGTTGCTTTATTTATGTTTTTGTAGCGGAGACTTCGGTCTTACTAGTGTTCTCGTGGGCTTCGACAAGTAGCTTGTACCTCAGCTACGATCTTGATAGGATGTTGTAGATAGTCATGCTCTTTAACCTTATTCATTTGTAGATGTCTGAACTCAGACATGTAATGCTTCCGCTTGTTGCTTGTGTGCTCTGAATGTTGGGTCATGTGACCCCTGTTTGTAATAAATGCTATGATGGCTCTTCTGAGCCTTTATCTATATGAGTTGTTGAGTTATGTTGTGATGCCATGTTGTACATCACATACTTGCATGTTATGCGTACATGTAATGCGTATTGCTATGTGTGGGATCTGACTATCTAGTTGTTTATCCTTAGCAGCCTCTCTTATCGGGAAATGTCTCCTAGTGCTTCCATGAGCCACAGTAACTTACTCTTGCTCAGGAAAAATTAGGCTGGCGGCATGTGTCCTTCGTTCTGTGTCATCCCTTGATCACGTGGTGTCTCTAGGAGTCTGTTAGCTGCTACAACTGGATTCTCGAGTCTGCTAGCCCAGCTGCTACAGCCGGATTCACTCGTGATGACCGGCGGAGTTCGTTCTTTGGGTCATGTATGCTGTCCTGTAAGTTAGTGCCACTTTGGGTTCACGACTAGCCATGTCAGCCCGGGTACTTTGTCATATGGATGCTAGCGGCACTATCATATACGTGTGCCAAAAGGCGCAAACGGTCCCGGGCATGGTAAGGCGACACCCGGGGGAATACTGTGCGTGAGGCCGCAAAGTGATATGAGGTGTTACATGCTAGATGGGTGTGACATAGAATCGAGGTCCTGACAAAAGTGTCCCTTATGTACTCCTCCGGGTTACAGTGTCAATAACATTGGTTTCAACATTTATGGGATTACCTGAGATATAATGTTTGGTTCTTTGACAATTCACCACCTTCGGATTTGTGCCTTCGGTGTTGTTGATTTTGATAGCACCAGAACGATAGATCTCCTCAATAATGTAAGGACCTTCCCATTTAGAGAGAAGTTTTCCTGCAAAAAATCTTAAGCGAGAGTTGTATAGCAAAACATAATCACCTACATTAAATTCCCGCTTTTGTATCCTTTTGTCATGCCATCTTTTAACTTTTTTAAAAAAAATTGGCGTTCTCATAGGCCTGGGTTCTCCATTCATTGAGTGAGATAATGTCAAATAGTCTATTCTGATCGGCAAATTTGAAATCATAATTGAGCTCTTTAATAGCCCAATATGCCTTATGTTCTAGTTCGAGAGCTAAGTGACATGCTTTTCCATAAACCACTTTAGACATACCCATAGGATTTTATATGCAGTTCTATAGGCCCATAATGCATCATCAAGTTTCTTGGACCAATTCTTTCTAGATCTATTAACAGTCTTTTGTAAAATCAATTCTATTACTCAATTCTACTTGATAACTAGACTAAGGATGGTATGGAGATGCAATTCTATGATTAACATCATACTTAGCAAGCATTTTATGACAAGCACCATGAATAAAATGTGAACCACCATCAGTCATTAAATATCTAGGGACTCCAAACCTTGGAAAAATAACTTCTTTAAGCATCTTAATAGAAGTGTTATGATCAACACTACTAGTTGGAATAGCTTCTACCCACTTAGTAATGTAATCAATAGCAACTAAAATATGTGTATACCCATTAGAGGAAGGAAAAGGTCCCATATAATCAAAGCCCCAAACATCAAATGGTTCAATAACGAGTGAATAGTTCATATGCATTTCTTGATGTCTAATAATATTACCAATTCTTTGACATTCATCGCAAGACAAGACAAACTTACGCGCATCTTTGAATAGAGTAGCCCAATAAAAACCGGATTGCAACACCTTATGTGCAGTTCTATCTCCAGCGTGGTGTCCTCCATAAATCTCGGAGTGACACTTGCATAGGATCTGTTCTTGTCCATGCTCAGGTACACAACGTCTAATAACACCATCTACTCCTTCTTTATAAAGGTGTGGGTCATCCCAAAAGTAATGTCTTAAATCATAGAAAAACTTTTTCTTTTGCTGGTATGTGAAACTAGGTGGTATAAATTTAGCAACAATGTAATTAGCATAATCAGCATACCATGGAGCAGTGCGAGAAGCATTTATGACAGCTAATTGTTCATCAGGGAAGCTATCATCAATAGGTAGTGGGTCATCAAGAACATTTTCTAACCTAGACAAGTGGTCTGTAATGGGGTTCTCAGCTCCCTTTCTATCAATAATATGCAAATCAAATTCTTGTAGAAAGAGAACCCATCTAATAAGTCTAGGTTTAGCATCTTTCTTTTCCATAAGGTATTTAATAGCAGCATGATCAGTGTGAGCAGTTACTTTGGAATCAACAATATAAGGTCTGAACTTATCACAAGCAAACACAACTGCTAAAAATTATTTTTCAGTGGTAGCATAATTTCTTTGGGCACTGTCTAGATTTTTACTAGCATATTGGATAACATTTAAGTTCTTATCAACTCTTTGTCCTAGAACAGCATCTACAACATAATCACTAGCATCACACATAATTTCAAAGGGTAAATTCCAATCAGCTGGCTGAACAATAGGTGCAGAAATCAAGGCTTTCTTTAGTATTTCAAATGCTTCTACACAATCATCATCAAAAACAAAAGGAACATGTTTTTGTAAGAGATTAGTCAGAGGCCTAGAAATTTTGGAGAAGTCTTTAATAAACCTCCTATAAAAACCGGCATGACCAAAGAAACTTCTTATACCTTTGATGTCCTTAGGACACGTCATCTTTTCAATAGCATCAACTTTAGCTTTATCAACTTCAATACCTCTTTCAGAAATTTTATGCCCCAAGACAATACCTTCATTAACCATAAAGTGGCACTTCTCCCAATTCAAGACAAGATTAGTTTCTTCACATCTCTGCAAAACTCGATCAAGGTTGCTTAAGCAATCATCAAAAGAAGTTCCATAAATGGAGAAATCATCCATGAAAACCTCAACAATCTTTTCACAAAACTCAGAGAATATAGCAGTCGTACATCATTGAAAGGTAGTAGGTGAATTGCATAAACCAAAAGGCATACGTCTATAAGCAAAGGTACCGAAAGGGCAAGTAAAACTGGTCTTATCCTGATCCTCTTTTGACACAGGTATTTGAGAGAAACCAGAATAACCATCTAGAAAGCAAAAAATGTGTATGTTTAGATAGTCTTTCTAGCATTTGATCAATAAAAGGTAGAGGGTAATGATCCTTTCTAGTAGCTTTATTTAATTTGTCGAAATCAATTACCATTCTATAACCTATAACAATTCTTTGTGGGGTCAATTCATCCTTATCGTTAGGAACAACAGTAATACATCCCTTCTTAGGGACACAATGGACAGGCTTACCCACTGACTATCAACAACAAGATAAATTATACCTGCCTCCATAAGCTTTAGTATTTCATTTCTTACCACTTCTTTCAGCTTAGGATTTAACCGTCGTTGATGATCAACAACTAGTTTAGCATCTTTCTCTAGTTTTATTTTGTGTTGGCATAGAGTGGGACTAATGCCCTTAAGATCATCAAGAGTATATCCAATAGCAGCACGGTGCTTCTTTAGAGTTTTCAATAATTTTTCTTCTTCATGCTCTGAAAGGTTAGCACTAATAATAACATGATATATCTTCTTTTCATCAAGATAAGCGTATTTCAAAGTATTAGGTAATTGTTCAAGCTCAAACACGGGGTCGCCCTTGGGTGGAGGAGGATCCCCTAGGATTTCAATGGGCAAGTTGTATTTCAAAATAGGTCCCTATTTAAAGAATACTTCATCTATTTCCCTTCTTTCATTCATAAACATATCATTTTCATGGTCTAGCAAATATTGTTCTAAAGGATCATTAGGAGGCACGGCAATAGAAGCAAGACCAATAATTTCATATTTACTAGGAAATTCTTTATCATGGGGTTGTCTAAGAAATTTAGCAAAGTTAAAATCATGAGACATATCCCCTAAACCAACAGTAACAATATCCTTTTCGCAGTCTATCTTAGCATTTACAGTATTCAAGAAGGGTCTACCAGATATAATGGGACAAAAGTCATCTTGTGGGGAACCAAGAACAAGAAAATCAATAGGATATTTAATTTTCCCACACAAGACTTCAACATCTCTAACAATCCCAATTGGTGAAATAGTATCTCTATTGGCAAGCTTAATAATAACATCAATATCTTCTATCTCAGCAGGTGCAATATCATGCATGATTTCTTTGTATAAGGAATGAAGTATTGCACTCGCACTAGCACCCATATCACATAGGCCATGATAACAATGATCTTCTATTTTAACAGAAATAATAGGCATGCCAACAACAGGTCTATGTTTATTTTTAGTATCGGGTCTAGCAATCCTAGCAGCTTCATCACAGAAATAAATAACATGCCCATCAATATTATCGACCAAGAGATCTTTAACCATAGCAATACTAGGTTCAATTTTAATTTGCTTAGGGGGTGTAGGTGCTCTAGCATTACTCTTACGAACCACAGTTGAAGCTTTAGCATGGTCCTTTATTCTAACAGGGAAACGTGGTTTCTCAATATAAGCAGTAGGAACAATAGGATCAACATTATAAGTAATAGTCTTTTCTTCAACTTTAATAGATTCTACTACTTTCACTTCAATGGGAGGATGATATTTAAACCACTTCTCCTTAGGGAGATCAACATGAGTAGCAAATGATTCACAGAAAGAAGCTACTATGTAAGAGTCAAGTCCATATTTAGTGCTAAATTCATGAAAAGCATCGATATCCATAAAATATTTAACACAATCAAACTTAGGTATTATACCTGACTCCTTACCTTCGCAGAGCTCCCAATCTTCAGAGTTGCGTTTAATTATTTCCAGTAAATCCCATCTGAATTCAATAGTCTTCATCATAAAAGAACCAGTACAAGAAGTACCGAGCATGGAGCGATTATTGAGAGAAAGTCGGGCATAAATTTTTTGAATAATAATTTCTCTTGAGAGCTCATGATTGGGGCACGAATATAACATTGACTTAAGCCTCCCCCAATATTGAGCGATACTTTCTCCTTCACGAGGCCAAAAATTATATATATATATATATATATAATTATGATCACGATGAACCAGATGCATAGGATAAAACTTCTGATGAAATTCCAATTTCAATCGGTTGTAGTTCTATGATCCAATATCACCACATAGCCTACACCATGCCAATGCCTTTACCTTCAAAGATAAAGGGAAGACCTTCTTCTTGATAACATCCTCGGGCATACCTGCAAGCTTAAATAATCCACAAACTTCATCCACATAGATTAGGTGCATATCGGGATGTAATGTTCCATCTCCTGTATAGGGGTTAGCTAGCAGTTTCTCTATGATACCCGAAGGAATTTCAAAATAAATATTTTCAGTAGGTTCAATAGGTTGAGGAGCAACTCTTTGCTCTTCTGGTCGGGGTGAAGATACCCCGAACAAGCCCCTCAAAGGATTATTTTCCATAGTAACAAGTGACAGTAAATTTCAGCACACTATATAAAAGTTTCCTTACTAAATTCCACCTACCAAAGGAGTTTCACTCCCCGGCAACGGTGACAGAAAAGATTCTTGATGACCCACAAGTATAGGGGATCTATCGTAGTCCTTTCGATAAGTAAGAGTGTCGAACCCAACGAGGGGCAGAAGGAAATGACAAGCGGTTTTCAGTAAGGTATTCTCTGCAAGCACTGAAATTATCGGTTACAGATAGTTTTGTGATAAGGTAATTCGTAACGGGTAATAAGTAACAAAAGTAAACAAGGTGTAGCAAGGTGGCCCAATCCTTTTTGTAGCAAAGTACGAGCCTGGACAAACTCTTATATATAGCAAAGCGCTCCCGAGGACACATGAGAATTATCGTCAAGCTAGTTTTCATCATGCTCATATGATTCGCGTTCGTTACTTTGATAATTTGATATGCGGGTGGACCGGTGCTTAGGAACTGCCCTTCCTTGGACAAGCATCCTACTTATGACTAACCCCTCTTGCAAGCATCCGCAACTACAAAAGAAGAATTAAGGTAAACCTAACCATAGCATGAAACATATGGATCCAAATCAGCCCCTTATGAAGCAACGCATAAACTAGGGTTTAAGCTTCTGTTGCTCTAGCAACCCATCATCTACTTATTACTTCCTAATGCCTTCACCTAGGCCCAAATTATGGTGAAGTTTCATGTAGTCGGCGTTCACATAACACCACTAGAGGAAAGACAACATACATCTCATCAAAATATCAAACGGATACCAAATTCACATGGCTACTTATAACAAGACTTCTCCCATGACCTCAGGAACAAACATAACTACTCACAAATCATATTCATGTTCATAATCAGAGGGTTATTAATATGCATAAAGGATCTGAACATATGATCTTCTATTTTATAAACCCACTAGCATCAACTACAAGGAGTAATCAACACTACTAGCAACCCACAGGTACCAATTTGAGGTTTTGAGACAAAGATCGAATACAAGAGATGAACTAGGCTTTTGGGAGGAGATGGTGCTGGTGAATATGTTGATGGAGATTGACCCCCTCTCGATGAGAGGATCGATGGTGATGATGATGTCGACGATTTCCCCCTCCCAGAGGGATGTTTCCCTGGCAGAACAGCTCCACCGGAGCCCTAGATTGGTTCCACCAAGGTTCCGCCTCGAGACAGCGCGCTTCGTCCCGAAAGCTTCCTTCTGATTTTTTTACAGGGCAAAAGACACCATATAGCAGAAGATGGGCATCGGGGGCCTGCCAGGTGGCCCACGAGGTCGGAGGGTGCACCCGGGGGTAGGACGCGCCCTCCACCCTTGTGGCTGGTGGGTGGCCCCCCTCTGGTGCTATCTTCGCCCAATATTTTTAATACATTCCAAAACTGACTTTCTTGGAGTTTCAGGACTTTTGGAGTTGTGCAGAATAGGTCTCTAATATTTGCTCCTTTCCAGCCTAGAATTCCAGCTGCCGGCATTCTCCCTCTTCGTGTAAACATTATAAAATAAGAGAGAAAAGGCATAAGTATTGTGACATAATGTGTAGTAACAGCCCATAATGCAATAAATATCGATATAAAAGCATGGTGGAAAATGTACGTATCAATGGGTTATCATAACCCCAAGCATCAGGATCCAACAAGAAGCAAGCACAATTTTGCTAAAGGAAGAAGCCTGAAGGAAGCTACAATTCATCCACAAATGTTATATGTTAGTTTACGCAAACCCGCGAGTTGTGAAGAAATGATAGATGTTTTGTTTGGCTTGCAGAACCAAGGGATTTATCCGGACCCAGTTCATGAGTAAGAGAAATTTTTGCAATGCTTGTGAGGATGACCGAGTGTTAGAATGCAAGATTTGCTAGACCATATACAAGGTAATGATTTGGGTGCAAAATGTATTGATCACCATGCCCACTCACTCTTATTATTCGCTCTTGCTATGTGGGACGGTAAATCTTGAGTGACTTACCTATAGTAGAGAGATGGCGATGTTAGCCCTTAATTTTAGAATGGTGTGATGATTGACCCTGGTACAATGCCGTCGTTGCCACTAGTAGGTTATACGGTGAGAATCTACCAAGACCCATTTCCTGCAAGAACCATTCCTGATGACCACCATGAGAGAATCGATAGTTGTTTAGTATTGGCGCAAGACATGTCAGCCAAGAAGATTCAGTATTTGGAAGAACACTCTTTTGAAAAGGGACTCAAGATCTCAAGGAAACACTATGCATATACCTGAAGAACATCAATGAAGGATTTATCAAGAAGAACTGAGAACACCAATGGTGTCAACACTAAGAAGGAAGCACAAAAGTTTTGGACGGGCCCGCGACTCTAATTCTAAGGGTGGTAGCACCGTGAGGTGATCAATGGATTTTTGAGGAGGCCCCAAACCTAACATAATTCTTTCTAGCCTCTTTGAATCTCGAGGGCAAGATTCATTTTACGGGTGGTAGGTTGTAACATCCCAAAATTCTAGCTTTTTGAATTTTATATAAATTAAATAGTATTGGTTGTCTTGTTGTGATACTATTTGAATTTGAGTGGAGTTTGAACTTTTCATAAGATTTTTGAATATTGCATGAGAGGGAAAAAAAGGACTTTCCCAAATAATTCTTTTGAATCATATTTGAATTTTATATTTAAACAAATCCAACCCAAATCCATTGAGAGAAGGTAATATGACTCTTTCAAAAGAACTAGAGTTGGAAATGTTCTAAAACTTATTTTGGATTTATTCAAATATATTTTTCACTCAATTAATTCTTTTTTGAGAGAAGATAGCATGACTTCATTATAAAAATAATTCTAAAAGTATTGAAATATTATTTGGAATTTTAAATGTCTATTTGGGAATTATTTTCAATATTCGAATCAACTATATTGCAAAATAATATTTTCATGAAACGTATTGACAAAAATAAAATGTTCACAAGGCTCTTTACATGCCCGGACATTTATGTGAATTTTTTATGTATTATTATTAAAAAAATAGCTAAGTTTAGGAGCGCTTTTAGTTCTTTGTTTATTAAAAAATTAATCCACCGGCCAGGCTAGCGCTAGCCGCCAGCCCAGCCAGCAGAATTGGCCGAAGGCCCAGTAGGAGCACGGCAAAGCGCTACGCATCGGGCACCTGCCCTCTCTCTCTTTCCCTAAAAAAAACCTGCCCTCTCTCTCGCTCGTCCGCAGTAGCCGACAGGTGGACCCCACCTGTCGGGAACTTCTTCCTCCCGACAACAGGAGACCCGCTCGAGCACGGCCATCGTTCAAATTGTCGCGAATTTCTTGCGATTCACGCAAATCTTCACTCCCCGCGTCACCTTGATCCCTCCTATATATAACTTGCCCTCCCTAGTTTAGTTTCACCTTTCGTTCCTCGAAACCAGCCTCAAATCGAACTGTACGAGCTCTGGAAGCTCCGCCCGCCGGACTCGCTTCTCCGATGGATTCCGGCGACCGTAAGCCCATCTAAGCTCCTCCGTCGCCTTCTTACCTCCTCTCACTCAAATCCGTGGCTCCCGGGCCCTTCTTCTCGCACAGACGCACACCAGAGTAACTTCCTCGATGCCCAACAAATCTCTCCAGCACCGCCCCTGCTCCGGCCGCTCACCACCATCGCCAGAGGCCTCCCCCAACTCCGTGAAGACCACCGGTGGGACCGCCTCCTCGCACTGGACCCTGTGGTGCTTTTACCCAACTCCGGTGATTGCTGGAATCGATGCTCGCAATGACAAGAGCCACCGCGCCACTTCCTTATTCGGCACCGCCGCCAGCCGCCGCCCGCTATAAGCCCTAGCCTTCCCCCTCCATTCGATCTACAATCTACGGACTAAATTAGATCATGTAGTCTTTTTTTACGCGGACCATTTTCCTTTATTGCTCGGTTTTTCGCTTGTTTAGCCTCACATCACACACATCTCAGCCTATAGCATTCCGCCACGTGTCCAGGACCCTGTTTTAATTACTTCTTTTTCATATTTAACACTGATTTTGAAATAGCTATAATTTCTAAACCGTAACTCCGACTTAAGTCATTCTTTTTGCAAAATACTCCTTGTTACATATACTTCCCAATAAAAAGTGGATTTTTGAGTTTGAGAAAATCAAATTTATTCAAGTTCAAATCTTTTACAAACCTTCTTTCGATCATAACTTTCAAACCATAGCTCTGTTCTAATTGATTCTTTTTGTAAATTGAAACCCTCGACCTCTACTGCCACTTCAAGCCATGTTCACATGAATTCCACACCATTGAGATTTGATCTTGTTCAGTATTTTGATTTATTTCTTTTCGGAATTTTAAACGTTTCTCCTTTCTCTTTTCTTTTGGATCTTTGATTGATTGCTTCTGAATTGTTATAATTTATTATGATAGATTTCTTGGAGTGTGACGGGTACAATTATGAACGTTTCTTTAAACATATCAAATATAACCTTAACTTACGAGTGCAACGAATCTTCACCAACAGTACAAGGCAACTTGCGTCATGATCATACTCCCTATATACCCATGTTTTCTATGCATTGTAGTCCAATTGAATATCTGCAAGAGTAGGCATATGAATATGGCTATGCAATATACACCTAGTAGTTCATTGAGGTAGGTCTGAGCTTTTGCTCCACAATCGCCAACATTGTAGTCGTTATTGCTTAGCCTTGCTTTTGTAGATGGGGTGGTATGTCTGAATTCATGCAAGTTGTGGGAGAAGTAATCAGCATTCCTACAAAGATTTTCAATTGATCATATGAGTGGAAGCTATGGGTACCTACAGAAGCCAGGATTTGCCCGAGTGTCCTGGAGTAACCAGGAATCAATCTAAGTATCTCGGAGGACCCGGTGATCAATCTTTCCTTCCCATCCAGGCTCAAAAGTGATCAAGATGGGCTTTGTGACTAGAAGCCTCCGTGTGCACAAGCCATTATGGGCTCTAGCATAGCGAAGTATGTTGTGTGAGACCTTTCCATTGGAGGCGGCGGTGTAGTGGAGTGTAGATGAACCGGTCTACCCAGGGTTAGGAGGATCACTTCGGAAAAACTGTGTCTCGATCATCTGGTTCTCCAACACCAGGTATTGCAAGGACTACAATGGAGGAGATCGAGTCTTGTGGGGAAACGTGCGCAAACCTCTGCAGAGTGTAAACCTAATCGATTGGCCGTGTCCCCTGTTACGGACAATTTGAGCTACTAGAAGTGAAGTTTTTGACTGATTTCATCATAGTAATGAATTTGGGATAATGATGAACTTGGGGAAATTATTAGAGTTGGAGGAACCAATCTCAATATTTCAAATGATTATTTTGTAGTAATAATTTGATATTCTTTTGGTAGTAGGAAAAAATTAGCTTTATACAAACTAAAACTTAGAAGCTTCCACCAGCCATATTACATGTATTACTTCCATACTCTCTTATGGTGTGACTTGCCAGTACATTCAACATAATGACCAACACAGCTGCAACGTCTCATGTTGCAGGATTTATATGACGAGTAAGTGATGCGTTGTAGGGTTACGATGTATAAACTCAACTTTCTTGTTGCTGTTATGTGGCTCCACATCTTTGATGATATTTATGTTGTGTGGATTATGAGGTAACACTATTTACGTTACTCTATAACATGTGAATTTTCTGTTATTTCATTGAGTACCGTGTGTGCTATCTACTGGTCCAGGGATAGCATAGTAAGCACAGGAGACTTCGATCCTTATCAGAACCAGGTCATTACAGGAAAGATAGGGTCACCTTATCAAAGCCGATCATGCCAAATACTATTTTCAGGGCATCCATTAGTCTATACTTGCATTGTTGAGGAAGCAAGGATATAAGTGATCCAATGTCTGCACTTTGGACTAATGCCCCGTCACGAAAGAACCTCCATGAGGAAAGGCCATGCCACGGAATCAAAGGCTTTTGCCACACCAAGCTTATAGAATAGTAACGACACTTTCCTGTTGTAAGGGTTTTAACTATCAGCTGAACCAGAGCAAAATTTCCTGTAAATATCTTTCCCAATGAATACACTTTGGTTGCGCATGATCATCTACTCAAGCTTTGGCACCAATTTAGTTGCAAGAGTTTTTATTATAATCTTGGCAAAACTGTGAATCAGACCGATCTGCCTAAAGTCTATAATGTCCAAGCATCATCGTGCTTGGGTAGGAGCGTAAGAAAAGCTTGATTTAGTAGATGGAATCTCATGTTATCCCCCTCACAGAATTGTTACAAAGCTGCCATGAAACTGACTTTGATCACCGCTAGCAACGCAAATAGAATCGAGTTGTGAAACCATCAGGACACGAGGGTTTATCTTGTGGAAGATTCCTAATAGCAATACATATGTCCACCATTGAATGGAACTCTTCTATATCCATCAAATCCACCTCATGCAGCTCAAAAACATCGAGATTGATTTAGGTGCTTCATGAAGCAGGGTGGCCTAGCGTATGCTGAAAATGAACGAGTGCCAATGTTGGGATGCTCCCATGGTCAGTACCCACCACTTTGCATTTACAAAGCTTGAAGATTGTATTACTCTTTCAACGTTGTGCCCCTTGAATGTGAAAAAATGTGGCATTCACGTCTCCCTCGTTGATCCTAGTGGTATGAGATTCCACCCCATTAGTTTTTTCTTGAGATCTGCTTTGAGCCACTATTCGTCAATCGATAGTGTACAAACATCCATCGCCATGTCCAACTAAAAAATGAACTCCTTGGCTAGCATGATCTGCTCCCTAATGTTGTCAATCTTCCATTCACTCCATTGGTGTAGAGGATTATAGTGTTCTGAAGCCTTTGGTGAAAAATTTAATGCAATCAGATTCAGTGGTCGGCTCGCTCCACGCAGCAGCCACGATGTTGTCGAAGCCTGGCTGGTTCGTCCAAAAATATAAAAATGGAAGCCTTCGAACTTCTCTTCTTCATTTTTCACAGCGTGAGAGAATATGTAATTTGAACTTTCTTTCCTCTATAAGAAAATGGATGGCAGAGTAGGATGGTACATGCGAACAGTCCATGGTGAAGAAAGGGAAAAGGAGAGTCAGAGCTTGAGAAATTGAAGAAAGAAGAGGCACCAAGGGGAAACGGTATTGATGAGATGATAGCCGTGATTGCTATGTAATGGAAGGTGTATGCTTGCCAAGGAGGGAGGATGGGTGATCTTTGTTACACTAGGTGATGCATAAGTTTTAAGGGGCAGAAGAGGGGACCAACTCTATATAGCTTTAGGTGTGAGCTAGAGAGATCAAATTCTTTGGTGAAAAATTAAAAAAATGAACTCAGAGGAGTCTCGTCAACTCATGCATATCCTGCATGTTTGGGTTAAGAGGTGAAACCTTATGCCTCATGCAATGTGCTTTGATATGATCTTCTCTCCTTGTTGTCTTTGAAGGTGGTCGTCAGCTGGCGATGGGAAACAGTGGGACCTCCCTATTCCTATAGCTCGTCCTCTCTTCCATTCCTTGCATTATTGTGATAGGTGATATGTATGTTGGTGAACGAGCATCTAATCCCCTAAGTGGTTTTGGTGCATATGAGAGTTGAAGACTCTCCGTCCACTAGTGAGCATCCAAGCTTTTGGATTACCATATCATTTGTGAATGTTTGGAGGCCACCTCAAGGTCTACCATGTGTAGTTGGGCTTCACCTTTGTGGTGGAGGCTCAAGGAGAAGAAGGTGAGCCTTGGTGGTGTCGACAAACCTTTTTTGGTCTCACACCTCTTCGGCAGTGACTAGCTTTCCCTCCAGGGAAGTGAACATCAGGATGCATCTTCTTCACTGCATGCTTTAAGTTACATTTTATCCGAGCTTGACTACTTTGTTTTACTTTGGTCACTTGACCTTGCAAAGACTATATAGGTTGCGCTTATCATAGTTATGTTTAAGCGACCTATTCACGCTCCCCCCCCCCCGCCACCCCCGCCCTAGATCCATATCAATCCTTAGAGTTGGGTAGTATGACCAACTATCAACAATAGGTCCGAGACATGGAATTAATTCTCGAGCAAAGTACTTCATGCCTAGGAGGTGTTACTAATGGTTTTTGGAGATAATTAGGAGAGCTTGGAGCGCGAATGGAAATATGGCCTTTCTTTGGTTGGATAGTGCAACGACGGTATAGGGACATCTTCAAGTATCAATTCATGCTCTACTAGGTTAAAAACATGGACCCGACTTTCAGTGGTCGAACCTGTCAATGGCAATATGCATGTTATATTCTTGTTCTTATACTCTTGTCGTATAAGAGGGTATATGATAATCACTATGCTCTAAATGTATATATTATAGTATATACATATATTCTTATTAAAACCCTAGATTTCAGGTCTTCCCGTCCACCAAGCCAGGCTGCCCATGGAAAATCCTCTCCTTCTTTATCTACGCCCCCCCAACCCATACCCCCATACCCACACACTAATAATGGACGCTTACTGGCACAACTGGATTGTATTTAGATAGCTTTTTTTAAACAGAGGCAAAAGATTTGCGTCATCACATTAATTAAGAAGAGGAGAACAAAGTTTGATGGCTACATGACCACAAAGGTCAAAACACAAAGGGACCACTCTCCCAGTATAAAATTACCCAAATATTTTGCCCGGGAAAACACGAAGAGCCTTGCTTCTGCCTATTGACGAAACCACTTGGGCAGGCAAGGAGGCATTGTTGCAAAACACTCTCGCATTCCTTTCATTCCATATTTCCCAGCAGACAAACATCTTTAATGAATTGTGATGGATTATGGATGGCATTTGGCCCATATAAGACAATAATCCATGGTTAATCTCTAAGGCCCATTAATGTGCACGGCAAGTGGTGGGAAGTATCGGAAGTTTAGTACCATACTGCTCTAGTAAAAAGAGTGAGACCTCTTTATAAGGGCTGCTCTACCACTTGTTACTGAGAGCTTGGGAATAGGAGTTGTACACGCACGCTCCTCCTCCTCCGCCACCCGCCTCGCCTCGCCTTGCCTCGTCACAACACGCGCGCCGCGGGTGGCAGGAATGAGCCGAGTCGAAGCTTATTTTTGCGGGTCAATAATGGTTAATTAATCTCAGATTAATTAACAAGTCGCTTACAGAAGACCCACTGTCCGAGACGTTGGGTCGTGGGATGTTCGCGGACTCGGTTGTGGGATGATACGTCTCCAACTTATTGATATGTCTCCAACGTATCTATAATTTTTTATTGCTCCATGCTATTTTATCTACTGTTTTGGACCATATTGGGCTTTATTTTTCCACTTTTATATTATTTTTGGGACTAACCTATTAACCGGAGGCCCAGCCCAGAATTGCTGTTTTTTTTTGCCTATTTCAGTGTTTCGAAGAAACGGAATATCAAACGGAGTCCAAACGGAATGAAACCTTTAGGAACGTGATTTTCTCACCGAACGTGATCCAGGAGACTTGGACCCTACTCCAAGACGTAACAGAGGCGGTCACAAGGGTGCCCCCCTAGGGAGGCCCCCTACCTCGTGGCCCCCCTGTTGCTCCACCGACGTACTCCTTCCTCCTATATATACCTACGTATCTCCCAAACGATCAGAGAGGAGCCAAAAACCTAATTCCACTGCCGCAACCTTTCACGTATCCACGAGATCCCATCTTGGGGCCTGTTAGGAGCTCATGGGGGGGCATCCACCATGGAGGGCTTCTACATCAACACCATAGCCCCTCTGATGAAGTGTGAGTAGTTTACTTCAGACCTTTGGGTCCATAGCTAGTAGCTAGATGGCTTCTTCTCTCTTTTTGGATCTCAATACAATATTCTCCCCCTCTCTCGTGGAGATCTATTCGATGTACTCTTCTTCTTTTTGCGGTGTGTTTGTTGAGACCGATGAATTGTGGGTTCATGATCCAGTTTATCTATGAACAATATTTGAATCTTCTCTGAATTCTTTTATGTATCATTGAGTTATCTTTGCAAGTCTCTTGAATTATCCTTTTGGTTTGGTGACTAGATTGGTAGTTCTTGCAATGGGAGAAGTGCTTAGCTTTGGGTTCAATCTTGCGGTGTCCTTTCCCGATGTGATGAAGGGCAGCAAGGCGCGTATTGTATTGTTGCCATCGAGGATAACAAGATGGGGTTTTTTTATCATATTGCATGAATTTATCCCTCTACATCATGTCATCTTGCTTAAGGCGTTACTCTGTTTTTAACTTAATACTCTAGATGCATGCTGGATAGCGGTTGATGAGTGGAGTAATAGTAGTAGATGCAGAATCGTTTCGATCTACTTGTCTCGGACGTGATGCCTATATACATGATCATACCTAGATATACTCATAACTATGCTCAATTCTGTCAATTGCTCAACAGTAATTTGTTCACCCACCGTAGAATATCTATGCTCTTGAGAGAAGCCACTAGTGAAACCTATGGCCCCCGGGTCTATTCTCATCATATCAATCTCTATCTCTTTATTACTTGCTTTGTTTTACTTTGCCTTTTACTTTTCACTTTGCATCTATCTATCAAAAATACCAAAAATATTATTTATCATCTCTATCAGATCTCACTCTCGTAAGTGACCGTGAAGGGATTGACAACCCCTAATCGCGTTGGTTGCGAGTAGCTATCGTTTGGTGTAGGTACGAGGGACTTGGGTGTGTGGCCTCCTACTGGATTGATACCTTGGTTCTCAAAAACTGAGGGAAATACTTACGCTACTTTGTTGCATCATCCTCTCCTCTTCGGGGAAATCCAACGCAGTGCTCAAGAGGTAGCAAGAAGAATTTCTGGCGCCGTTGCCAGGGAGGCTCACGCAAGCAAGTCAACAATACCAAGTACCCATCACAATCCCTATCTCTCGCATTACATTATTCGCCATTTGCCACTCGTTTTCCTCTCCCCCACTTCACCCTTGCCGTTTTATTCGCCCTCTTTTTCCTAATCTCCTCCTCTCTTTCCCGTTTGCTTTTTCCCGTTGCCTCTCTGTTTGCTTGTGTGTTGGATTACTTGTTGCCATGGTGCAAGATAATACCAAATTGTGTGACTTCTCGAATACCAATAACAATGATTTCCTTAGTACTCCAATTGGTCCTCTTAATAAGGATGAGTCTTGTGAAATCAATACCGCTTTGCTGAATCTTGTTATCAAAGATCAATTCGCCGGCCTTCCAAGTGAAGATGTCGCTACTCATCTAAACAATCTTGTTGATTTGTGTGATATGCAAAAGAAGAAAGATACGGATAACAATATTGTCAAATTGAAGTTATTTCCATTTTCACTTAGAGATCGTGCTAAAGTTTGGTTTTCGTCTTTGCCTAAAAATAGTATTGATTCCTGGAACAAGTGCAAAGATGCTTTTATCTCTAAGTATTTTCCTCCCGCTAAGATCATCACTCTTAGGAACGATATTATGAATTTTAAACAACTTGATCATGAGCATGTTGCCCAATCTTGGGAAAGAATGAAATTGCTGCTTCGCAATTGCCCTACCCATGGTTTGAATTTATGGATGATCATACAAAACTTTTATGCCGGATTGAATTTTGCTTCTAGAAATCTTTTAGATTCGGCCGCGGGAGGCACGTTTATGGAAATTACGTTAGGAGATGCTACAAAATTGCTTGATAATATTATGGCTAATTATTCTCAATGGCACACCGAAAGATCTTCTAGTAAAAAAGTGCATGCTATAGAAGAAATCAATGTTTGGAGTGAAAAGATGGATGAACTTATGAAGATGTTTTCTACTAAAAATACTCCTCTTGATCCCAATGATATGCCTTTGTCTACTTTGCTTGAGAATAATAATGAATCTATGGATGTGAATTTTGTTGGTAGGAATAGTTTTGGAAACAGCCCGTATAGAGGGAATTTTAATCCTAGGCCTTATCCTAGTAATCCTTCTAATAATTATGGAAATTCCTACAACAACTCTTATGGAAATTTTAATAAGATGCCCTGTGAATTTGAGAGTAGTTTTAAAGAGTTTATGAATTCACAAAATTTTAATGCTTTGCTTGAAGAGAAATTGCTTAAAGTTGATGATTTGGCTAGGAACGTTGATAGAATTTCTCTTGAAATTGATTCTTTAAAGCTTAGATCTATCCCTCCTAAGCATGATATCAATGAGTCTCTCAAAGCCATGAGAATTTCCATTGATGAGTGCAAATAAAGAACCGCTATGATGCGTGCTTCCAAAGATGCCTTTTTTAAAGCGTGTTCTTCCAATTCCTATGAAAATCAAGATGAAGATCTAAAAGTTATTGATGTGTCCCCCATTAAATCTTTGTTTTGCAATATGAATCTTGATGAAACTGAATATGATCTTCCTTTACCTAGAAGGCGTTCTAAGAATTCGAAGTTTCTAGATCTTGATGATGAAATTGATGAAAGTGGGATTGAAATAAATAAAAACCTAGATGTTGCTAAACCCACTATTTTGGATCTCAAGGAATTTAATTATGAAAATTGCTCTTTAATTGGTTGTATTTCCTTGTTGCAATCCGTGCTAGATTCTCCTCATGCTTATAGTCAAAATAAGGCCTTTACCGAACACATTGTTGATGCCTTGATGCAATCTTATGAAGAAAAACTTGAGTTGAAAGTTTCTATCCCTAGAAAACTCTATCATGAGTGGGAGCCTACTATTAAAATTAAAATTAAAGATTATGAGTTTCATGCTTTGTGTGATTTGGGTGCTAGTGTCTCTACTATTCCCAAAACTTTGTGTGATTTGCTAGATTTCCGTGACTTTGATGATTGCTCTCTAAACTTGCATCTTGTGAATTCCACTATTAAAAAACCTATGGGAAGAATTAATGATGTTCTTATTGTTTCAAATAGGAATTATGTGCCCGTAGATTTTATCATTCTTGATATAGATTGCAATCCTTCATGTCCTATTATTCTTGGTAGACCTTTCCTTAGAACGATTGGTGCAATTATTGATATGAAGGAAGGGAATATTAGATTCCAATTTCCCTTAAATAAGGGCATGGAACACTTCCCTAGAAAGAAAATAAAATTACCATATGAATCTATCATGAGAGCTACCTACGGATTGCCTACCAAAGATGGCAATACCTAGATCTATCCTTACTTTTATGCCTAGCTAGGGGCGTTAAATGATAGCGCTTGTTGGGAGGCAACCCAATTTTTTTTTTTGCTTCTGTTTAGGAATAAATAATCCATCTAGCCTCTGTTGGGATGTGGTTTTTATGTTTTAATTAGTGTTTGTGCCAAGTAGAACCTATAGGATAACCTACGATGATAGTTGATTTGATTCTGCTGAAAAACAGAAACTTTGCGCGCACGAATATAATTTTGTTAAATCACAGAAACGTGCTTTTGCGTTGATTCTTTCTGCTGCTGTTAAATAAAAAAATTCTCCAGGACTTCCTATTTTGGTAGAATTTTTATAGTTCCAGAAGTTTGCGTTAGTTACAGATTACTACAGACTGTTCTGTTTTTGACAGATTCTATTTTGCGTGTGTTGTTTGCTTATTTTGATGAATCAATGGCTAGTAAAATAGTTTACAATCCGTAGAGAAGTTGGAATACAGTAGGTTTAACACCAATATAAATAAAGAATGAGTTCATTACAGTACCTTGAAGTAGTATTTGTTTTCTTTCTCTAACGGAGCTCACGAGATTTCTATTGAGTTTTGTGTTGTGAAGTTTTCAAGTTTTGGGTGAATTCTTTTGATGGATTATGGAACAAGGAGTGGCAAGAGCCTGAGCTTGGGGATGCCCATGGCACCCCCAGGATAATCCAAGGACACCAAAAATTCAAAGCTTGGGGATGCCCCGGAAGGCATCCCCTCTTTCGTCCACTTCCATCGGTAATTTACTTGGAGCTATATTTTTATTCACCACATGATATGTGTTCTGCTTGGAGCGTCTTGTATTATTTGCGTATTTGCTTGTTAGTTTACCACAATCATCCTTGCTGTACACACCTTTTGAGAGAGCCATACATGAATTGGAATTTGTTAGAATACTCTATGTGCTTCACTTATATCTTTTGAGCTTGATAGTTTTTGCTCATAGTGCTTCACTTATATCTTTTGAGCGTGATAATTTCTGCTCTAGTGCTTCACTTAGATCTTTTAAGAGCATGGTGAAAGAAAATATTGATCTCTCATGCTTCACTTAGATTATTTTGAGAGTCGTTAATAGCATGGCAATTTGCTTAATGTTAATATACTTGGTATTCCTAATATGTGAAACTTTCTTTTGAGTGCGTTGAATACTAAGATAAGTTTGATGCTTGATAATTGTTTTGAGATATGAAGATGGTGATATTAGAGTCATGCTAGTTAAGTAGTTGTGAATTTAAAGAATACTTGTGTTGAAGTTTGTGATTCCCGTAGCATGCACGTATGGTGAACCGTTATGTGATGAACTCGGAGCATGATTTATTTATTGATTGTCTTCCTTATGAGTGGCGGTCGGGGACGAGTGATGGTCTTTTCCTACCAATCTATCCCCTAGGAGCATGCGCGTAATACTTTGCTTTGATAACTTCTAGATTTTTGCAATAAGTATATGAGTTCTTTATGACTAATGTTGAGTCCATGGATTATACGTACTTTTTCCCATCCTTCCGCCATTGCTAGCCTCTCTAAAACCGCGCACTTTTCACCGGTATCATACACCCACCATATACATTCCTCAAAACAGCCACCATACCTACCTATTATGGCATTTCCATAGCCATTCCGAGATATATTGCCATGCAACTTTCCACCGTTCCGTTTATTATGACACGCTCCATCATTGTCATATTGCTAGCATGATCATGTAGTTGACATTGTATTTGTGGCAAAGCCACCGTTCATAATTATTTCATACATGTCACTCATGATTCATTGCATATCCCAGTACACCGACGGAGGCATTCATATAGAGTCATACTTTGTTCTAAGTATCGAGTTGTAATTGTTGAGTTGTAAGAAAAATAAAAGTGTGATGATCATCATTATTAGAGCATTGTCCCAAGTGAGGAAAGGATGATGGAGACTATGATTCCCCCACAAGTCGGGATGAGACTCCGGACAAAAAAAAGAGGCCATAAAAAAAAGAGAAAGGCCCAAATAAAAAAATGAGAAAAAAAGAGAGAAGGGACAATGTTACTATCCTTTTACCACACTTGTGCTTCAAAGTAGCACCAAGATCTTCATGATAGAGAGTCTCTCATTTTGTCACTTTCATATACTAGTGGGAATTTTTCATTATAGAACTTGGCTTGTATATTCCAATGATGGGCTTCCTCAAAGTGCCCTAGGTCTTCGTGAGCAAGCGAGTTGGATGCACACCCACTTAGTTTCTTTTGTAGAGCTTTCATATACTTATAGCTCTAGTGCATCCGTTGCATGGCAATCCCTACTCACTCACATTGATATCTATTGATGGGCATCTCCATAGCCCGTTGATACGCCTAGTTGATGTGAGACTATCTTCCCTCTTTTTGTCTTCTCCACAACCACCATTCTATTCCACATATAGTGCTATATCCATGGCTCACGCTCATGTATTGCATGAAGATTGAAAAAGTTTTGAGAATGTTAAAGTATGAAACAATTGCTTGGCTTGTCATCGGGGTTGTGCATGATTTAAATATTTTGTGTGGGGAAGATGGAGCATAGCCAGACTATATGATTTTGTAGGGATAACTTTCTTTTGCCGTGTTATTTTGAGAAGACATGATTGCTTTGATTAGTATGCTTGAAGTATTATTATCTTTATGTCAATATGAACTTTTGTCTTGAATCTTTCGGATCTAAATATTCATATCACAATTAAGAAGATTTACATTGAAATTATGCCAAAGTATCACTCCGCATAAAAAATTCTTTTTTATCATTTACCTACTCGAGGACGAGCAGGAATTAAGCTTGGGGATGCCTGATACATCTCCAACGTATCTATAATTTTTGATTGCTCCATGCTACTTTATCTACTATTTTGGACCATATTGGGCTTTATTTTCCACTTTTATATTATTTTTGGGACTAACCTATTAACGGAGGCCCAGCCCGAATTGCTTGTTTTTTCCTATTTCAGTGTTTCAAGAAAGCGGAATATCAAACGGAGTCCAAACGGAATGAAACAATCGGGAGCGTGATTTTCTCACGAGCGTGATCCGGAGACTTGGACCCTACTCCAAGGCGTATGAGAGGTGGTCACGAGGTGGGGCGCCCCAGGCGCGCCCCGCCTCGTGGCCCCCTGTTGCTCCACCGACGTACTCCTTCCTCCTATATATACCTCGTATCCCCAAACGATCAGAGAGGAGCCAAAAACCTAATTCCACCACCGCAACCTTCTGTATCCACGAGATCCCATCTTGGGGCCTGTTCCGGAGCTCCGCCGGAGGGGGCATCCACCACAGAGGGCTTCTACATCAACACCATAGCCCCTTCGATGAAGTGTGAGTAGTTTACTTCAGACCTTCGGGTCCATAGCTAGTAGCTAGATGGCTTCTTCTCTCTTTTTGGATCTCAATACAATGTTCTCCCCCTCTCTCGTGGAGATCTATTCGATGTACTCTTCTTCTTTTTGCGGTGTGTTTGTTGAGACCGATGAATTGTGGGTTTATGATCCAGTTTATCTATGAACAATATTTGAATCTTCTCTGAATTCTTTTATGTATCATTGAGTTATCTTTGCAAGTCTCTTCGAATTATCCTTTTGGTTTGGCCAACTAGATTGGTAGTTCTTGCAATGGGAGAAGTGCTTAGCTTTGGGTTCAATCTTGCGGTGTCCTTTCCCAGTGACAGAAGGGGCAGCAAGGCATGTCTTGTATTGTTGCCATCAAGGATAACAAGATGGGGTTTTATCATATTGCATGAATTTATCCCTCTACATCATGTCATCTTGCTTAAGGCGTTACTCTGTTTTTAGCTTAATACTCTAGATGCATACTGGATAGCGGTCGATGAGTGGAGTAATAGTAGTAGATGCAGAATCGTTTCGATCTACTTGTCTCGGACGTGATGCCTATATACATGATCATACCTAGATATACTCATAACTATGCTCAAATCTGTCAATTGCTCAACAATAATTTGTTCACCCACCGTAGAATATCTATGCTCTTGAGAGAAGCCACTAGTGAAACCTATGGCCCCCGGGTCTATTCTCATCATATCAATCTCTATCGCTTTATTACTTGCTTTGTTTTTACTTTGCCTTTTACTTTTCACTTTGCATCTATCTATCAAAAATACCAAAAATATTATTTATCATCTCTATCAGATCTCACTCTCGTAAGTGACCGTGAAGGGATTGACAACCCCTAATCGCATTGGTTGCGAGTAGCTATCATTTTGTGTAGGTACGAGGGACTTGTGCGTGGTCTCCTACTGGATTGATACCTTGGTTCTCAAAAACTGAGAGAAATACTTATGCTACTTTGCTGCATCATCCTCTCCTCTTTGGGGAAATCCAACGCAGTGCTCAAGAGGTAGCACTTATCTATAATTTATGAAGTATCCATGCCATGTTTATAATATTTTTACATGATTTTGGTATGACTTTATTAGAACTGGCCCGGACTAATGCTTTTTCAGTAGAACTACCGTGGTGTTGTTTTTGTGCAGAAATAAAACTTCTCAGAATGCGTTGAAAATCAACAGAGAATATTTTTGGAAAATATAAAAAATACTGGAACAAAAAGCTATCGGAGGGGAGTCTCGAGGCCACCACGAGGGTGGAGGGAACCCCCCTGCCTCGTGGACTCCCCGTGGGGCCCCTGACGTGAAACCAATGCCAACCCCTCCTATAAATCCAGAAAACCCCAAAACAGAAGAGAGATTGGAAGTTCCACCGCCGCAAGCCTCTGTAGCCACGAGAAATCAATCTAGGCCCTCTCTGGCACCCTGTCGGAGGGGGTCATCATCATCGGAGGCCATGGTGGAGGATCTCGGAGGGGCCATCATCGCCATGAAGGCTAAGGACCAGAGGGAGAAAATCTCCCCAACCAGGGGGGCCATGGAGGAAGAATCACAAGGGGCAGAACCTCTCCTCCTCTCTCTCGGTGGCGCCGGAGTGCCATCGGCAGGGGAATCATCGTCGTGGTGATCGTCTTTATCAACATCACCATCATCATCACCATCCTCATCTCTTTTCAGCGGTCCACTCTCCCGCACCCTGCTGTAATCCCTACTTGAGCATGGTGCTTTATGACACATATTATGATCCAATGATGTGTTGCCATCCTATGATGTTTTGAGTAGATATCCTTTGTATTCGGGTTAATTGATGATCTAGAGTTGTATGTTTTATTTTGGTGTTGTCCTATTGTGCCTTCCGTGCCACGCACACGTGAGGGATTCCCATTGTAGGTTGTTGCAATACGTTCATGATTCGCTTATAGTGGGTTGCTTGAGTGACAGAAGCATAAACCCGAGTAAGGGGTTGTTGCGTATGGGATAAAGGGGACTTGATATGTTAATGCAATGGTTGGGTTTTACCTTAATGATCTTTAGTAGTTGTGGATGCTTGCTAGAGTTCCAATCATAAGTGCATATGATCCAAGTAGAGAAAGTATGTTAGCTTATGCCTCTCCCTCATATGAAATTGCAATAGTGATTTTCGGTCTTGTTAACAATTGCCTAGGACAATTCCGCACACCGACCCATCATTATTCCACACTCCCTATTTATAATACTTAAGTAATATATTCTAACTTTATGATAATAGCACCTACTTTTATATTTTAGCTCTCCGATACCATGCAAAGTTATCCTCTTCATACCCACAACATAGTTTTATTTCTCGTTTCTAGTTGGAAGCAAACGTTCAGTATACGTAGAGTCGTATCAGTGGCAGATAGGACTTGAGAGAATATTGATCTTACCATTAGCTCCTTGTGGGTTCAACACTCCATACTTATCACTTCCACCTTTGGAAATTGCTATGATGATTCCCTGCACTTGGGGATTATCATGGGCCTAAGCCTAGGCCCATCTACCCGATGGCCTATATAAGAAGGCGCTGGCCAGTGGAGTGAACCCTAACTCAGTTCACTCACTCCCTCTTGCACAAACCTAGCCATCATCTATTGTTCCTCTCTGTATGCTACTTCCGGCGATCCCATCCCGATGACCACATGCACTGTTGGTCGAGAGAGCAGGTGCCTCCGGAACCCTATCGTTCGAGATCCTGCCCGGGAGAATGGCAATAAGGTTTTTGGGGAGCGTCTCAAATGATTGCTCCCAATCCGTCCGCGTCTCCATCAGCCTTTGCTTCCACTACTTCCTCTACATTGACTCCATGGCTGACGACCAAGTTGCCAAGAAGAAGGCTTTGTCTAATGCCGAGGCTGCTGTTGCCGCCGTTGCGTTGGCCTGGCCAACCGGAGGGTATTACTCATTCATCCCCTTTCTGCTCGTTCATGTGTTGGTCGTATATATGTCATTCATAGATGTTTCAGTTCTATGTACTGTACGTGCTCACATGCTTAGGTATCAGTATGAGATGCATACCGTATTTTCCATGCTTATCTTTTACTCATGGATTAGATTAGTTAGAAAAGTGTCGATATTTCCAACAATCCAAAAACCTTATGCTAGGCACTTTTCGACTCATGGCTTCACCGCTACTTTGAAACCGGAAAAGTTTACCGGGACACATTTTAAACGTTGGCAGACTAGGACCACCTTGTGGCTCACAGCAATGAACGTGTCCTGGGTTGGTGGTGTGTCTCCCACGGTAATGATTGTTCCTGAACATGAGAATACGTTTAGGGAGGCAACTTCCATCTTTGTGGGATCCATTCTTACTGTGATCAGAGACTAGCTAGTGGACGTGTATCTCCATATGCGTGTTGACAAGAATTGCGGGATGCGCTCGAAGCTAAGTTTGGCGCAATCGATGATGGAAGTGAGTTGTATGCTATGGAGCATGTCCATGATTACAAAATGGTAGATAACCGTTCTGTATTGGACAAGGTCCATGATATACAATGCATCGCTAAGGATCTGGAGCTCCTGAAGTGTGAGTTGCCGGACAAGTTTGTCGCTGGTTGCATTATTGCAAAACCCCCTCCTGGATGGAGGAACTTTGCTACTTCTCTCAATCACATGAGATGTGCATTCTTTGTTGAGGATGTCATCGGTCATCTAAGTGTTGAGAAGAACTCGAGAGCAAAGGACTCACACGTGAAAGGGGTAGAGGGTTCTTCTAGCGCCAATGTGGTGCAGAAGAATTTCCACAAGTTCAAGGGAAAGACTCCGTCCATTAGAATACTACCTTCAAGAAGAAGGGCAAGAAGAAAGACAAAAGGAGAGATGGCTGCTTTACCTGTGGTTCAGAACAACATTGGGCAAACAAGTGCCCAAACAAGTACAAGAAGCCAGGACAGGACGCCAAGTATGTCAATGTCACTCTGAGCATCAATGATGGGGCATCTGGGTATGGTAATATGTTTACCGTACTTTCAGTTTGTCAGTCCACCGATTGGTGGGCTGACACTGGGGCCAATATTCATGTGTGTTCTGATGTGTCTTTGTTCTGTCGTGATGGGGAATGGTTCACATGCTTCTGTTCATGGTGTTGGCACGGTAGATCTGAAGTTTACTTTGGGAAAGATTGTGCAACCGAAGAACGTGCAGCATGTCCCCAGCGTCAAGAAGAACCTCGTTAGTGGATAAAGAAGGGTTTAAGTTAGTATTTGAGTCTAACAAAGTAGTCATATCTCGGTATGGACTATTTGTGGAAAAGGATATGATTGTGGTGGTTTGTTCCGCCTTTCCCTGGAGCATTTCTGTAATAAAGTCGTGTACCAAATTCATTCTAATGTGAACGAATCTGAGGTGTGGCATTCACGTCTTTGTCACATAAATTTCGGTTGTATGACGCGGCTAGCTAAGATGGATCTGATCCCGAGTTTCACTTTAGCCAAAGGCTCTAAGTGCCATGCACGTGTGCAAGCTAAGCAACCTCGTAAGCCTCACAAGCCTGCAAAGGAGAGACACCTGGCACCATTAGATCTCATACACTCAGATCTTTGTGAGATGAATGGTGTCTTGACTAAAGGTGGAAACAAATACTTCATGACTTCGGTTAATGATTCCACTAGATTCTGTTATGTGTATTTGTTAAATACGAAGGATGAGGCTCTACACTACTTTAAGATCTATAAGGCAGAAGTTGAGAACCAACTTGACAAGAAAATAAAAAGAGTCTAGTCTGATCGTGGTGGAGAGTACTTTTCTAGTGAGTTAGATTTATTCTTTGTGGAACATGGTATTATTCATGAGAGGACGCCTCCCTATTCACCCGAGTCAAACGGGGTTGCCGAACGGAAAAACCATACTCTAACAGATTTGGCTAACGCCATGCTAGATACATCGGGTTTATCCAAGGCATGGTGGGGGGAGGCTGTATTGACATCATCTCATGTCCTGAATAAAGTTCCCGCAAAGGATAATGAGACTACTCCCTATGAGTAATGGGAAAAGAAAAGAACTACACTCTCTTACTTGTGCACTTGGAGCTGTTTGCCGAAAGTCAATGTGTCGATCCCCAAAAAGTGTAAGCTTGGTCCAAAGATTGTGGACTGTGTTAATTTGGGCTGCGCTAAGAATAGCATTGGCTATAGATTTTTAGTAGTGAAATCTGTGGTACCTGACCAGAAGATCGGTACAATTATAGAGTCTAAGGATGCTACATTCTTTAAGGATATTTTCCCCATGAGAGATATGCAAATTACTTCTAGACTAGAATCTGATGAGACTCCTCAACCTGCCATTCTAATGGAATACTATGAACACAAAAGTGATGAAAGTTCCATGGAGGATGACGAGGAAGCTCCTGTTAGGAGCAAGAGACAAAGGACTACAAAGTCTTTTGGCGATGATTTCCTCGTGTACCTCGTGGATGATGAAACTTCCAGTTCCATTTTAGAAGCTTATGCATCTCCTGATGCTGGCTATTGGAAGGATGTAGTCCATAGCGAGATGGACTCCATCTTGGCTAACTGGACATGGGAAGTCGTTGATCGTCCTTATGGTTGCCAACCATTGGGATGTAAGTGGGTGCTCAAGAGGAAGCTTAGGCCCGATGGTACTATTGAGAAGTACAAGGCTAGGCTTGTGGCCAAGGGTTATACCCAGAAAGAAGAAGATGATTTCTTTGATACTTACTCACCTGTGGCTAGACAGACAACCATTCGAGTGTTAATCGCTTTGGATACCTTGCACGGTATTCTTGTTCATCAGATGGATGTTAAGACGGCTTTCCTTAACAAAGAGCTAGATGAGGAAATTTACATGCAATAGCCAGATGGCTTTGTAGTAAATAGTCAGGTAAGAAAGGTGTGCAAACTAGTGAAATCTGTGTATGGCCTGAAACAAGCGCCTAAGCAATGACATGAGGAGTTTAATACAACTTTGACATCTGTTGGCTTTGTTGTTAACAAAGCTGACAAATGTGTATACTATCGCTATGGTGGAGGTGAAGAAGTAATATTGTGTTTGTATGTCGATGACATACTGATATTTGGGACCCACCTCAAAGTCATTAAGGAGTTCAAGGTTTTTCTATCTCATAACTTTGAGATGAAAGACCTGGACGTGGCTGATGTTATCTTGAACATCAAGTTATTGAGAAACAGTGGGGGTGGAATTACACTTCTGCAATCCCACTATGCTGAGAAGATTTTGAGCCATTTTGGATATTCGGACCGCAAACCTTCTACAACACCATATGATCCTAGCATGCGGATTCGAAAGTTCGAAGGCATGGCTATAGATCAATTGAGATATTCTCAAGTGGTTGGTTCACTGATGTACCTAGCTTGTGCTATGTAGCGACCAGACCTCAAACGTTCAAGTCTCTGTGCATCAGTGTCATCCCTGGATCGGTAATGCTTACATGCACAGTACTCGAGGAATTATAACAGAGTTTCAATCACACACTTATTACATCGAGTCCTCATAAAGAGTATGATTACACAAAAATATCATGGTTGAGGGCCATCTAAACTAAATAATTGCGGAAGCTTCGAAGGTAAATGAGTCCATCAACTCCAACGGCATAGCTGAGTGCAAAACAATGACCTATCGCACCTTATTCGTCATCTGAGTAGTGTGCAACATGAGGCGTTGCAGCCATGTAGGTCAGCACATTGAATATGCTGGCACAGTTACACTGTAAAGCAATGAAATGCAAGAACTGCATCTACATGCAATATTTGGCTGGTGGAGGCTGTAAGTTTATGATTTTGCATAAAGCTAGTTTTTCCCTACAACAAAGGAATAAATTTATTTAACTACTCCCAAGTTGCCCATTATTTGAGAAGGTAACCCCAACTCAAATCCCAATTAAAAAAATCATCATTAACCCAAATCAAAATAATTAAAGTAACGTGATGAGATCACATCAATAGATTCAAGTACTAGATACTCAAGATGTCCATAACCGGGGACACGGCTAACCAGGATTAGTTTATACACTCTATAGAGGTTTGCGCAGTTTTCCCCACAAGACTCGACCACATCCATGATCGGATGATTGAGACATAGTCTTTCTGAAGCATTAACTCCCTACTCCGGGCGGACCAGTACACCTACTTTCCCCTACATCTTCTAGTCCACCTCTTCAAGACCTCACGCAACTTACTAAACTATGCCAGAGCCCATAATGGCTTGTGGCTGCACACGGAAGTTTCTAGCATGAATAATCTTATGATCCCTTTGAGTCTGGGTGGCATTCCATAGGATAATCACACGGGTACTCTGGGATTTTCAAAAACAGGCAACACTGGGTTCCCCAGATGCCTCAACCAATCCACCCAGATGTATATTAAAGTTGCCACCTTAATGTTATCCATCATTAAATAACTCTCAAACTTCCATGCGTGAATCACGATCCAATCCCCGTCTATGAGCATGGCTAAGCAATAATAAGCATAACGTATATTCCCAGGGTGATCAAAAGGTATTAGGTTCCTACCTCAAGTACTACAACCAAAATCACATGTTACCAATCCTACTCATGCAATTGTTTGAGGAAAATACTAGTGCATAGTAAAAACTGGGTATAAAAGCGTATGATCAAAGTGTAACTTGCCTTGCTGATGATCTGCAAACTCTAGAGATTCGTAGTAACAAGCTTTGCACTCCGGATAATCTAGAGTAGACAAATAATAGCATACATAAGCAATCACTCAAATGAAACACGAGAAAAACCGAGAAAAGATCCAAATCGAACACAACATAAGAAAACGGCTTAAACTAACAAGAGTCAAAACCTAACAGCAATATTAACATGTGAATTAGATCTTAACAGTAGGTACAGGTGATTAGGTACGATTTGCAAAAAGATTCAACTCAAACGGAGCAACAAAACTCAAAAATACGAACGAAACAAGATCGTTTACTAATCTGGACTAAACTCAAATTTTACAGTACCAAAATCATGTTCAAGCTGGTTAACTAGAAAGAACAGAACGATATGAAGATTTAGGCGTTGGTTTCATCTAATTTGGATAAACGATTAAAAAGTTGCGAGGGTTTGAAGTTTAGGGGCTAATCTGCGATAAAAATAATCGCAGATAGGTCCCTGGCCGAAAATAAGATAAAAATAAAAACGCTAATGAACGAACATTCGCTAATAGAGATAAACGAACAAATACGTTCGTGAACAGAGACGTTCGAGTGAACGTTCGCTAATTAGAGACCCTAAAAAGTAAAAACCGATCTCAACCAAAAACCAAAAAAAACGTAAACGAACCGGCGAACCGGGGCGGTTTTCTACCGGTTCTCGACGGCGGGATCCGGCGGCGAGGCAGGGCTCCGGCGAGGCAGCGAGGCAAGGCGACGACATGGGGCGGCGGCGCGATGCGGGCGAGGCTGCGGGCAAGTGTGGCATGGCGGAAGTAGTTGGTTGGCGGCGGCTGCGGTGGTGGTGGGACGGGCGAGGTGGGCGGAAGAGTGGCGATATAAAGGGTGGGAGCGGCTTGGAGAAGGGCTCGGCGTGGGGCAGAGTCTGGCTCGGACTCCTCCTCGGCGTATGTGCCTCGCACGGCGGAGGAAGGCGGCGGCGGCTCGGATGGGCCGGCTGGGTTTCGGCCCAATCGGTCCGGGAAACTTTTTTTAAAAATAATTTCGCCCGAAAGAAAAATCCTAATGAAATTATAAAAAAACTAAAAATTCCAGAAACAATTTTCACCGTCCAAACCTAATATTTAGGACAAGATGAACATTTTTCTGGACTAAAAATGCAATTTTCAAAAATGCAATATTTTTCTAATTCAAATAAAAATACCAATAAAAATCATAATTTGATTTTAAAATTCTTTCTCCAATATTTCTCTTAGTTTGAAGAAGTCATATTATCTTCTCTCATATATTTTTATTATCGGAAATAATTGGAGAGAAAAATAATAAAATCAAATTGATCCTTTCTTCAAATTTAAAATAAATTCAAATATGATTTTTGTGAAATCTCCAACTCTCTCCTTGGGTCCTTGAGTTGCTTAAGATTTATAGGATCTCAACCAAATGCAGAAATAAATATGATATGCATATGATGATCTATGTATAACATCCAAATTGAAAATTCGGATGTTACATGCTACTCGTCCTGACATCTCATTTGATGTGTGCAAACTAAGCTGGTTTGTTTCCAATCCGGGAGATATGCATTGGCATGCTGTTGAGCGAGTGATGTGTTATCTGCAAGGTACTGTGAACTACGGAATTCACTATTCTGGGTACCCGACGGTACTTGAGGGGTATAGTGATTCGAATTGGATATCTGATGCTGATGAGATGAAAGTCGCAAGTGGATATGTCTTCACACTTGGTGGTAGTGCTGTTTCATGGAAGTCTTGCAAGCAGACGATCTTAACGAGATCGACAATGGAAGCAGAACTCACAGCATTAGACACATCATGCGTCGAAGCAGAATGGCTTCGAGAGCTTTTAATGGATTTGTCACTGGTTCATAAACCAGTCCCGACTGTCCTTATTGTCGGGGGTTGGGTGCGACATATGCCAAAGGATGGCTTATCATGGTGAGGGCGAGTAGAACGTCGCCGGTGCCTGGAAACGGGATGAGGCGAAGACATGCATGCCGTGAATCTTACCAACCAGGGACTCTCAGGAGATAACACCCCTTGCCGCTCTGCGGGGTCTTCGCATGGTCACTAACGCAAAGTGAATACAAGCTTGCTCCTAGAGTTGTTTCTGGAGGTAGGAGAGGGCAAGGCTAGCACTCTCCTTCCTATGGGGTCTGTCTAGTGCTAATGGATGCGAACCCTTTGCATGGGTGCCCTGGGGGGTTTATATAGGCCTACCCCCCAGGGTTACAATGGTAAAACCGGCTGGGGCGGGCCCCAGCCGTCTCTCTCAGCGCCGTCTTCTCCGCCGACTCGGGCCCGCTTGAATGGTGGGTCCCGCCGACCGCCTGGTCACGAGGCGTCTGCCAGCGTCCCGCCATGTGAGCGAGTCTTCTTGGCTGCCGACATCTTTATGCAGTGCTTCTAATGTGTGAGCTTGGTCATGGGGTCATGGCAACAGTGCCGCCGCCTGACGGGCGATCACTGTTGCCATTCCCCTGTCGCGTCTGGTTAATGGTTCGTGGGCCCGTAGGAGGGGCCGGCCAACTCCAGGGGGCTGACTCCCAACGGGTCCGACTCTCGGCGTTCTCGCCATCTTCAGTACTCTCGCTGACTGGTAGGCCCCGCCGTCTCGTGGCCGTCTGAGACAGGTTGGTCGTGGGTCTGGGCCCCCGAGGGTCGATCTCGAGGTGGCATGGCAATAGTGTCGCACCGGGCGGAGATCTCCCTGGGTACAGCACACTGTGGCCATACCTGCCCTTGAATAACAGGGTGGTTGGAGTCGCGGGCCGAATCCCCATAGTCGGCTTCCTTCCAGTCGCCTCTTGGACTCGGCTTGAATGGGAGTCGCCTCTGGGACTCGGCTCATCTTGGAGTCGCCTCTGGGACTCGGCTCATCTTGGAGTCGCCTCTTGGACTCGGCTCATCTTGGAGTCGCCTCTGGGACTCAGCTCATCTTGGAGTCGCCTCTTGGACTCGGCTTGAATGGGAGTCGCCTCTGGGGACTCGGCTCGTCTTGGAGTCGCCGTAGGTACTTGAGGGGCGCAGTCTGCCCCGATGTCTTGAAAGGTTCTGGGGCTCGAGTTAGCCTACCGGTGGCCCATTACTCCGACATTAGTCCCCGAAGCTGGTGAGGCTCCGAGGGGGATACGTCGTGCACCTCAACTGTTTCATTCTTCCGGTGGCGGGATTTAGGCCTTGCTCGCCGTCTTCCTTCAAGCCGACTGGCTGGAGTCGGATTCATAGAGGGCCGTCTTGCCTCTTGAGGAGTTTGAAAGCCGCAGCGGGAACCAGACGGCGTGCCTGATACGCTTCCCACGGTCGCCCGTCTCGGCCCCGTCGCGCGGCGCCATGTGGCGGGGGCAGTCTGCCCACCCATGCGCGCGACGGGACAGGCCGTCAGGCGGGGCCCGCCACTACCGCGCCTCGGCACGCGAACGGATCCGTTGCGACCGTGCGGACGGTTGGGTTCCCCACATCGTTACTGCTTGCAGTAACTTCGTGGGGTAAATCATGGGGGACGTGGGGTATCGCGCGTAGTTAATCCCACGCCGCCCCATCGGCTTCTCAGCCTTTGGGCTTATAAATAGGCGGGGGGAGCGGGACAGCGAAGCGCGCGCTCATTCTTCCCTGCTTTCCCCACTTCCTCCTGCCTCTTCTTCTTCCCGCCCCCGCCGCACCGCACCGCAGCGATGAGCTCCTCCTCTGCCGTGGCCCCTGCCGTTCGCTTCGGCGTGTGGGACGGCTCTACGATGGACGATGACGCCATCGAGCACCTCCGCAAGACGCGCCGGCTCCCCGGCGCAAACCTGGTGCGAGCCCGCGCCGTGCCGGCGAGGGAGATAAGGCCGGCGCCGGAGGAGGGCGAGCGGGTCATATTCCGCTCGCACCTCATGCGCGGCATGGGCCTGCCGGCGAGCGGCTTCCTCCGTTCTTTCTTGGAGTTCAACGGACTCCAGCTGCACCACCTCACCCCGAACACGGTGGTGCTGCTGGCCGCCTTCGCCACCCTGTGCAAGGGTTTTCTTGGCGTTCTCCCCACCATCGAGCTGTGGGGAGAGTTCTTCCAGTCCAAGCTCGGCACGCACGTCGCCGGCGTGCCGACTCAATGCGGCGCCTTCATCGCCATGCGCAGGTCGACCGCCGACAACCCCTTTCCCTCCATCGCGCTAATCAAGTCGGTGAAGATGTGGCAGCGGTCGTACTTCTATGTGAAGAACGTCGCCCTGGCGGCCAGGTTAACCTGCCGCCTCTGGCTTGTAGCGCGCCGGCTGGGAGGCTCCCCAGCTGGTCCCATTGGGCCAAGATGCTGACTCCTGCCGGTGCCGCCGCCGTCGCGCGACTCCCAGTGCTGACGCAGTCGGAAGGCCTGGTCGGGGCCGACTTGCTAGCCGCCTTCGTGGCGCGCCGAGTCCTCCCACTCCAAGGTCGACCTCGTCTGATCTGTCAGATGAGCGACCGCCGGGACCCGAGCCGGATGAGCACCTGGGACATGCCTCACGCTGAGGTGGCGAACATGGTGAACCATATCGCGAACTGCGAGCTCGCGGAAGACTGGCACTTCAGCAAGGAGCCGTACTCACGCTCCAACCCTCCGCCTGTGGTAAGTCAAATCTTTTGCTCTTTTGTTTTTCTTTGTAGCCGAATCTGACTTCTGATCTTCTTGGTTCTTCGAGTCAGAACCCCCTCATCCAGCCCGCAGCCGGCGCCACGGGGCTGCCCCGCGAGTTCGCTCCAGATCGAGCGGAGAGCAACATCGACGACTGTGACTTGGGGGTGGCGGCGATGGAGGTCGACGCCAAAGGCGGAGGAGGAGGAGCGGAAGGCCGCTTCCGGCCTTCGGCGACCTTCGCCGACTAGCCAGAAGACGAGGCCGAAGGGGAAGTCATCCCGCGCCGCCAACCGAAAGCCGGCCATCCCAGCGCGAGTTCCTACGCCAGCTTGGCCGGTCAAGTCGGCGCGAAGAAACGCCGGGCCGCGCCGAGCTCGCTCGGCGATCGGCCGAAAAAGTTCAAGGGGGCGGCCGCCGCAACCAAGCGGGAGGAGGCGATCGCAAAAGCCAACCGCTTCCGCAAGGAAGTGAAGAAGCCGCCGCTAGTCTCTGCGTAAGTGTTAACTGCCTTTGTCTTGTTTTCTTTGATGGATCTTTTCTGAGTCTTTTTCATTCCATGTTTTGCTTCAGGGCCCCTCTTTCTCTTGAGAGGGTCTCCGTCCCCTCTGTCATGGGGTCGGACGAGACGTCCGCCAATACTCGACGGATTGACCCCGCCGCCGACCTCCGGGAGGCGAGGAGCACAACGCGCGGGAGAAGCGCGACGACGAAAAGGTCGACCGTCTGGAGAAGGCAAGGCCGAGAAAGCGGCGGCCTCCGCCCAGAAGAAGCTGGAGGAGGCCGAAGCCGCCGCAGCAGCAAAACAGCGGGCTGAGGAGACCGTGCGCCGCTAGTCGGCGTTGCTTGTCGTCCCGCTGAACTCCGCGCCGCCGCCCCCGGAGTTCACGGGGCAGACTGGAGAAGTTGGCGGGGAGCACTCCATCGTGGAGAAGGAAGGTGGAGAGGCCTCCGCGTCGGGCACGGCCTCGCTGCCACCGCCGCCTTCGCCGCATGGCAAGCAGCCGGCGGGCCCTCCAATGCCGCCGACTGAGGACGAGGCGGTGGCGAGGCTGCTCCTTCAAGTCGCCTCGCCAGCGCGCCGCCGTATTGAGAAGGCGGTTTCGGCGCCACACCCCTTGGAATCCGGCGCCGCTAGCTCGGCCATTCAGATCTTGGCGCCACAAGCTGCGCCCTCATTGGATGGGTGCGAGGAGGCAAGCAGTCCGCTGAACCAGCGCGACGGGCGTGCAGCGGCTGCGAGCTGAGGGCGAAGCCATCCAGGGCTGCACCAGGGCGCATCTGGCATCGTGAGCGTCTATCCGGGTACGTTTTCTTTTTTGACTTTGTCCTTTCTTGTTCTTCTCTGTGAAGCGGCGCTAAGCTCCACTAGGTGTAGTCCCGAGTTTGGGCGGTGCTGCTGCAGCGCCCGAACTCAATCTGGCAGTTCCTCATTTTTTCTTTGTCGATGGTTTATCACGGAGTATCACAACCTCAGCGCCACCGCCTTCAACCGCAGCGTTGAGCAGTGGGAAGCGGACTGCCGATTTGTCGGAGAGCTGAGTAAGTTCTTCTTCTTTTTTGTGGCGCGCTGGCGCACTCCACAGGCTGTAGTCCCGAGATTCGGGCGGCTGCGGCGATCGGGCGGATCTTCTGGCGACCTTCCTTGTTGACGACTTAACGTCTTTCTTTTTGTTCTTTAGAGGCCAATGCCGCTCTTGAGAATGGTTGGCGAAGTCGGCACGGCCCTCTGGCGCCAAGGAGGAGGAGTGCGGCAAGCTTCGCCTGAGCGCGACTTGCTGGCCGCCGGTTAGCGGAACGAAGGAGTTGCTTAAGGCGGCTTAGGCGGCGGAGAAGAAAGAGACCGCTCTCTGGCGAGTTCGAGATCGGCGTTCCTCTGGGTGACAAGGAGGCGTCTTGACTTCCGGCTTCCACGAGATCGAAGACATTGTCGAAGGTGAGTTTCTTTGCTTTCTTTCTTCAAACCGCTGACTGCAAGTCAAGACGATTTGTGACTCTTTCTTTTGCTTCTTTCTGTTTGGGGCAGACTTCTTCTCCGGCCACTCGCAGGCGGTCAATCGAGCCATCGAGGCTGATCGCGAGGTGCGGAGGGCAAGCAGCGAGATCGCCGCCGCGCCTCGACCGTCGACGAGCAGCTCCTGAGCATCGAGACTCGCCTGCGGCCGCCCCATCAGCTACTGCGTCGGCTTCAACGTGTCGGGGCCCAGGCGATCTCCGCCTGTGGCGTGCATGCTGGCCTGCGACTCGGTCGGATGCCGATTGGTGGAGGTCGCGGTTGGCTGTCTTGAGGCTTGGAAGGTTCCTCGGCCCGGTTGGAGCTTGCTGGTCTTGGAATTCGCCAAGGCTTGGTATCGAGGCTGGACTGGACCAGGTGGCAGCGTTCGGTCGAGGCCCAGCGAAGCGGCGGTGTGGAAGGCGCCCTCATCGAGCGTGCGGCAGCGATCGCCGACTACACCGACACCAGCGTCTTTGTTCCTGAGCGGGCTGCGAGCGGTGAGGAGGTGCCTCCGGAGTGGTTCGGGATGAACCCCGACTATGACGAGGACTCGGTGGAGGTGATCGGTTCCAGCACCAAGGAGGAAGACGAGGCGGGGGACAGAGATGAGACGGAGGCGCCAGAAGACGGAGCGGACGACCAGCCTCAGCTCGATCGTGCCTCGAGCAACGATCCGCGACCGACCGGGCCGGCTGCCGCCGGAGATGATCAAGCCGAGACTGCCCAGCCGGCCGCTCCGGCGCCTGACACCGCCGTCTCCACCGACCCTCCGAACCCGTCTGCCGCTCCTTAGGCTGCCGTCTTGTTTTTACTTTATCTGCTTTCATAGTCTTTGAAGAATTTGTTAATTTGCACAATTCCACCCGCGGGGTGTATCTTGAACTTGGCCAGAGGCCTATGTTATGTAAATATCTATCCGACTTCTATCCTTCCTTCCTCATTGCTCTTTTTGGCTTTTTCCTTTGCCGCCTTTCCCTAGTCGCCGCTTTGCCAGACGAACAGCCGCTCCGCGGTCTGCAGCTAGGTCAAATGCTTGGCTACTTTAGGGAAGGCAAGTACTTGGCATTTTTAGAGTTTTTTAACAAGTTGGATAGAAGGCGCCAAGCCGACTATTCGAGAGTCGGCTCTGTTAAGAGAGGCTGGAAGCCGGCTTGGGCTATGCTTATGCTTTGAGTCCTTAGCCATTTTTCATGTGTGCGCTCGTTCTTGCTTACTCTCTGCCTACCAACAGTCGCTCTACGAGCTGCGGCTTCCGACAGGAGGCGGCTTAAGTGCGGCACACTACTTGTCCGACTGCAGGAAGCATTTCATAGCACAAGACGGCGAGTCCCCGGGCCGACTAGTCGAACCCGGTGCCAAGCGGCATAACACAGAGTAGCATACTCGGAGGCATAATTCTTATCATACAGATAGCAAAAAGGGCAGTCCCCGAGCTCGTCTCGGGGGGCCCAAAGTCTCGGTATTTTAATACAAAGGATAGCGTGGTACATACTGCGTCAACTGTAAAATATTCGGAGAAGATTTGCATTCCATGGTCGTTCCGACACTTTGCCGGAGTCGTCCCTCTTGCGCGCTCGGGGCTTCTGGGCGTCGATTAGGTAGTAAGAGCCGTTGCCCAGCACTTTACTGACAATGAAGGGGCCTTCCCAAGGCGCTGATAACTTGTGATGGCCGGCTGTTCGCTGAATCAGCCGGAGCACAAGGTCGCCCTCTTGGAACGATCTCGGCCTGACCTTCCAGTTGTAGTATCGGCGCAGACTCTGCTGGTAGATGCTGGACCGGCTGAGTGCCATCAACCAGCATTCTTCCAGCAGATCGACGCCGTCTTGGCGTGCTTCTTCCGCTTCCTCTTCCGTGTACATTGTGACTCGCGGGGAGTCAAACTCTATGTACGTCGGGATGACGGCTTCGGCACCGTAGACGAGGAAGAAAGGCGTGAAGCCAGTTGACTTGTTTGGAGTCGTGCGCAGGCTCCAGAGGATGGGTGGCAGCTCCTCATGCCAACAGCCGGCCGAACGCTCAAGTGGTTCGACCAGTCGAGGCTTAATGCCAGACATGATGAGGCCGTATGCTCGCTCCACCTGGCCGTTTGACTGCGGATGGGCAACGGACGATAAGTCTAGTCGGATGCCCTGTGTCGCGCAGAAACGGGCCAAGGCGCCTTTGGCAAAATTTGTGCCATTGTCAGTGATAATGCTGTGCGATATGCCGTACCGCACCGTGAGGTCGGCGATGAAAGTCACTGCAGTCGGACCGTTCAACTTCTTGATGGGCTTTGCTTCTATCCACTTGGTGAATTTGTCCACCGCGACAAGCAGATGAGTTAGGCTGCCTCGGGCTGTCTTGAATGGTCCCACCATGTCCAGGCCCCAAACTGCAAAGGGCCGGCGATGGGGATTGTCTTGGCTGAAGCCGGTGAAGCGGCTTGGAGCGGAACTTTGGCACCTTGCATTTTTGGACTAACTCTTTAGCCTCTTCCAGGCGATCGGCTAGAAGAAACCGTGCGAAAGGCTTTGGCGACAAGTGCTCTTGAAGCTGCATGGTGGCCGACTCATACGATGGATGTCTCGAGAATTGCTTGGCCTTGCTCGGCTCCACGCAGCGTTGGTAGACACCAGTAACGCTGCGCCTAACTAGCTCTCTGTTGATTATGGTGTAGGCTGCCGCTCGACGTTGCACTTGCCGAGCCAAGATTTCATCGATTAGCGCTCTCTGTTCACTAGAAACTTGAGGATGGGCTGCGCCCATGAGGTGCTGCTATTTCTTCAACCGCCACCACCATGACTTGGACAAGGCTAATTTGGGCTGGGAGGCGGCGGGCTGGAGTCTGCGTCGCTTGTTGGATTGACGAAGTCCCGGGCGACGTGGCGCGATCCGGGCGAGGACTAAAGTCCCCGGGCTGGCTTCAACTGTGATTTTCTTGGGGCCGTCTGCTGGGGCTCTTGAGTCGGATCCAACTTCTTCGGGAGGAGCCGGCACGAAGATGGAGTCTGATTCTGGTGAAGGCTTGATAGGCGGCTTAAGGAGGCGCGAAGAGCGACGCGGATGGTATTGCTTGGCGGGTGGAGCCGACTCGTGCCAAAGGCGTCTTCTTGGTCGTTGTCATTCCTTGGCACGTGAAGGAACTTCGCGCGCTCGAAGTATCCGCTGCGTTCTTTGCACCGAAGCGGTAGCTTCGCCATGTTTGCATCTTTGGCGTCGATCGCAGACGATCGCTAGACCACCAAATCGAGTCGCCATAGCACGTGATCCGCGAATGCCGAAGTTCTTGGCAAGCCGGAGCCCGTGAATGGCGCCTCGTATTCGGGCGGCGTTGTTGGAGGCGGCGAAGTGGATTTGCAGCACATACTTGAGCTTGTCGCCTTTAGGGGAGGTGAGGACGACACCGGCTCCCAGGCCAGTGCGCATCTTGGAGCCGTTGAAATGCATCCGCCAATGGGTGGAGTCGGGCGCTGGCGGCAGGTACTAGGTTTCGGCCCAGTCGACGAGGAAGTCGGCCAGTGCTTGCAACTTGATGGCGGTGCGGGGCTGGTAGTAGATGATGTAGGGAGCCAAATCTATGGCCCATTTGGCTACTCAGCCAGAAGCATCTCGGCTCTCGATGATCTCGGCCAGCGGGGCTGTGCAAACCACAGTGATTGGATGCTCTTGAAAGTAAGGTTTCAGCTTCTTGGCGGCAAAATGCACTCCGTAGCACATCTTCTGGTAGTGGGGGTAGTTCTGCTTGGAGGTCGACGGTACCCCGCTCAGGTAATACACCGGTCTCTGGACAGGGAGCGCCTTGCCTTCCTCCTTGCGCTCGACTACCATGACTGTGCTGACTACTCGGCTGGTGGCGGCATTGTATAGGAGCATGGGCTCTTTAGGAGTCGGAGCCGCCAGCATGGGAGGAGTAGTCAACATCTTCTTCAGCTGGAGAAATGCTTCATACGCCTTGTGGTTCCACTCAAAAAAAGGTGGTTTTCTTCATTAACTGATACAAAGGGAGAGCTTTCTCGCCACCGATCGATGAATCGGTGATGGGCGCCAAGCGGTGGTGAACTTACGCACATCTAACGATCGGCTGGGTACCTCCATCCTCTCGATGGCCTTGATCTTCACAGGGTTGCACTCTATGCCACGTTCAGAGACCAGGAAGCCAAGGAGTTGGCCGGCTGGTACTCCAAAAACTCACTTTTCTGGGTTGAGCTTGATCTGGAATCGGCGTAGGTTTTCAAAGGTTTCTTTGAGGTCTTCCAGCAGCGTCCCACGCTTCTCCGTCTTCACCACTACATCATCCACGTAGACGTGGGCATTTCTGCCAAGTTTCTTGAGGAGGCACTTCTGCATGCAACGCTGAAAGGTGGCGCCGGCATTCCTCGAGCCGAACGTCGTGGCGTGTAGCGAAGGCTCGAGCGGCGTGATGTAGGCGATCTTGATCTGTCTGCGGGTTCACTTGATCTGGTGATATCCTGAATATGCATCTAAGAAACTCAACAGCTCGCATCCGGCTGTGGAGTCTATCACCTGATCGATTCTCGGCAGGGCAAATGGGTCCTTCGGGCAGGCTTTGTTGAGGCTTGTGTAGTCAATACACATCCACCACTGCTTGTTCTTCTTCAACACCAAGACCGGGTTTGCCAACCACTCTGGAAAAAATACTTCCATAATGAAGCCGGCCGCCAAGAGCCGGGCTATCTCTTCTCCAACAACTCTTCTCTTCTCTTGACTCGACAGTAGCGCAAGGGCTGTCGACGGCTTCACATCAGGTCGGACATGTAACTTGTGCTCGGCGAATTCAGTCGGTACACCTGGCATGTCTTTAGGGGACCATGCAAAGATGTCTCGATTCTCACGGAGGAAATCGATGAGCTCGCCTTCCTATTTACTGTCAAGGTTTGTACCCATGACAGCGTACCTTTCTGGGTGCTCCGGGTCCAAGGGTATCTTCTTAGTCTCTTTGGCCGGCTTGAACGAACCCTCAGCTTCCGACTCCTTGGGGTCAGGCGACATCTCTGGCTGCTGCGGCCATTGCCACGACCGATCAAGGAGCCTTCTCACCTGCGATCACCGGGGACTCGGCCAGCCGGCTGCTCTCGGCCAGCATAAGCGGACGACTTCTGTAGTCGCTGCGGCGGTCGAGAATCCTTGGAACTCGGCATCTTCATCTTGAGGCAGGCGTAGTGGGGAACCGCCATGAACTTGGCCAGTGCAGGTCGGCCAAGCAACGCATGGTATGGGCTTTCAAGGTCCACCACTTCAAACCAGACTGGCTCTCGGCGGAAATGATCTTTGTCTCCGAAGAGAACGTCTATCAGGATCTTGCCGATTGGTGAGCAAGAAAGGCCAGGTACGATGCCGTGGAACACAATCCGGCTGCTCTGCAGCTGTCTTTGCTTGATTCCTAGCTTCTCCATAGTATCTTTGTATAGGATGTTGATGCTACTGCCTCCGTCTATCAGCACTCTTGAAAAGCGGGTTGACCGCCTATCAGTGGCCAAGGTGGCACCTAGGACCAGGGCATAGGAGCCCGGATTCGGCATCACCTCTGGGTGATCTGCTCTGCTCCAACTGATAGGCTTCTCGGACCAATGCATGAACTATGGAGTATTTGACGCCACAGCTTTCATCTCTTGCTGCTGCAGCCGTCTGCTGCGCTGATCATCAGCCACACTAGTGAACACCACATATGCTCCATGCTCTTCTAGGTACTCGTCTTGTCTTTGCGCCGCCCGACCGCCATGCTGTTGGCTCGGGCGGCAGGAGGCGGCGTACCAGAGGCGGGGAGGAAGGAGGCCGTCTCCCTTGGCGATTCTGGTAAGCCAGTGGCACTTTCGGGTGGTATGGTTTGATGGCTTTGCGCCGCTATGGAACTTGCAGGGACCATCGAGTGCCTTTCGAAGAGAAGGCGGCAACGATTGGATTTGCCGCCCCTTCGCCGCAATGGGAGGCTGCCCTCTGGTGTTGATCTTCGATTGTTGCAACCTCTTGTTGTTGGAAGTCGGCTGTTGGGCCTTGCGTTTGTTGTCGTTCCGTTGTTGTCGCCGACTAGTGTCTCCAGCTGGAGTTCTGGGAGCCTGAGGGCCAATTGCGGCCGCGTGCTTGAATTTCCGTCTTCATGGAGGAGTCGGCTGTGGCGTACTTGTCTGCTATGACCAGCAGTTCGTCGAGGGTTTCTGGCTCGTCGTAGAGGAGCTTGTGCTTGAGGAGGGTGCCTTCTCGGCATCCGGTGGTGAAGTACTCAATAGCCTGCACCTCGTGCACGCCCTCGCAGGAGTTCTGAAGCTCGCCCAGTGCATGAGGTAGTCGCGTGTTGACTCGTCGGGGCCTTGCATGCACAAGGAAAGCTGGCGCGGATTGGGAGGTCGCTTGTACGTGCTCGTGAAGTTGCGGATGAAGGCCTCGGTGAAGTTGACCCAGCTGTTGATACTGCGGGGCTTCAGACTGTTCAACCATGTCCGGGCCGTGCCCTGGAGCATGAGTGGAACATACTTCACGGCAACTCGCTTGTTGCCGTTCGCTATGTTAATGGCCGTGGAGTAGTCAACTAGCCAGTCCTCCGGCTTCACGGAGCCGGTGTACTTGGGTGCGTCGCAGGGGAGCGTGAACCCTTTGGGAAAAGGCTCGTCTCGGATGCGGGCTCCAAAGCAAGGCTGACCCAGCTCATCTTCTTCTTCCAGCGCCAGGGATCGGTGGAGTCGGATCCGGTGGCGAGTGTCGTTTTCTCCGACTCCCTCTCGGCGGCCAAGGCGGCCACCGAGAGTCGGATGCTCAACAGGCGGCGGGGAAACTCGCCGTTCTCTTCTTGGTGGGGGAGGCAGGTAGTCGTCTTGCCGCTCCACTGCTCTCGGACCGCCGTCTTGGTCGCGCTTGATGGTGATGCGAGTCCGACTGCGACTGACAGCCGGCTCTTTGTCTTTTCTTCCGCGGACTCCACCAGTCGGCGTCCGAGACGTCGCGCCCTGATCTCAGCGGGGAGGCAAGTCTTTGTTTGGCTGCTGTGGCGCCTCAGTGCGGCCGCCGGCTGCGTTCGCGAGTAACTTGCATCGAGCTCTTTGGACTCGCCGTCATCATCGGCGCTCTTCGCCTTGAAGTTCTTCATTTCGTCGATCGCCGCTTAGGGGCGCGGATGTTCTCCGCAGGGGTGGCGTATACGGGGTGATTGGCCCCGAACAAGTCGGCGATGGTCGCGCCGCGTTGCAGGACCGCGCCTAGGCGGCTAGGCCCAGTCGGAGCCGGCGAGCCGCCCACGGCGCGATCCATTTCGCGCTGGTAGGCTTCTGACAAGCGCCTCATGCTTGCCAGCTTCTTGGCGCCTTCGATGATCTAAAGGCGGCATGTCTCCAGCGTCTCGGCATCTGCATCCTCTGGAATAGGCGCCGCCAGGTCTTGCAGAGCCGCGTCGAGCGGGTCCTGAGCTCCCTCACCGGAACGCTCATCGTGACTGATGACGAGCACCTCCGTGACGGCGCTTCTGATGCTCTCCTCGTGAGGAAGCAGCTCGTCGTAGACCACCATGTTGGTGGGGAAAGTGTCAAGCGACACGGCGTCGGAGTCGACTAGCATCGGGTCGGTGGAGCCTACGGACTCCAAGTCCACGGCAGGCTCGCCGGTGACGTGGAGTTGGTCGAGGAGGCCCGCGAGGAGGCTCTCGGGGCCACCTGCGCCTGCATCGGACGCAGGCTCGTCGGGAGGCGAAACTTCACGACAAGTTGGCGAGGCAGCTCGCCGCGACCAAGCGGCCTCAGCCTTGCAAGCCGTCAATGCAAACTCCGTCTAGCGAGCTTGGTAGCTGCGCTTCGCCGAGGAGGAAGAGGTTCCGTCGAGCAGATCTCAGACGACGGTGCACGGGCCCCACGGTGGGCGCCAAATGTCGGGGTTGGGTGCGACATATGCCAAAGGATGGCTTATCATGGTGGGGGCGAGTAGAAGCGTCACGGTGCACAGAAGCAGGATGGCGAAGACATGCACACCGGCGAATCTTACCCAGCTTCAGGGCTCTCCGAGGATATAACACCCCTACTGCTGCTCTGCGGGGTCTCCGCATGGTCACTAACGCAAAGTGAATACAAGCTTGCTCCTAGAGCTGTTTCTGGAGGTAGGAGAGGGCAAGGCTAGCACTCTCCTTCCTATGGGGCCTGTCTAGTGCTAATGGATGCAAACCCTTTGCATGGGTGCCCTTGGGGGTTTATATAGGCCTACCCCCCAGGGTTACAATGGTAAAACCGGCTGGGGCGGGCCCCAGCCATCTGTCTCTCAAGCGTCGTCTTCTCCGCCGACTCCTGGGGCCCGCCGTTGGTGGGTCTGCCGCCAACCTGGTGCGAGGCGTCGGCCCGCGTCCACCATGGCGGGTCTTGTCGGCTACTGATTACTGTAGCCGTGCTTCTGATGACGCGGTCTTGGTCATGGGGTCATGGCAACAGTGCCGCCGCCTGACGGGCGATCACTGTTGCCATTCCCCTGTCGCGTCTAGTTAATGGTGCGTGGGGCCCGTGGGAGGGGCCGGCCGACTCCAGGGGACCGACTCCCAGCAGGTCCGACTCTCGGCTCTCGCGTCTTGATACTCTCGACCGGTAGGTAGGCCCGCCGTCTCCGGCCGTCTGAGACAGTGGTCGTGGGTCTGAGGCCCCACCTCGGGTGATGTCGGTGGCATGGCAGCAGTGCATGCGCCGGCGGAGATCTTCGTGGGTACGGCGCACTGTGGCCATACCTGCCCTTGAATAACAGGGTGGTTGGAGTCGCGGGCCGACTCCCCATAGTCGGCTTCCTTCCAGTCGCCTCTTGGACTCGGCTTGAATGGGAGTCGCCTCTGGGACTCGGCTCATCTTGGAGTCGCCTCTGGGACTCGGCTCATCTTGGAGTCGCCTCTTGGACTCGGCTCATCTTGGAGTCGCCTCTGGGACTCGGCTCATCTTGGAGTCGCCTCTTGGACTCGGCTTGAATGGGAGTCGCCTATGGGGACTCGGCTCATCTTGGAGTCACCGCAGGTACTTGAGGGGCGCAGTCTGCCCCAATGTCTTGAAAGGTTCTGGGGCTCGGGTTAGCCTACACGTGGCCCATTACTCCGACACTTATGAACTGTGACAATCAAACTATGATTTCCAAGGCTAAGAGTTCAAAGGGCAACATGACATCCACAAGGCACATAAGAAGAAGATTAAATCTGTCAGAAAATCAAGAAACTCCGGAGTGATAGTGTTGGATTATATCCAGACGGCTAAAAATCTGGCAGACCCTTTTACAAAAGGGCTATCACAGATTGTGATAGAAAATGCATCGAGGGAGATGGGTATGAGACCCAGGTAAGTTGCCATGGGGGTAACCCACCTATGTGATCGGAGATCCCGTGAATTAGGACTGGGAAAAGAATCCAGCGATCAACTGCGGAGAGTCTCCTTAATTAACCCACTTCGTTGGAGATGCAATAATACTCTCAATTCCGTAAGGCGGGCTGACTTTTGTCTTAATGTGTTCCAAAGCTTATGTAAGCAAGATGTTAACCTACAGAGCATTCTTTGGAGGAACACACCTATGTGAGCCCGACTGCTGGTCACAGTCTATGAGATTGGGTGATCTCTAGGAAGCTCATGAGAAGGTAAGGAGTATGACTAATAAGCACCACCCGTGGGGTTTAGGCTTTGGCAACCACGTATCAGCTGACAATAGGCGAAACTTCTGCACGCCAAACTGACAATTTAAGGCATATTCCATTGTTCAGTTGTGAAGAAGTCTAATCCTATTTCTCTAGGTGGAAGTTCAACTTAACAGTCTCCATTGGAAATTCTGGTATATCAAACATTGTTTGGAACAGTTGTGCATCAAGATCTGGTGAGGGATTGATGGATTATGGATGGGCTTAGGCCCATATAAGACAAAAATCCCTGGTTAATCTCTAAGGCCCATTAATGTGCACGGCAAGTGATGGGAAGTGTGGGAAGTTTAGTACCATACTGCTACAGTAAGAAGAGTGAGACCTCTCTATAAGGGCTGCTCTACCACTTGCTATTGGGAGGTTGGTAATAGGAGTTGTACACGCGCGCTCCTCCTCCTCCACTGCCCGCCTTGCCTCGCCTTGTCACGACACGCGCAGGCCGCTCGTTGCGGGAATGAGCCGAGCCGAAGCTTATTTCTGTCGGTCAGGAATGGTCAATTAATCTCGAATTAATTAACGAGTCGCTTACAGAAGTGCCACTGTCCGAGACGTTGGACCGTGGGCTATTAGTGGACTCCGTCGTGGGTCTGTGCCCAGGCCCATCTACCCGGCGGCCTATATAAGAAGGCGCTGGCCAGTGGAGTGAACCCTAACTCAATTCACTCACTCCCTCTCGCACAACCCTAGTTGTCATCTACTGTTTCTCTCTCTGTGCTGCTTCCGGCGAACCCATCCCGACGACCGCGTGCACGGTTGATCGGGAGAGCAGGTGCCTCTGGAACCTTGACGTTCGAGATCCTGCCCGGGAGAACGGCAATAGGGTTTTTGGGGAGCGTCTCGATGTGACTGATCCCGGTGCGTCCACGCCTCCGTCCGCCTCTACTTCCACTACTTCCTCTACATTGTCTCCATGGCTGACGACGAAGTCGCCAAGAAGAAGGCCTTGGCTGATGCCGTGGCTGCTGCTGCCGCCGCCGCATTGTCCTAGCCAATCGGAGGGTATGACTCGTTCATCCCCTTTCTGCCCGTTCATGTGTTGGCCGTATATATGCTATTCATAGATGTTTCGGTTCTATGTATTGTACGTGTTCATATGCTTAGGTATGGGTATGAAATGCATACCGTATTTGCCATGCTTATCTTTTACTCGTGGATTAGATTAGTCGGAAAAGTGCTAATATTTCCGGAGCAAAGGCTCCTGCTGTGAACAGTAAATAAAAAAATCTGAAAAAAAATTAACATACTTTTGCAAATGTTTGTCGTGCACGCAAAATTTCATCGCGAAATCATATTGGTGGAAGTCGTGCCAAAAAAACAAAATCAGAGCTTCAAAATGCTTTTGTAACATTTTTAGTGTATCAATTTTGTTTTTTTACCACGCCTTCCACCAATGTGATTTTGCGATGAAATTTTGCATGCACAACTAACATTTGTGAAAGTATGCCACAAAAAAATTTCAATTTTTTATTATTATATTACTGTTCACACCAGGAGCATTTGCTCCTGTATGGCTTGCCTTCCCTATTGCCTAGCGGACAACCATTTAGATGGTTATACAAGTTCAAGCAGCAAAACGTGTCCATGCGTACGACCCTGATAAACATACAGTGCAGCTTAGCATCACTAGCGGAGGATTCTGATCGAGTCCACCGAAATGCATTATTTTGCTACAGTTTTGGCCGCTAGTACAGTGTTATCTAGCGTGAGTAGCTGTGAGTGAGCCTGGCCCGTGACATGCATTGCCCTGCGGCTGTCATACTGAGCCACTGACGGTGTATTGCATGTTTGACTACTCTCTTTCGCGCCTGCGTGCTTTCAATCGTGGCATCTGCGTAGTGACAAGAAAAATGCTTGACCGATTTCTTTCCTCCTGCCTGACTACGGTAGTACTGCCGCGGTTTCAACTTTCAATCCTGTCGCGCGTCCATGCGTGTATGTCCTTTTGTCTTTCAAGCACAGTCACTTCAAATTTCATTTTCTGCCTCTCTGTACTATCTTTCTAAAGAAAATTTGTACCCACAGAGATTTGGCCATGGTTAGTACAATCTTGGATTATTATTTTTAGACTACGAGATCGGGTTATGGGCGACAAGGTTTTAAATTTTGTAAACAAAACCATTTCGGACCTCACCGAAGTATGCGAACATTCGGGGTCAGATTTTGAGATTTGAAATTTTGTTGATTTTAACTTAATTTAAATTTATTTTAAAACTAGTTCAAATCTGACTTGAAATTTCATGATTAAAAAAAATTGGACCCCATGGAAATATGCTAAATTTCCAAATTTTCATTTAAATTTTAACCCTGACTGGGGATGAATAAACCGAACTCGTATAGGAGGATGTAGGGGGTAGACATTCAAGCTTGCAAACTCACTAGTTTAAATAGGACTTTACCTTACTTCTACCTTAATTCTGAAATTATTGGGAATAAGTTGTGCCTGATTTTGTATCTGAAAAAATTAGTGCCTCATCTTATAGCTCGTGAGAAAACAATATGTCTTTATGAGTCTGAAGAAACTGGCACATCCTAGTTTTATAATTAAATGAAACCAATAGCAAGGAATACCATCACAAGAGAACCCATGTGTGACCCGACGTTAAAAGTGTGTATCATTAACACCGATTATCCTTTTAGTGAGACATGACGTTCCTGTCGATAGTGAAGTGTTACTGTTGACTTCATCAGTTTTGCAACTTCACAACACTAGTCTCCCATTTTTTTAAAAATAAAATGAGCATATACGAGCATTAACAATCAGATTATTAATAAGAACAAAATGAATATTCACCACAAAATGTAGGAAAATGCATCTCAATTTTTGTAGTAGTTACTGAACTAAGCCACAGTGATCCTTGACGATATATACACCGTCAGGTGCTATACCTGCCACCTTATTTGGTCTTCGTGACCCTTGGCAGGCGCGGAGACAGGCCTCGAAACAATCCTTGTACTATTTCTTACAATGTACATAAAATGACCAAAGTGCAACTCTCAAGCTAGCTAAACCCCAAGCTTAGCCTATTGCTCATTCTGCCCCTAATCCTTATCAATGAAATTAAGCTTAGAGTTCGCCCGTGTTTGCCTTTTCCTTAAATTCTAGAAATAACTATGGTATATAAAGTTCCTTTGCTACAACCCTAAGGTCCAAACAGTAATGATAGAATTTTTCTTTATGATTATGACCTTTTAGGGCCTCTTTGAAATGCAAGAATTGAAAATGTAGTGATAGAAAGAAAAACACAAGAATATAGTGACATTGAATCCTACAAAAACTGAAATGCAAAAGGTGATATGGAAGTTATCTGATCTCACTATCAGAAGTTGAAAGCACATGAGTTTTGTATGGAGGTTGAGGACTCCAGGGAGTTTTTGGTTACTGTGTGCAACCGTTGGGAGACTGTAGCAATGGGTTATCTTCAACCGATTTGGATGGCGAGCTAATAATATATTAGGTGTCTAGCCAACGTAGCCTGTTTTTATTTTCGCTATTATCTTTTTCTGTTGAGCTCCGTTTGTGAGCCAGTATTGGACCTCAAATTTTGTTTCCGCATTTTAATTAATAATATGGTTGCATGCATCACTCTGATGCAGAGGCCAGGGGTTATCCTCCTTTTCAAAAAAAAATCTTCTTCCTACGAATCCTACAGAATTGGGAAGTAAGAAAATTCAAATGTTTTATTGTTGGAACACAAATGTTTCAGTTGAAAATTCTGAAGTTCTGGAACTCATAAATTTCTTTGACTATGGATAACCAAAGGAACCAATGCTTTTTTTCTGAAAAGAAGTTGTTGATTGTTTTTGAGATAGCTAACCACTCATTCCAGTCGGTTTTTTTCTGAAAAGAAGTTCTTTCTTCCGAAGGGTCAGAAATGGTAGTGCACATGGATTTGTGATTTGTATATAGTGGATAGACTCTTCACTATAGGACAAGACAATATGTGTAGATTCTTGATAATGGTGGAGTATAAAAACTCTTCGGGGATCTACATGAAGGGCGGCCCAAATTATTATGAACTTTCAACATGTGTGGACTGGAGACAAAAAAACCGAGGACACTACAGAAGATCTGTGTGTCAATATATGAAGGACCGATCTCCTTAGATCTAAAAATCAGCTTGGGTATGTTTGGTTGTTTGTGAGATAAGTTCGCCACAAACGTTTGCCTGATAGCATTTTCAGTGTAAAACATGATAACTATGTTGCTACGGCGCTAAACTTGTGTTTTGAGAATACAAGTGAAAGAAACACACTATCATGGCATGTGTAACTTTTGTTTTGCAGATAAGGCATGTGTAACATTTGGCTTACTAGTTACTACTGACTTGATGATACCCCATCTAAGGTTTGAAATATTTGATTTTCGTAGAAACCCAAATTAAGATATACTAATCAATATGCCTCCTTTTTTGGCGATGGAAAGTTATGCCTTCTTTCCTGTGCAAAGCTGCTAGCATCATCCACAATTCAGTATGTGCATCAAATTAATTAAACTTCTCGGGTCGCATATGATAAAGAGAATGTTTGCCTCAAAATCAGCGGGAAAAGGTTAGAAAGCACACTGTGCGCGCTGACAAAAACTAAAGCAGATCATCACTGACATATAATCATGCATCAGAAGCAAAAGTCATGAACGATTCCCAATGAACAGCAACATTTCATGGTCCGGTCTTTCGGTATTTATTATTACGAGCCACAGTACAAATGGTTCGAGCAAAACAAAGAACAAAACATACATGCTATATAGTAGCCATTGGCTTGGTTATTAGCCGTGGCAACAAAAAGCTAGCTACTCAAACTGAACTCACTCGATCTCACAGTGTTTGCAGATCCTAGCTAGCTAGCTCACGTTGTTTTTTTTATTTTTATCCTCTTCTCTCCTCTGATCTCTCCTTGTTTCTACCACCCTTTCTCTAGATCTCTCTCTTTCTCACCATCTTATCTTACACACAAACGAATCACAAGACTTTAACAGTAGCGCAGGGTTACACTAGCAACAAGAACAAGAAACCAAAAACGCGGCAGCACGGACAGTACGTACCGACTGTCTAACGGACTAAGGCAAAAAAGCCCGGGGGGTACCGTGGTGGATAGATCAGAGTCTCTCGAGTGTTCCATGCGTGGATCGATCAGCTCCGGACAAGCTCGCAGGACAGCGTCATCAGCAGCATGGCCGCGTCCGTGATCTCGTCCTGCACCGGCACCGGCACCGCGAACGTCGCCGGCGATGGCCGGAAGCAGGCAGCTGCGGTGACAGTAGGGCTCTTGCTCCAGTTGGCACCGATGGTGTCGACGAGATCCCTCGCCGGCGCAGCAGCAGCAGCAGCAGCAGTGGTGGTGGTAGTGGTGATGACGACCGGCGGCTCTGCGGCAGCCTCGACGGTGGTGGGCGCAGCGGCGTTTGTGGCAGCGTGATCCTGGACCACCTTGCACCGTTTCTTGAACGGCAGAGACCGGTCGACGTCGGCAGCTCGCTTCTCCTTCTTCACCTTCGGTGGGTGCACGGTCACGGCGGCGTCACCTGGCGCGGCCGCCTTGCCAGCACCAACATCGGTGGCGGGCGCCGCCCCGGTGGCCATCATCGCCCGGCGCGCCTTCCGCTGCCTGATGCCGCACGCGTTGCAAAGCGACTGCACCATGCAAACCGCAGCAAAGTTAGTTACCGTTACGCCATTAACTAACCTGTACTTGTACCAAGTGACCACAGAATTAACAAACAAATCGTAGTACTACCTTGGGGCCACAAGGACCACTCCTCCACAAGGGGGTCTTGGTGGTGTTGCAATCAGAGCATGTCCGAATAACACCCAGAGCTTGGTTCATCCCGCCCATGTGGCCGTGATCCTCGTATGCCTGCGCCCTCTTCCTCGGCTTCTTGACACCAGGATCGCTCGTCTTCCTCGTGATCCTCATCTTGGCTGCGGGAGCAGGCGCCGCCCACTTGCCGATCTTGAACGATCCGCTGGTGGCCTGCAGCTTCTCCATATCATATGGATCGTACGAGTAGGATCGCTCGATCATGTCGTCGCGGATGCTCTCGACGGTCGGGAACGGCGTCGAGAACACACTCGATGATCCACCGATCATCTGATGCACATAATAAATCAAAGGATCGTGTTAATTGAGCAGCTAGCCAGAAAGTGACCAAGCAAATTAATACGTAGTACATATATATAGAACTGAGAAAGAAATTGTTCCAACTTACATGTTGGGGCTGATCTAGCGTGGCATGGTGCTGCATCAAGTGCTGGTCTGATCCGTAGCTGAGAGTACTGCTGTTGTCGCTAGGGCTGCTGCTGCTGATCACAAAAGGGAACAAGATCGGGGGATCCTTGGGCAGGGTGAAGGCCTGGAAGTGCCCCTGATGGTGATCCTGGTGATGATCTTCCTCCATTAGAGGGAAAGCAGTAGAGAGCTGGCTCATGTAGATGGTAGACATGATGAGATCTAGAGGAGATCGATCTAGCGAGCTAGGGAACGCAGATAATTTGGAGATCAGGATGAGATGGGGAGGGGAGGAGCTAGCTAGCTAGCACTGTGATGTGCAGTTTGCAGAGAGCCGATCGAGAGAGATCACGAACAGGAGGGGGAGTCGGGCCCCTTTTATAAAGGAACTGAGAGAGAGAGGGAGGGGTCTAGGCCTTGTGTGATCACTTTCACAGAGAGGTAGCTAGAGAGAGGGAGGAGAGCACAGGAAAGGGATGAGCTAGATCGGCGGGGAACAGTAAAACACGTCGGGCGCTGTGCAAACACACGTTAGAATTCCTAGGGCCCGACAAGGATCAGGGTCTCTCTCTCTAGGGATGTCGTGACGCGTGATCCGAGTGCGTATGATCCTATGTGGCAATCATTTCGTACGTCTACTGTAGCGTGCCCTCGAATTAGGGCAAGGGATATTTCGCTGTAGCACACAACTGACCTCTAGTACGTACGTTTGGCATAGCTAATCCTATGTACTTGCTAAGCTCATCGTCCATAGTTTGTGGCCGAGCCAATAAAATTGCGCGCTTAGCTCATCAAACCTTCATTTCGGTACGTAATTAGGTCTTCTTAGATCTATTCGGTTGTTAGGATGTGATCGATAGTGCCACAATGATTTCCTAAACTCGCTTACTAACGTACACATACACCACCACACGTACACGCATGCACCCGTGGTTCGTCTAGCATCACTAGTCTAGAGTTGCAAAGATTAGGAACGAATTCCGTGACCTCAAGAAGCACAAGCATGCTCATCCCATGGAGGCGACGCACCCGATCATATTGGTGTAGGTGTGGGAATCTAGGAATTTATGCCTATTTGCTGGAGTTTTCCGCGGTTCCACGTTCTCCTTGTAGGGTGTAGTTCTTGGTTTGTAATCGTCAAACAAGATTTTGAACGGGTTACCAGTGGATTGAAATTAAAAAAAAATCAGATTTCTAAATTTAAATTCAACCGACGGGTAACTACACATCAATCACGATGATCTACACGGTTATAGTATTTCACTATGTTCTTGGGTGATTGCATGCCATTCAAGCGAGCCCATTGATATGGTCTAGTTAATGAAATCAAGGAGAAGTAGTTCAAAGTTCACTTTGGTTTTCAAAATAACAAAATATAAATATCATCCACCTTGACGTAACCACGGTATCGAACAGTATCACCGGGAAATTGAAACCTAGGGTCATTTCCACATTTCCCGAAGAAAAGTTGCCACACCATTGTTTCGAGTTTTGAAATGGGAATTTACAGAATCAACATGAATAGGATCAAATTGTATTTCATGCCATTTCCACAAGAGTCTTCTTTCTTATTCTTAAGCAAGCCCTCGAGAGGATTAGTGGTCATGATTTCTGTTTTTACTGAAAATTTGTACGCCCCGCATTCAAGAAAATGGGAACCAATAGAACGGAAGTGTGGATCTGCAGATTTGTGGGGGGAAAACCTGTGCTCATTTGTATTGAAATGTGTAGTTCAAGCTCTAAAGCTGGTGCCATACTAAGACAATTTTCACAAACTTGTGCCCCATATTAATGCATTACTTAATTAAGGGTTTCTTTGGGGCACATTAATTGTCTATAAATTTCGAACGAATTTCAGAGTTCTAGTTCAAGCCATTCCTGCAAGGGTTGGGAGAAAAATGCCAATCCTAAACAGGCCATAAGTTTGCGCAGCTGTGCAGCCTAGCTATTTTCTTTTCTTTTCGAAGAGAGCCTAGGCATATGCATGCATGCATGCATGACCCAGCTATGCATGCCCCTAGCTTTTGTATTCATGGAGCAAACTTTACAAGCTTAACAACCTAAATGGAAATATAACAGAAATTGAGAACCTCCAGAGCAATGTACCCACTATACTTGCATAAGTCCAATGGAGAAGTTATGTATATCAGCCTCAAAGTACCATCTATCGGCCTTATGTAGTTAAGGGGGGACTGATCTAACTCGTAGGCTCAAACACATAGCCGCTTAGACGTTGCCTCACACAGAACATCACACGATGATAGTAGTTGCATGACCGATGGATATTGCCAACCTATCTCTTCATATCATCGGATGGCTCCATACCCTTTCACCCAACATGAAAAGTAAATACACGTTAAAACTACTGTAGAGGACAAACAGCTCACATGACAAAAAGTTCAATAAAAGCTGAGAGCTCTTTGAGGAGGCTCAAGAGCCACTGTATACACTTCATATTCATATTCAGTTTTTTCCCAGAAAAATATTCGTAGATATGGATTTGCATGAAGACGGTATCTCTGCCTATCTCCATTCGCTGCCCCTTTTCGGGTCTAGACAAACAACATTAAAGTTCACCAGGCAAAGAGACAGTTCTTGTCCCCCTGGTCCACTGTCAGCATGGTTCTTGGTTCACGTTTACTCTCCAAATCACCAAATCTGTAAACTACAAACAAATCATTATATGACTATGTGTCAAAAAAAGGTAATTCGTTGCCAGCCAAAAAAAGTAATTTGTTCCCTTTAACTGTTATATGGTTGGTAGCAATATTGTTCTGTATGAGTAAATTTTTGTGTAGCCGTGTGCCGCATAAATCTGAGTTAACCTATCCTAATTGCATTGGCTTTCCGTTTGCTTCATTTATCTTCACACTCTCTGGGGACATCCATATTATCTATTCTGTTCGTTCTTCCATAAAGTTTAAACACGAGATATTGATAAACGACCGGTACCCATTGGCCTCATGAACCGTCAGGGCGGCACATGAGGCGGTGCTACAACCATAGCTCAAGGCCATCGTCATCTTCCTTTCTCCCTGGTTGACTTCCCGGCAAACTCCTCCCCCCGCCCCCTTCGGTCTACGACTCTCCTTTCACTTACCAGCTCTTAGCTCATGTAGATCTAGTCTTCAGATGTAAAGACCTAGAGCGTCCCGTAATGGAGCTTGCAGCCAGGGCTTGGTTGTGGCAGCTCCTGGCCCCCATGGGTGCGCGGACACGCGCCACCTTATGGTGGCGACCTGCTTGACGCCTCTTCTACTCTCCATCGTCATGGTGTTCTTACCTTATGAGGGTGGGAACTTCGATGTTCTACTTCCCCATACACCATGTTGGCGGCATTGAGTGTTGGTGGTCTTCATGGGTCAGCGATCATGGCCAAGGCGAAATCCCTTCCCGGCGGTGCCCGACGTTGATGAAGGTGATCCCTACAAGTGTTTGTTATCTCATTGGAGGCATGTCATGGCCTTTTGATCGGGTTTGTTCCCTCTATAAGCCTAGAGGAAACCCTGGGTTTGGCTCGCTAGATCAGGCGGCGGTGGTGTATTATCTCATTCCTTTCTTGGAGGCATCGTTTTGGTACCATAGAGTCCTTCAGTGTGGCAGTGCGAGATCACAACCTTCTCAGCTTTGACAGTGATGGTGGTGATGTGACGTTGGTATTGGTCCTTCGCGCAAGGCGTTGGACTCCTTGGGGCATCATGTACACTGCTTTCAACACATCCTAAACAATGTCACTTCTCTAGTTCAGGTTGGATTCTACTTCTACTCACATATGAAGTCTTCAATTTCGAGATCAACTCACCCTCCTTTTGTGCAAGGGTGGGGGTTGTCCTGGGTGGCCCTGATGCCATGTTTGGGTTGTCAAACAGTTTTCGTGAACACAACCATCGAGGTCGTGTGCTTCGCTTCTTTGCCACTCACATCTAGAGGTTGGGCAAGGCGAGCTTCTCTCATGCTAGTCTAAAGGTCGGAGGCACCCCTTTACCTCTCGTGATCCTGAGCTTGCCGATTTTCCGGTTGCACGGACAATGCACATTTCAACTAAGGTTCTTTATCTTGTGTTCTTCCTACAACTATCGCTCATTTGTGACCTCTCAAAGCTGCTAGCAATCACAAATAACACACCTTAGACCACAAATCTTTTGTTCCCATGCTATTCTAGGGCATGTATGATAATGTTGTGAGTGTGGTGACAAGTGTTCGAACCAGTGATGGCGACACTAATGACTTTCTGGTCAAAATAGGACTGGATCAAGGATTAGCTATAAGCTTATCTTTTTTGGTTTGGTGATGGATGGGGTCACAAGGAATACAAGGAGATATCCCATGGTGTATGCTCTTTGCAGATGATGTGGTGCTAGTTGATGATAGTCAGACGGGGGTTAATAGGAAGTTAGAGCTATGGTGACAAACCTTGGAATTGAGAGGTTTTAGACTTAGTACAAGTGTAAAACTAAAATTGAGTACGTGAGGTGCGATTTCAGTACTACTAGGCACGAGGAGGAGGAGGAGGAGGTTGGCCTTAATGGGCAGGCTGTGCCTCAGAAGGACACCTTTTGATATTGGGGTCAATGTTGCAGAAAGATGTGGACGATGAAGATGTGAACCATCGAATCAAAGCCGGATGGATGGAGTGGCGTCAAGTTTCTGGCATTCTCTGTGAGAAGAGAGTGCCACAAAAGCTAAAGGCAAGTTCTATAGGACGGTGATTCAACCTGCAATATTGTATGACGCTGAGTGTTGGCCGACTAAAAGGAGACATGTTCAACAGTTTAGTGTGGCGGAGATGCGCATGTTGAGATGGATGTGTGGGCACACAAGAAAGGGTCGGGTCCGGAATGATGATATATGAGATGGGAGTTGGGGTAGCATCGAATGAAGAGAAGCTTGTCCAACATTGTCTAAGATGGTTTGGGCATATTCAGTGTAGGCCTCTAGAAACTCTAGTGCATAGCAGATGGCTAAAGAGTCCCGATAATGTCAAGAGAGGTCGGGGTAGACCGAAAGAGAGATATGAAGGACTAGAGTATCACCAAAGAACTAGACATGGACATGGGTGCGTGGAAGCTTGCTATCCATGTGCCAAAACCATGAGTTGGTTGCGAGATCTTATGGGTTTTAACTCTAGCCTACCCCCCAAAAAAAACTTGTAGCACTGCCTATTCACTAAAAAGAAAAAAAAATGTTAATTATGATTCACCTATTTCAAGCGAGCAATATCTTTGACTTCGAATCCACCTTCTTCAACTTTCACCCACTTCCATTTTGAGGAGTATATGGTTTAACTGTTACTATGCGAATCACGTAAGGTAAAGAAATCTTAAGCATTCACATAAGACAAGAAATATATTACACATTTCTTCTTCTCCACTTTGATGAGTTCATCAGCCCCGTCACTAGCAATGCACGACATGCCTTATTCTCTAGCACCATCCCAGTCTTCAACCCCATCGACCATCGACTCATTTCCTTCTCCTCCGCCTTGGAATCAATGTGCTCTAGCGATTCTTTGAGCTTAAGAACATGTGGACAAGGCTTCTAGATCAAGGCGGAACCGAACACGGTTTTAACTTAGATATATGGCCGTTGACGCCCCCCCCCCCCTTCCTTTGGCTCGTCATTAGTACATTATGACCGTGGACATGGTAGGCACACTAAATCTACCTTGTGAGGCCTCCCTAAATCACGATGAACACCAAGACACTTTCAGCCAAGAGAACCTCTATACCTCCTCCGTAGTCACTCTAGAGCTCTCATGGTGGCTACTCTTTACAAAATACAAATCCACCAATCATATTCCTTCCATGAACCTGCATCGTTGATCCCTAGCACTTCCCCATGTCCTAGAACATTGCATGCACGCCTTCTTCATGATAAGTCCTTGAAGTTATCCTGGCCAGGTTGAGGGAATTGTCTCCATGTTTTTACAAGCAACGTGTCATCCATCCTTCCTACCCAACGTGTCAAACCATTGTCACTAGGAAGTGCTCTAGATGCCCTTCTTGATGCACGCCTACTTCGCCACAATTGTACACAATGCAGGAACCAAGAAGAGAGGATAAGCGAAGGGAATAAACGACCGTTAAGGACTTAAGGCGACAAATTGGCCAGAAATGCATGTTCTCCATGAAAGCGTATTTTAGAGAAGGAGGCACCCATAACACTTTCATGTGGCACGGCAAAACTCTCTTGTATCATCCAACAACATACCGAAACCACCTCTAGAATGGGTTAAACAAATTGAATTAAAGGGCATATAAAGGTGGTTTTCTAGGTTAGCCGGTTAATTATCTGATCTTCTCCCGTTGTTCGTGTGTGTGAAGTCGGAAAAAATCCCTAACAAACATTTTTTTTTGTCACTGCATGGAGCTCTTTTATGCAACTTCTTTTGCATCTAAAATGACTTTGTCACTCCGGGACGTTTCAGATGAGAAGGCCAAATCTATCAGACTTGCCATGATCGATCTCCTCCATCGTAGATCGAGCGTAGTTCCAAAACGTTCATCATGACACATCACACATGCATGCATGCATGCATGTACCAGCGCCACTTACCAGCACGGATACAGAAACACCACGCCGATTCCCAAAATAGGCAACGCAAACGTAACGAAGCCGGCTCTCCCTCGCTTGATCGTCCGCCCGCCCACACACCCCTTCGATGCTCAGTAGCGGCAGTAGTACGATCTCTTTCCATTCTCTCTCAGCGCTGATCTTATCTGCGCTAGTAATACCCAAAATCCTGTGCGGCGAGGGCGGAGCAGACACGGCGGGAGGCCGTGAGGGCGACGCCCGATCCCACATGCAAAGAGAGCCCATACAGCCCCAGCTGCGTGCGGCCAAAATCTGGGCGACTTGTTCCTCGCCCCGTCCCTCGTGATCTGGCCCTCGAATGGGGACAGATGCAGCAGCTAGGCCGCGCACGCCCAAACAAGCGACCAATTGGGGGGCGGTGCGCGCCCGCCGCGCCCACCTGCGCCAACGTACAGCCTGCAGCTGCCATGATGGATCATGCCATCCCCCCTCCCGTTCCCGTCTTGCTTTTTACAGCCAGCCCGGCGGGCGACGGTGGCGAGCGAGCTGGGAGCGCCGTGGATCATGGCCTTGGCATGGGCGTGCATGCACATGTGTGGCAGAGAGCAATTGGGTGTGTATGGGGGGGTGGGGGGATCGTCGGGTTGACCCACTTACGTGTAGAAGAGATCTTGAACAATGGATGTTTCCCGCGGCCCGTTGCATCGAGATCAGGGCTAAATATCTGTCCCTGAGCGTCTTTGCAGAGGAGCCAAATCCGAGCAGGGGAACTGCAGGTCATCAGCGGTGGGTGGGTGGTAAGTAAGTATTGGACTCTGATCCTTCTTCTCGGTGGGTGGTCAGTCGGCGGCAACCTGATGGAGTAGGTTTTGTGGCCTCAAGAGCCAAACCCAGAATCCAGATGAATTGATGGTGCAATTAATAACATGACAAGTACCAGACCCCCAGACCATGACAATGATCAAACAGTGAAAAGATCGCGACCGTTAAACGGAATCTTAAGAGACTGTTCCAGCTCAGAGTATGAAACGTTGCGCGCTATGATGCGACCCGAATAGTTAGTGACCAGTGAGCCTTGACCCCAGCGGAATAGCACAGTTATCAGAGTAGCAGAAACTCTACTCTGTCTAGATCTCTTGGTTGTCGATCGAGTAGTGGCCCTGTGCATTGCATGGCATAGTACCACTAAAAATCAGTTGGGGATCAAGTGCGTCATCACGGTGAAGTGATGGAAATATCAGGCAACTGAGCGGACCAAGTATTCTTAGCCTATGACAGGTTGACAACACGGATCTACAACAAGAGAACCCATCCACAAGATTAATGAGCGGTAAAAGAAAAGACAGAGAGTATCCAATCCATCACATCCTAATTAAACTACAAAGGGTTGTTCTTGCCTTGATCTAGCGTATAAGCTATAGTAGTAGTTTTTTTTTTCTGATAAGGCGCTCGAGATAGGTCATAGCATCGGCAGTATGGTTCACACGCTGGTGTGCACAAGATCGAGACAGCACTGTCAAACATCTTGTCCATATCATACCTACGGACTACGGCTGGATAATGTTTCTAACAGAGGGGCAGCTGCTGGTTTGTATGATGGCTAGGATGCATACGTATACGGTCTTTGAATCACTCCTGGAGAGAGAGGGGGAGCGCGAGTAATTCACTCGCTGTCACGAGTTGTAAGGTGGCAAGGCAAGGGTCTCAATGATAGACTTGGGCCTGAACAAATACGTAGCTTTCGGAGACGCTCTGCAAATCCAAAGGGGTCATGGCTTGGAGCAAAAGGACACTGTGCACCATGTCTACAGGGACCCTCTGTGGGGGTAACAGCAAATGCGTGGCTGGTGATTCAACACAAGGCAATTACAGTAGCTACACATGTAGTAATGGGCACTAACAGTAGCAGATTTTTTTAAGTAGTACATGATGAGTTAGGGTTGTTGGTATTCAGATAGGACAAAGAAACTACAGAAGACATATACATGAATGGCCTAGCATAATGGTGATCATGAAAGAATCAGCAGCCAGGTTATCTATTCTTCTACTCTTTCCCTAGTTCAAGCAGCAAAGAAAAAGATGGACAGGATATTTGACAAGGTCCTACTGAACTCAACTCATGAAAAAGAATCAAACAGCATTGACATTTAGGTCATATCCATCATAATCAATGTAGAGCCCAGTATTGGGAATACCAATCTAACACATAAAAAAGCAAAAATCTGCTATTAGCAGAGAAAGAAATGCACACAAGCAGAAATCATACCGAATCATACAATAACTTTAACATTCGTTGTCATTTGACTACCCAAGATGATGGTGATGTGTTCACATATGAAACCAGTTGGTGGTTGCGAGGGGTACACGCGCGCAACAACCGGTAGCTACCAGAGAAACAACAAAAATGGGAAGAGGCAAAGGCTGACTGATTAGGGATAAGGTTAACCTACGGGTGGGATGAAGAGATGAACCACAGCCACATATGTTGGGCTAAGTCCCTCCACATGGAGGTGTGTTGGCAGCCCAACATCAGCCCATAAGTCCAACACATGTCAGCCGTTGATCTTCGCTGCATCCAACGGTTGAGAGCGCTTCCAAGGGAAGTGAAGCAAGAAGAAAACCCTAGCCACTCCACCCCTTGCTGGTGGTGGCTGCCATTCGTGAGAGTGAGAGAGAGCACACAAGAGAAAACACAACCTGAGAGAGAGGAAGAAGAAGAAGCAGAGGTTCTGTCCAGATTTCTTTCATCGACTAGACGGTGTTCAAGTTGGTGATTGGAGGCTCAAACATGATTGGATTGGCACCAAAGTTAGTGAGCTCGTTCCTTACTATGAGTATTTTGATCTGGTTAGCTAGTTTGAGAATTAGGTCAGCGGAGCACCGAATTTGAGAGTGATTTTGTCAGTTCGAGCTGTTGCAGTTTTAGTATAGAGTAGTTTTGGGAGACGAACAGATTGGGTGGCAAAAGATATCCGATTGAGCTGAATTTTGGAGGGATCTCAGAACTCGTGTGTCTACTTGTCTGCCAAATTTGGTGCTGTTTGGTTCAGCGGTTTAAGAGCAGTTTGCAAAACACTGGAGAATCAAGCTGTGTAAACTCGCTTTCTTTGAAATCTTGCCTCTTGTGGTTGTTGTTCTTTGTTGCGGTTGGCAACGTGGAGAGTGTGTTGTAAATCTCTAGAGGTTCTAGAAGACTTTGTACTCATCATTCTCATAGTGAAGTTGTGTGGACCGGTCGGTCCACGGTAGTGGTTTTTACTCCTCAAGTTGAGGAGGTTTTTCCACGTTAAATCTGTGTCACTTGTGCATGTTGTTTGTGTTATTCCGCTGCTTACTTGTTGGTTGAAGCTGTCCTCAAAGTTCATCACAAGTAGAGGGGCTGTGTAGTGTGCATATTTGCCGTGCGGTGAATTTGCTTGCGCGATTGTTGCTGTCCAGCCCCTTCAAAGTGGTATCGAGCCTTGGTTTGCTTGTGCAAATTCTTGAGTTTCTTGTGGTGAAAGATGGAAGTGAATACCGGCAGGATGATATCTTTGAATGGTACAAATTATCAAGCATGGAAGGGCAAGATGGAGGACTTGTTATATGTGAAAGAATCTTTGGAAGCCGGTGTTCTCCTTCGAGATGCCGGAGGGCATTGAGGAAGGTCGATGGAAGGTACTTCATCGCCAAGCTTGTGGGTTCATTCGCAATGGGTCGATGACAATGTTTTGAACCATATCATTGATGAGACACATGCACGCACCTTATGGCGAAATTGGAAGAGTTGTTTGCCGGAAAGAAGGTACAAACAAGATGTTCTTGATCAAACAATTGATGTGCTTGAGGTACAAAGAGGGCACTCTAATTGCAGATCATGTGAACACATTCCAAGGCATTATAAATCAGCTTTCTTCAATGGGAATAACATTTGAAGATGAAGTGAGAGCTTGCTGCTACTAGGCTCATTACGGACAGGTGGGAGACCTTTAAGGTCACGATTTGCAATTCAGCACCTAATGGAGTTGTCACTTGGAATCTTGTGAAAACCAGGGTACTAAATGAAGAGTCGAGAAGGTGGTGAAGCCACTTCTTCCTCACATTCAGAGGTGCTAGTCACTCACCGGGGGAGAAGCAAGAGCCGAGGTCCGTAAAGGCGAGAAAGAGGTAGGAGCAAATCAAAAGTAAATATGCTGATTATGAGTGCCATCACTGCCATCGGAAGGGCCACATTAAGTGGCAATGTGACAAGTGGAAGAAAGACAAGAAGAAAAGAAGAAACAAGATCGAAGCAAGTTGGCGGTGATAGTGACACGAGGGCAACCGAAGTTACTGCGAGAGAAGAGGACATCATGCTTGTTATGCATGAAGAAAATGAGGCGATTTGGTTCCTTTGTTGAGGAGAAGATCATTGTTGTTTACGATGAGACCGTCAACCTAGTAGATGGTGACGAGATGATTTGGATACCGGACAGCGGTGCTACCATTCATGCTACATCTCGAGAGAGCTCTTCACTAACTATATATCGGTGATTTTGGTGTTGTGAAGATGGGGAACAATGATAGAGCAGCCATCATTGGAAAAGGAGATGTGCATTTGGAGACCGCAAATGGTACAAGGTTAGTCCTCAAATCTGTGAGGCATGTTGAGGCACCGTCTCAATATTATTTCAGTTGGTTTGCTTGATGGAGATGATTACTTGAGCAGTTTTGGAAAAGGGCGTTACAAGCTCACCAAAGGCAACATGATTGTTGCAAGAGGTAAAATGGTCTCGATTTTGTATCATGTTCATGCTAAGCTCTTTAGTGCTTCTGTCAATGCACTAGAGAAGGATGATCATTGTGCTTTATGGCACAAGAGACTTGGGCACATGAGTGAGAAGGGATGCAGTGCTAGTGAAGAAAAAATTGTTGAAGGGTGTGAAAGGAGTTCACATCAAAAATGTTCAGATTGTCTAGCGAGGAAGCAACAGAGTTGCCTTCAAGACTCTACCTCCTCACAAGAAGCCCGAGAAGTGGACTTGATACATTCCGATGTTTGCAAAATGTCGGTAAGATCTCTTGGTGGTGCTAAGTACTTTGTGACTTTTATTGATGACTTTTCCAGAAAGTTTGGGCCTTCACTTTGAGGACCAAAGATCAAGTACTAGGTGTATTCAAGCAATTCCAAGCCTCGGTTGAGAGAGAAGCGAGAAGAAGATCAAGTGCATTCAGACCGATAATGGAGGAGAGTACATTGGGCCATTTGATGCATATTGCAAGCAGCAAGGTATTAGGCATCAATTTACTCCCTCGAAGACACCACACTGAATGGTCTTCTTGAGAGGATGAACAGGACAATTGTGGAGAGAGTTAGATGCTTGTTGTCAAGTGCAAAGCTACATAAACACTTTTGGGGTGAGGCTTTGATGATGCAGTTTATCTTATTAATCTCTCACCAAGTTATCCTTTGCAGGAGATGTTCCTAACAGGTTTGGTGTGACAAGGGCGTCTCATATGACCACCTAAAGGTTTTTGGGTGCAAGGCCTTTGTTCATATTCCTCAAGATGAAAGGTCAAAGCTCGATTCGAAGACACGGCAGTGTATCTTTCTTGGTTATGGTGGTGATGAGTTTGGCTACAAGCTGTTTGACCCTATAGCAAGGAAAGTTGTGAGAAGCCGTGATGTTGTGTTTGTGGAAGACCAAACAATTGAGGATATTGTGAAGACAAAGGGCAGGTTCCTCCTCGGCTGAAGAAGACATGATTGATTCGACCCAGTTCTGCAGCTCCGGCTCTGTGCAAGTTGAAGCAGATGCGAAGATGTACAAGATGATGTACATGGTGGTGCAGTGAAGAAGATGCTCCCCAGCAGCAGCAACAAGAGTATGATGTGAAGTTGATGATCCGGATCAGCAGGAAGCACCAGCACCAGAAAGTCCACCATTTGCTCCACTCGGAAGATCCAATAGGGTCGAATTCCTTCCAGCGGTATCCCTCGGATCAATATGTGGTGTTATTATCGGACGGTTCGAACACAGAATGCTTTGCAGATGCAATGGAAGATGAGCATAAGAAGGAGTGGAAAAATGCTATGCAAGAAGAGATGGATTCCTTGCATAAGAATCGTACTTATGAGTTGGTGAAGTTGCCCAAGGGCAAGAAAATTTTGAAGAACAAGTGGGTCTACGAATCAAGCAAGAAGAGCACACATCACATCCAAGGTACAAGGCCGGGCTAGTTGTAAAAGGATTCGCCGGAGAAAAGGCATTGACTATGATGAGATCTTTTCTCCGGTTGTGAAGATGACATCCATAAGAGTAATCCTTGGCATGGCGCAAGTCTCAACTTGGAGGTTGAGCAAATGGATGTGAAGACTGCATTCCTTCATGGTGAGTTGGAGGAAGAAATATACATGGAGCAACCTGAGGGGTTTCTTGTGAAAGGCAAAGAAGACTATGTGTGCAAGTGAAGAAAAGTCTCTATGGCTGAAACAAGCACCAAGACAATGGTACATGAAGTTTGAAAGCTGTCATGGGGAGCAAGGCTACAAGAAGTGTAGCTCAGACCATTGTGTGTTTATTCAGAGGTTCTCAGGTGATGATTTCATCATATTATTGCTCTATGTTGATGATATCCTGATTGTTGGCAAGAATGTCTCTAGGATTGCTAAGTTGAAAAAGGAGTTGAGCAAATGTTTTGCTGTGAAAGACTTAGGTCCAGCAAAGAACATTCTCGGAATGAGAATTGAGCGAGACAGAAATTGCAACAAGTTGTACTTGTCTCAAGAGAAGTATATTGAGAAGGTACTCCAGAAGTTCAGGATGGAAAATGCTAAAGTTGTGAGTTGTCCACTAGCAGCCCATTTCAAGTTGAGCGAAAGCAATGTCCTACCAGCGATGAGCGAGAAAAGGAAATGCATCATGTTCCTTATGCTTCAGCGGTTGGAAGTTTGATGTATGCTATGGTGTGTACAAGGCGACATTGCTCATGCGGTTAATCTTGTGAGCAGATTTATGTCCAATCCAGGAAGACCTCATTGGGAAGCCGTGAAGTGGATTTTGAGATATCTCCGGGCAGCACAAATCTGAAACTCTGCTTTGGTGATGGTGAGGCAAAGCTGATTGCTTTTCAGATTCGACATGGTGGAGATGTTGATGAAGGAAGTCTACTTCAGGTTACTTGGTTACCTATGCAGGGGAGCGGTGTCATGGCAAAGCAGGCTGCGAAGTGTGTGGCATTGAATACAACTGAAGCTGAATTCATTGCTGTAATGAGGCGAGCAAAGAGCTATTATGGCTGAAACGGTTGGCTTGTGAGCTTGGTTTTAAGCAAGACAAGTATGTGTTGTTTTGTGACAACCAAAGTGCTATCCACTTGAGTAAGAATGCAAGCTTTCATTCAAGGTCTAAGCATATAGAAGTCCGTTATCATTGGATTCGAGATGTGTTGTATTCCAAGAAAATGCAACTTGAGAAAGTTCACACCGATGACAATGGGGCTGATATGTTGACTAAAGTGGTGACAAGGAAGAAGCTTGAAGTATGCCGGCTCGCTGGCATGGCTGCCGGAAGGCAGTGAGACCCTCCATGATGTCGGGAGGGGGAGTTTGTTGGGCTAAGTCCCTCCACATGGAGGTGTGTTGGCAGCCCAACATCAGCCCATAAGTCCAACACATGTCAGCCGTTGATCTTCGCTGCATCCAACGGTTGAGAGCGCTTCCAAGGGAAGTGAAGCAAGAAGAAAACCCTAGCCACTCCACCCCTTGCTGGTGGTGGCTGCCATTCGTGAGAGTGAGAGAGAGCACACAAGAGAAAACACAACCTGAGAGAGAGGAAGAAGAAGAAGCAGAGGTTCTGTCCAGATTTGCTGCATCTGACTAGACAGTGTTCAAGCTGGTGATTGGAGGCTCAAACGTGCTTGGATCGACCCCAAACTTGGTGAGCTCGTTCCTTACTTTGAGTATTTCGATCTGGTTAGCTGGTTTGAGGATTGGGTCAGTGGAGCATCAGATTTGAGAGTGGTTTTGTCAGCTCTGACTGCTGCAGTTTCAGAACAGAGTAGTTTTGGGAGACGAACAGTTTGGGTAGGCAAACGATGTCCGATTGAGCTGAATTTTGGAGGGGATCTCAGGAACTCGTGTGTCTACTTGTCTGCCAAATTTGGTGCTGTTTGGTTCAGCGGTTTAAGAGCAGTTTGCAAAACACTGGAGGGTACAGAAGCTGTGTAAACTCTGCTTTGCTGAAATCTTGCCTCTTGTGGTTGTTGTTGCTGTTGCCGGTTGGCAACGTGGAGAGTGTGTTGTAAATCTCTCTAGAGGTTCTAGAGAAGACTTTGTACTCATCATTCTCATAGTGAAGTTGTGTGGACCGGTCGGTCCACAGCCGTGGTTTTTTACTCCTCAAGTTGAGGAGGTTTTTCCACGTTAAATCCTGTGTCACTTGTGCATGTTGTTTGTGTTATTCCGCTGCTTACTTGTTGGTTGAAGCTGTCCTCAAAGTTCATCACAAGTAGAGGGGGCTGTGTAGTGTGCATATTTGCCGTGCCGGTGAATTTGCGCAGCGCATTGTTGCTGTCCAGCCCCTTCAACATATCCCGAAACTAAATGCTGTACCATTCTGAAACTACGCTTAGAAAGGAAGATGGATCATAGTATGAGGGTGCTAACTGCAACAATGATAAAAGAGACGGCTGAACCAGATCTGCGAATCAAGCATGAAAGCCAATGCACCTTTCCTTTCTCTGTGAAGACATAACGTAGTTGTCAATATGCCTCTTTCAGTCCCATTTTGTAAGCGAAACTGCTCTAATGCTCCATGTAGTAAATGCAAGAGATCGTTGCACTATTCTTTATGAATTGATATGCATCATTTACTAATGCTGGGCTGCGGACGTGACCTGCACCATCATTAAAGTTGACGGAAGTACAAAATCATAAGTATAACTCATAGAAAACGAAAGAGTAAGTATATCTCATAAAAGAAAGTTAATGTGTACATAAGTCTCAATTTTGCAAACTTCCAAACTATTTGGGTTACCTCTGGATAGACGGCAGGTTATTTTCGTACTTCTGTTCGGAACTTGTATATTACTTGAGCTGTATCAAATATGGTTTGCATCAATATATCTTATCTGATATGAAATGATGACAAAGCACTAACATATACTGGTATCAACCATATCTAGCAGTTTCTGTTTCTTAACGGCGATATTTTGGCTACAGTGTGCTTGTATGAAACCTCATGGATGTGACTTCGCCAAACATGCAAGCCATTGAGGGTTCAGGTTCACATGTTGGGGCTGGCCTTCAGGTATTCTGATATTTTTCTGTTTATTAATCTATTGTAGGATGCTGTAATGAACTTTTTCCATAGATTTCTATTAATAGAAATTGGTAGGGGTTTCCTCCTTACGACAAACTGAGCATTTCATGCAGTTGTGAATGGCAGCAAGAGCTTAAGGTGGTGAAAAATGTATTAAACAGGTGCGAGCTTTTAAAGACTGGCCTGGACTTTATTCTGCTTCTGGTACTCGGAACTAATCGCTGAAAATAAATTAGTCATTTTCAGACAAAGATAAATGACCAAACTAGTAGATTTGATGGCAACACATGGTTTCTGGCATAACATTTGGCAGTGAGTATCTTTGTTTAGAGAATGAGCTATCGTGCAATCTCCATTTTTTCAAACAAGAGAAAATATGTTGATCACTGCCTTCTGTTTTGTTGCTTCCATATATTCCTTTCTTATTGGTTTTATCGTAGAAAGCAGATGTGGATCCCAGTGTCAAAAAGTTCAGATCCTCAGGACCTTTTTCAACGGTATTGCATCACCAGTTTCTTTTTTTAATCATTTCAAGAACGATATACAGAGGATGTGAGTAAGATACTTTGTTTCATAGGTAAAAATCATACTTAGGTTGATTTATATTATTGTAATCATGTTAGTTCACGTTTTCTGACTACAAATTTATGGAGATTTCTAATAGGTTTGTTTGCCGTAATTTTGTTAGTTCAATTCAACACCTATGTCCCGTCACAATCCCCTCCCCCTCAGATTCCACTCCTCTGCATCCCCTATTCTACCATTAGTGGATAGGTAGCCATATCTTGATAAATAAAATTGCTTGCAAGGGCGTCATGTCAATCTTGCTTATCAATTATCATTCTCAAACACATGAAGTGCAAGATTTCTCTTGTCGTTACTGGTAATAAAACATGAATGCCAAACGTACGAAAATTTTGATATCAGTCAAACAAAATAACCTATTTGCAGTTTTGCAGAGTGGCACGCCAATCCTGATTCAAATAAAAAAAGCAATTACTCGCAAGTTGATTTTATACAATAGGGAGAAAACTAAGTTTCCACCCAATTGGAAAATAAAACTACACACAATCGCTAGGTGAAACTGCAATACCACTGTTGAAATTTTCTTTTTTAGAATAATAGAATATTGAATTTTCCCTAAACATAAGTGAAGCACAACTGATTGAAGAAATCTGGACCTAAACTTTATGAGTTTCACCCACATGTATATTGAAAACTATATACACTTGCTGATGTAAGCAAAAGATTTGTGATTTAGTAATACCACTGTTGTACACCTCCCTGAGCCCCCTGATCCCCTGCCAAGAATAATACACGCACGAAATTAGTCCCTTAAACATATGAAGTGCAAGTAAATTTGGTTTAGTCGACCTACGTGCATTTACGGAATTTCAACTAGAATAACAAGTATCACCCATATCGGTTATTTGCCAAATGGATGTGACAAAACAAACAAACCACTGTATGTCAAACTGGGGGTGGGGGTAGCCACCGTGTAGCCATCTGACAGATATGATAAACAGAGGGCACAGGTTAATCGATTTCTTGTCTTAAGGAGCCTGATTCATTCAGAAACTATGAAAGGTCAGACAGGAAGAATTTATCAATCCGCCCAGCATAAGGCTAACAGATGAGTAAATAACGTAAGGCCATTCGGGTAGAGTCTAATTCAGTGGAGTTCAAACCTTCTTATTGGACAAACTGTTCTATGGATGAACTTCTGATATAACAGAATGATTTTTCCATTTAAAATACAACTGAAAAAAGTAAAATTAAATAACCGATGCATTATCTGGTCCGTTTCATGAACTTCACCCCTTTTTCCATAACTCTAGTTATTTTTTGGTTCGGTTCGGTTGTTTCTTCCTTAACCACCATCACAATCATCTGAATGCCACAATGCCCTGGCCCTCGCCCCGAATGAAGACTTCTCTAAACTAATCCTAACTGCTGACTGTCTCTCGTTGGTCCAGAGGGTTGGTGCTTCTTTCAGGGATTGGTCATATGTAGGCACGTTTGATTGCTGACATTAAATTCCTGGCAGCAGAATTCATGCTTGCTCTTTTGTTCATGTAAAACGTTTGTGGCATGTACCAGCACACAAACTTGCTCTTAGTCAGATCTATCGTGGTGTAATCCTGGATCTTATCAGGTGAAATCAGTGTACCATCATTGCGATCTTGTAACCCTCAAATCACCGACGCCACATCCGCACGTTAATCCCTCGCGAGACCTCGCGCGTATTGAGGATCATGAAGGAAAAGAGTCAAGCGCATTTCGTCGAACACAGCACGCACGGCAGGGAACCCGCACCTGATTCGATCATGTTGTGCGATCGTGGTAAGGGAGTGGGATGGGGAGCGGCTAACCTCCTGGATTCATCGTATGGGGCGACGGGGTTGCCATCGCCGCTGCTCGCCCTTAAGTTTCGCCGATCGCCGTGGTTTTTTTTTTAGCTGGCCATGGTTGGGGTTGGGGACTACGCGGAGAGCGCGAACAGAGCTCCGCGAGCACGCCGAACCTTTTTTTTTCGGGAGAAGGCCATCGAAGAGGGGAGCTCCTATTCGCGGGAGGTCCTATTTGGCGCTGTAGGCGCCCGAACCTGGAAATGGCGCCTACAGCGCGCCGTCTGTGGGCTTTTTAAGCGCGGCCCAGGAAGATATACGCTCGTGAAAAAATAACGCCTAAAATTAGCGCCACAGGGAATCGATACCCCTGCCGCTGCTTAGCTTAACCACTAGAGCACCAGAATACTAGTGAACAAAAGCATTGCAAACTGTATTAGGACTAATGCAACCATTTACTATACCACTTCGATTTTTGAGTTATTTGCAAACAATTTAGAAACTGTCTATTTTCTTTAATGAAAAACAGTTCATCAAATTTCGAAAAAAGTTCACCGGGTTTGAAAAAAGCTCATCGAATTTGAAAAAAATTCATTGATTTTGAAGAAAAAATCATCAAATTTAAAGAAGTTCATCGATTTTGAAAACAAGTTCATCAGATTTGAAAAAAGTTCACCGATTTTGAAGAAAAGTTCATCGAATTTGGAAAAAAAGGTCATCAAATTTTGAAAAAATTTCATCAAATTTGAAAAAAGTTCATTGAATTTTGAAAAAAAGTTCATCGATTTTGAAAACAGTTCATCAGATTCGAAAAAAGTTCATCGGATTTGAATAAAAGTTCATCAAACATGAAAAAATGACAAATCTGAAAAAATTTCATCGATTTGAAAAAAAGTTCATCGAACTCGGAAGAGGAAAAAGGAAAAAACAGAAAACAAAAAAGGAAAAAGGGAAAACAGAAAAAGGTAAAAGAAAGTAAAAGTTCATTCTAAACAAAGCAGGTGTGTTCGCATGCTGGTTGCACCCGCGGTACTACGTGCACGAGCTTCCTGGTTCGAATCACATCTAACACAGGTCTTTTTTCTTCTGAAAACAGAGGAGAAAAAAGCTATTGGGCCAGCCCATCGTGCGAGCGCTTCAGGCGCCGGTTCGCAAGCGGGCGCATATGCGCCAAATAGGAAATCCCCCTATTCGCCGCGTTCTGCGGCAAGTAGTCGTCCCTTCGCACAGGGCGCGCGCAACTGGGACGGCCCATTAGAGTTGAACTGTAGTGAGCTGTCTGGCAAAAAATGGACAAAATAATATGACAAAGGGAGCTGGTATTCGAACTCCAGACCAATTGCGTGTGCATGTATTGGGTTAACCAGTCCACCGGGTGACTGTTCAAGAAATACTGAGCAGAAGTAACTTAAAAGAACTTTCTCCAGTGGCGGAAACTGAACATTACTTATAAAATTACAAACAATGTTACGAATTTCAAACGCTTTATTGAAGTTACGAATAAATTTATAAATTTCTCATCATCTTTTTAAACTATGAAGAATATTTCAAATTCTGGTACATTTTTCAAATTTGTAAACAAAACTCGAAAAAATGGAACATCTTCCGAAATTTTGAACAATTTATTTAAGACTCGATCATTTTCCAAAATTTTATAACATTTTTGGAACCATGAAAATATTCCAGAACGTTTTTTGAAAACTTTTTTAAAAAAACTGGTGAACAAAATTTTAAAACAGGGAAAACTTTTTAAATTCAGAATAAAATTTTTTAACTAAGAACAATTTTGAAAATGAGAACATTTATTATATACATGACCAAACAGTTGAAATGGAAACTTTTATCTAACGCTTCAAACATTTCTTGAAAGTGCAAACATTATTTATATAGGTGAACATTTTTCAGCTGTGTAAATTGAACATGATTTAAAAAATTGCAAACAATGTTTCAAATTTTGAACAACTTATTAAACTTATGAATAATTCGATAAACATGAATAAATTTTTGAAATTTCGCATCATATTTTGAAACTATGAAAATAAATTCAAATTATGGAACATTTTTTGAAAAGCTTAAGATTTTTCAAATTTGTAGACAAAAGTCGAAAATTGGAACAACTTTTTAAAACAATTTATTAAAACGCCAAAATTTTCTAATTTTTTAGAACATTTTATGAAAACATGATTTTTTTTTAATTGGTGAACAAAATTTTGAAATGGGGACTACTTTTTAAATTCAGAACAGTATTTTTAGAATGAGAACAATTAAAAAATCCTGAAAAAAAAAATTCAAAGGAGAACATTTTTATATATGTGAACAAACTGTTGAAACAAAAACTTTTCTAATCCTCCGAACATTTTTTGAAAGTGTGAACGATTTTGAATTGGTGTAAAAAATTGGAAATGGGAACAATTTTTGAAATTTAGAACAAAATATTGAATCTCAGAACAATTTGAAAATCCCAAACATGAAATTTTCTATTTTGTAAACAATTTTCGAAAACATGAACATCTTTTGAATTTGTAAACAAATTAAGTAAAACAGGATCATTTTTTGAAAATCATGAACAATTTTGAAATTATGTTCAATTTTTATCTAAACATGAACATTTTAAGTAATTCCCCAAACATTTTTGAATTTTGAACAAATTCCGAAAATATGAGTATTTTCTGAATTTGTGAACAAAATTCAAAATGGAATAATTTGTAAAATCATGATCATATTTTTTTTAGACCATTAGAAAGGGGGAACAATTTTAAAAAATCCAAACAAATTTGAAACGTGAACATTTTTTGAATACGTGAACAAAATTTGGAAACAAGAACAATTTTTGAAAGCATGAAATTTTTTCAAATCCCATTCATTATTTCAAAAGTTCCAAAAAAAATGAACAGAAACTTTCCTAACATTTTTTGGAAAATGAGAAAAAAAATTGAAATGCCCGAACAATTTTCTAAAAATGCGAACATTATTTGAATTTACGAACAATTTTTGAAAGATTGACATTTTTTACAAAATTGAAAATATTTTAAAAGTACGAACATTTTTTCAGTTTTTGAACAAAATTTGAAACCTGATTTATTTTTGAAAAATGGACTTGAAATGTAAAGGAAACGAAAAAAGAAATAGAAAAGAAAAAGAAAAGAAAGAAAAAGCGGAAAAAAAGAAACAAAAAAATTGACAAAAAAAGGCGGTTCAAGGAACCTTCTAGAAGTTTCCCAAAACCAGAGAAAACCGGCTAGGAAACTCTAGAAGTTTCCCAAAACCCAAAATTGCCCCCAATTGATTAACGGGCCGGCCCACGTGAGCGCTTCGATCGCCAGCTCTGTGCGTGTCGACGCAGCGAGCGGCAAATAGGGAATTCCATCGAAGAGCCGAACTGCTGTATATATAAAGTGGGCCTCACAGATGGGCCAGCACTAGGCCTATAGCCAAAATATAATATCTTCTGTCCGCCAGCAATTTTTCCCTCACGTTTGGGTTTACCTCTTCTCCCGGGGCGATCTTCGCAGCCGTCGAGTAGTTTGCTTCCCTACCACCAATTACCTCTCCGTTTTCCTCACCAGGAGTACCAGGGGCGGTCCAGAATCGCTTTCCTGCTTCGGGCTGGGCTACGGGGCGCAACGGAAAGTTAGGGTTCCTCCTGTATCACCCGATCTGTTTTGGCTCATCGGGTAGGAGATCTACAATGGCGTCTGAAGGGGCCTCGGGCTCATTAGGGGCCAGTGATGTGGAGCGGATGATGAAGGAGCTAGGGTTGAAGGAGGAGGATCTGGACGATGTGGTTTTTTATGAGAAGGATGTGCCGCCGGCGGGAACAAGATGGATCGCGATGGCTCAAGTTAACACCCTATAGCCAGACATGGTTCTTCAGGAACATGAGATCAGCATGGGACATAGTGCAGCAGGCAAAGTTCAGGCTTCTGGAGGAAAACCTCTACTCCGTTCAATTCTCTTGCTTGGGGACTAGGAGAGGGTCATGCATGATGGCCCTTGGAATTTTTGAGGAGATGCGGTGATTCTAACACCGTATGATGGGATCTCAAAACCATTTAAGATCAAGCTTGAGACGATTGACGTATGGATCCAAATCCATGATGTACCAGATTTGTATGCCCATCTGGTGGCACCTCTTGCAGCCAAGGTAGGGGAGGTGCTCTTTGCAGAACCAATGTCACATGATTTCACTGGGAATTTCTATCGAGTCTGCGTGTGCATCAATGTTTTCAAGCCACTGAAGAATGCGGTGTCCATGATCAGAGGTGGGGAAAGGCAGATCTATAAGGTCAAATACGAAAGGATTCCGATTGGTGCGCCGTTTGTGGTATGCTAGGCCACTTGTTTAAGGAGCATGGCAACGGAATTCACCCCCGTCAGCTTTGGTCTTCAAGGATCTTAGGTCGGACTAGTTCATGCGCAGCGGACGAGGCCTGGGGGAGGGTCGGGGCCATTGAGGAGGACGACAAGGAGGCCGTGCTGGAGGCCGGTCGGGTGGTCGTTCTGATGGAGGCCGCGACCGAACCTTTACAAACAAGGTTGGGGCAATCTCCACAACTTAATTGGAGGCTCCCAACGACACCACGAAGCTTCACCATAATGGACTATGGCTCCGCGGTGACCTCAACCGTCTAGGGTGCTCAAACACCCAAGAGTAACCAGATCCGCTAGGGATTAGTGGGGGGGGAATCAAATTTCTCTTGGTGGAAGTGTAGATCGGGGCCTTCTCAACCAATCCCGAGCAAATCAACAAGTTTGATTGGCTAGGGAAAGAGATCGGGCGAAAATGGAGCTTGGAGCAACAATGGAGCTTGGGGGTGGAAGAGGTAGTCAACTAGAGGAAGAAGACGCCCCTTATATAGTGGAGAGACAAATCCAACCTTTATCCACTTAACCAGCCCATGACCTGCGATACTATCGCCCCAGACAAGCGGTACTACCACAGGGGCTCACAGTACTACCACAGCGGACCGCGGTACTACCGCTGCTACGGCAGGAGCTAGTCCAGGCCTGAGCCGCAAAGGCTGAGGGCGGTACTGCCGCTGACGCGGCACTACCGCTCCCCCTTGCGGTACTACCGCAAGGCCGGATTGGACTAGCCTGGGAAGGGCGCGGATGAATAAAAATACATTCGTGCCTACTTCCGCTGAAAATCAAATAGTGCAAATATCCAACACGGTACTACCGCACCTGGCATGCGGTACTACCACGCAGGGAGCGGATGTAAAAAATTACATCTGCCCCTACTTCCGCTCATGTTGTTGTGCTAGACCAGGACTCACGGTACTCCGCGCGCATGGGGTGATACTACCGCATAGGGCACGGATGTAAAAAATTACATCCGCCCCTACAGCCGCACGAGCGGCTGAGTCTGGTCCGAGGGCACGGTACTACAGCTTCTTAGGAGCGGTACTACCGTGTGCACCTACGGTACTACCGCAAGGGCGTGCGGTACTACCGCGGGGGCCTGCGGTACTACCGCTCCTAAGAGCAGTACTACCGCATGCCTCAGAACAGCAACACTAGGAATCCTCCTCTTTGCAAAACATGAAGGAAACGGAGGATGCTCCAAAGAGCAAAGGGAAAGGCGGTGCAAAGGGAGTAAACGTGTACGTGATGATTCCATCCGAATCTTTCCAACATGGAACCCCTCTTAATAGTACGGCTTTCCTACGACTCAAATCCACCGAAAGGAAACGTAGAAAAACGCTGTCTTCAATAGTCTTCAAGGGGCACCAAATCGTCTTGTGCCTAGTGACGAAGCGTCTGAAATACTCAAGGCACACGATTAGTCCGCAAAAGCATTGTCATCAATCACCAAAACACCTTAGGGATAAATATGCCCTTACAATCTCCCCCTTTTTGGTGGATTGATGACAATACGGGATTTGCACAAGTGGAAATAATATAGAACATAAGCAAACCCCACATCTCTAAAATATAGACGAGCTCCCCCTAGATAAGTGCTATCTAGATAAGTGCTTTGGACTGCACGACACGTATACTAGGATCAATGATCCCCCTATATTTTATAGACAATGCATATCTTGCAACAATAAGGCTAACACTAAACAAGATAGTAAATATGAGCATAACATAAATAGCACAATACATCATAAGCTCAATAAGGTACGATAGAGTGCATATGTCTTACACCATATGATAGACCAAGTCTCATGAGCAAACTAAACCAAAGCAAGCAAGGTTCAACGGAACAAACACGAGCAAAGCAAACACAAGCACGACACAAGACTGGCAAATCCCTACACTCTCTCCCCCTTTGGCATCGAGACGCCAAAAAGGCAGAGAGGACACCTACAACACAAGTGGTGGCTCAAGCGGAGTAATCACTCGCATGCTCCTCGTCAGTCTCGGCAGCGGGAATGGTCTCCTCGAAGTCCTCCTCAGAATCAGTCCACTTGAAGCCTTGTTTTGCCATCCACTCAGCCTCTGGAGTGATGCGCTCCTCAAAACCGCCAGAAACATCCTCTCCAAAAAGCCTCATAACCTTCTTGTCACGGCAGCGACTCTCCTTGGAGGCAACATGAGTCATGTACTGCCCCTTTGCCTGCATGCAGAACAGAGCCTTCATCTTGTTCTTCAGCCTCTTAGCCCAAGATGGCTCAGAGGTGGGAGGGATGTAGCCCTCAGAGCTGTCGCCCGCTGCCTCCTCCTCCTCATCCGCATCCACATCCATGGCAGTTGCGGCCTCAACACGAGAAGTGGTGTTAGCCCACTGAGTCTTGACACGGAGCCTGATGGACTCATGTCGAATCCAACCAGGGGCCTCAAACTCATCCTGAGGGTAGAGCTTCTCCCAAGTTGCCGAGATCAAATGAAACAGATAAGGTCCATAGATGGGGACCTTGCGGTTGAAGACCGCAAACCGAAGCTCACACCACATGATATGTGAGACATCAAGTGCTAGCATCTGAGAGTTGCTCGCTTCCTCACACAGGAGCAGCATGTCCACAAGATAAGCATGCACCTTGTCCTTGTCACCAATGCGTGGGAAGAGAGAGTTGCGGAAGATCCGGTACATGATGTCAAGGAAGGAGTTGAGCACCCAAGATGACTTGCCACTGGAGAGCTTCTTCTCAACAAGGAAGGGCTGAAGCTTGTTCTTGTTGGCTAACTCGGGATTGGCATGAGGACGAACACCTTGGGATGTGGCGAGCCCCTCATCCTGAACACCAAGCAAAGTCATGAACTCCTTCCACGTAGCAGTCAGCTGCCAACCATTGGTCATCCAAGTCATAGTCCGTTCCTCATTAGGATGAAAGTACACTAAGGCAAAGAACTGAGCCACAATCTCAGGATCATAGTCTTTGTGAAAAGAGATGATGTGCTCAATGCCAAATTGCTCCACTAGATCCAAAGCCTCACCAAAGTAGTCCCGGTGCTTCTCTTCCCTCATATGATGCATGTCGATCCAGTGCACATCCACATAGATGTTTCTCTTGGCCTTGATCACATCCAGATAAATGAGATTATGATGCTTGGTCCAGAACAGGTCATTCCCTCGAAGGTTGGCACGAGGATGCACATAGGGATTGATCTTCCTTCGAGAGATGAACTCAGCAAGTGGCATATCATCCATGCCCATGATGGGTTCCTTGTCCTTGGTGGCGGTGGTCTTGGTCCTGCGTTGGGGGCACTGGAGCCCTCTGGAGCTTCATCTTGATTTCGCAGACGCTTGGAGCCCGTGTCACGGCTTGGATTGGAACGGCGAGCAGGAGCACCTGAGCCACGCACCACAAAACAAATATGCAAGAGACGCGAGAAGGATCAGTACAAAGAACACAACAAAGAAGTGAAACAAGTAGAACTCACACTTGATAATTGCCATATGAGAGATTTGACAACAACGGTAGCACTGCTTGGCCGCGCGGTGCTAAAATTTTAGTGCCGCGCCTAGTCACGGTAGTACCGTGGGGCGGTACTACCGCACTGGAGGTGCGGTAGTACCGCACGGTGTCAGATCTGAAACTCCAAACGGATCTGAGTACTACCGTGACAACAAAGCGGTACTACGGTCGATCAAATCTACCACGGGGCAACAAATCAAGTACTATCTCTACGCATTACTACTCTCCTACATCCTACTCTTGCAAAGATTTAGCCTAAAATCTCAAGAACCGCATGCATCTCCCCAAAAAACCTAGAAGCAAGAGAACGAACCAAAAAGAGATGGATTTGGGGAGAAACCTTGGTCCATGGCAAGAGGAAGTGGTGGGGAATAATCCCACCGATCGGAATCCGAGGAGAGCGGCCGGAGATGGAGATCTGGCGAGGGCCTCCGGCGCTATTCTTGGGCAGGAGAGAGAGAGGCGGCGTGGGGAGAAAGAGTGAATGGGTATGGGGGAGTTGGAATTCCCCCTGCCCGCTCTTAACCCCCACGTGCTCGCTACTCCGCGGTAGTACCGCACGCCCTTGCGGTAGTACCGCCCTGGCAGAAGTACCATGTCGTGGGTGGTAGTACTGCTCCACCAGCGGCAGTAAAAAATTACTGCTGTGCTGGTTGCGGTAGTACCGTGTCCTTGTGGTAGTACCATGGCAGGCCACGGTAACACCGTGAACCCAAGAAAATGCAGTTTCAAACAAAAGAAAGAAACACCTTTGCACGGAACCTCCAAGCGAACGAACACACCAATGAGCTAACAAACGAGACACCACAAGCACAAGCTTGGCACGAAGAGAGAAGAGCAAGAGACAACAAGGACCAACAACGAGACACAACCTCTCCAAGGAGAGGGCGGTGGCCGGAGCCACCTATGTTTGAGTCGATTGGTATGGCACCGCGAAGAATTATCCTTGGTGAAAGATCGAGGATGCCGCCTAGAGGGGGGGGGTGAATAGGCGCTTTAAAATAATTACGGTTTAGGCTTGAACAAATGCGGAATAAACCTAACGGTTAATTTGTCAAGCACAAAACCTAAAACAACTAGGCTCACCTATGTGCACCAACAACTTATGCTAAGCAAGATAAGCAACTATGTGATAGCAAGATATATGACAAAGAACAATATGGCTATCACAAAGTAAAGTGCATAAGTAAAGGGCTCGGGTAAGAGATAACCGAGGCACGCGGAGACGACGATGTATCCCGAAGTTCACACCCTTGCAGATGCTAATCTCCGTTTGAAGCGGTGTGGAGGCACAATGCTCCCCAAGAAGCCACTAGGGCCACCGTAATCTCCTCACGCCCTCGCACAATGCAAGATGCCGTGATTCCACTAAGGGACCCTTGAGGGCGGTCACCGAACCCGTACAAATGGCAACCCTTGGTGGCGGTCACCGAACCCGTACACTTTGGCAACCCTTGGGGGCGGTCACCGGAACCCGTCAAGATGCTCGGGGCGATCTCCACAACCTAATTGGAGACCCCGACGCTTGCCCGGAGCTTTACACCACAATGATTGAGCTCGAACACCACCAACCGTCTAGGGCGCCCAAGCACCCAAGAGGAACAAGCTCAAGGGCACCAAGCACCCAAGAGTAATAAGCTTCTCAAACTTCACTTCCACGTATCACCGTGGAGAACTCAAACCGATGCACCAAATGCAATGGCAAGGGCACACGGAGTGCCAAGTCCTTCTCTCTCAAATCCCACCAAGCAACTAATGCTAGGGAGGAAAATGAGAGGAAGAACAAGAAGGAGAACACCAAGAACTCCAAGATCAAGATCCAAGGGGTTCCCCTCACATAGAGGAGAAAGTGATTGGTGGAAATGTGGATCTAGATCTCCTCTCTCTTTTCCCTCAAAAACTAGCAAGAATCCATGGAGGGATTGAGAGTTAGCAAGCTCGAAGAAGGTCAACAATGGGGGAAGAACACGAGCTCAAAGGATAAGGTTCAATGGGAAAGAAGACCCCCTTTTATAGGACCTCCCGAATCCAATCGTTATGTGCTCAGGTCGTGCACAAGCGGTACTACCGCTTGGAGGAGCGGTACTACCGCTTGGAGGAGCAGTACTACCGCTTAGCACGCTCAAAACAGCCCAAACGAGAGAGAAAACACGAGTTTTTGGTCCGGGGCGGTACTACCGCTTAGGAGCCACGGTAGTACTGCTCTGGAGCGGTAGTACTGCTCAGGAGCCGCGGTAGTACCGCTCTAGAGCGGTAGTAAAAAATTACATCCGCTCTAGTCGCGGTAGTACCGCTGCAGCCTTCACCAAAACAGCCACAACTTTTGCAAACGGACTCCGAATTCGATGAAACCAAGTTTGTTGGAAAGCTAGCTACAAGGGATAACACAATCCTGAAAGAAATACCAATAATAAGCAAATGAGAAAAGGCCCAAAAGAAAATGGTGAAAACCCTTCCTCGGAGAAGACCGGTAAAACCTCCAACACCGAAAACATCATAGAAGACGCATGCAAACTCCGTTTTCGATGAACTCAAGCTTGTCATAAAGATGACCATAAGCTCTAAGACTCACAAAGAGAATCAAACAAGGACCAAGAAACATGATGCAAGGATGCAATGGTTTGAGCTCTCGACGAACGATACGATCAAGCTACTCACTTGAGAGCCCCCCTTGATAGTACGGCTATCGATCCTATAACCCGGTCTCCCAACTACCACCATGAGACTAGTAAAATAGAAAACCTATCAAGGGCAAACCTTTGCCTTGCACATGGTCCACTTGAGCTAGATGATGACGATCTTGACTCCCTCAAGTTGGACCACCTTTCTTGATTGCATTGGCTCGATGAAGACTAGATGATTGCTCCCCATAGTCACTATGGGTGAGCGACTCTTGACACATCTTCACAAGTCCATTGACACCACAATGGATGGCAAGATTCAAACTTGATTGCTCCCCATACTCCATTATGGGTGAGCCACTCTTTGTGTTGCTCCACTTGAACTTGCACACTGCAAACTTGATGACGATCACCACTTGATGTCATCCTCCATGGGTTGTATGGGATCTTCCTCTTGGCGCAAGACCATGGAAACATACCTAACCCCACAAAGAACTCTCACGTAGACCATGGGTTAGTACACAAAGCGTAATGGACAATGCTTACCATACCATGGGAACACTTGGTCCCACTCGGTACATCTTCTATGCTTTGTGAGTTGATCAGCTTGATTCACTCTTGACTTAGTCTTGATCACCCTTGAATCTTTCCAACTCTCTTCATTTGGATGATGTATTGAAGGTAAATATGAATGATCACACAATCTTCTTCTTCAAGACATGCTTGAAATAAGCTCAACACTCACATGACCAATCTTTGGATAATTCCTTAATAGCACCTTGGTCAACCCATAAACTCCTTGAAACCAACACATGGACTTCAAGAAATGCCTATGGAAACATCCTTCAAATATAACTCGATGCAACCATTAGTCCATAGAGAATGTCATCAATTACCAAAACCACACATGGGGCACCACATGTCCTTTCAATCTCCCCCATTTTGGTAATTGATGACAATCACTTTCAAGAGAGTTTATATAAGGAATTATGCATCACAATGCAATGCAACAACCAATGATGCAGGAGAATGAGATGCAAATGCTTAGGACCAAAACCAAAGCAAGGAGAAAACTCAGAAGACTTCTCCACAAAACTCTCTGAAACTCCTCCCCCATTGGCATCGATTGCCAAAATGGGTGAAAAGCTGAGAAGGCCAAAATAAAAGGTGTTCCTCCATAAATTGTGTATTTCTCAACAAGAGAGTGGAATGCAATACACATATCCAACTGCCAATACTTGGAGGAAGACAAACTATATCGAGGCCCAAAGATTGCAACAAAAATATATGACACAAAGACATAACAAAGAGAGACACAAGCAATCAGAAGATACCAATTGAAGCAAGCAATCAACGGATATCAATTGAACCAACTAGATCAATGATCCTACATGCCACAAGAAAAAGATATTATGATAAACGCAAAGGAGTGTTCTAAAGAAACTAGAAGCTCCCCATGATTTGTGCACACATAAGAATTTTGTATTTGAATACAAAGTGCACAAAATAGGATCATAGCTCCCCCAAAATCAATAGAAACTCACATCCAGTGCAAGTGAGCATATAGGAAACAAAGCCTAGCGCTTGCAACAAGCACATGGTTGAGAAACATGTAAAAGAGGCAACTTAAGAATAGGCTCAACCAAAATGATGTGTGTGAGTCATGGCGAAGCACTTGAGAGGACTAAAAATAGGATGAGCATTAAGCATCAACATAGTCTTGAAATAATGAGGCACACGGTGCAAGGCCTATCATTCCCACACACACACAACTAGCAAATGGGTTCACAAGCTTACTAATAAGCATATAAAAAACTTATGCTTGTGACAACCCGTGGTGAAGATAGAAAATGAAAGCCTCATCAAGACGAGGGATGCCAATTAAGATGGCAAAAGCCTTGTAAAGATAAGCATGAAGAAAATAATCTTCACCACACAAGAGTGCATAAAGATGCGACGATAGAGGACACGCACTCAAGGCAAAAGCTTTCACGGAGCCACCAAAGAAATAACATAAGAAAGACAAGGTGGACGTGAAAGAAAGGATATCAACTAGAGATGTAATTTCTCTCAAGTGTATAAGGTTCTATGTAGACAAAATCATGATGATATATATATATCTACAAAGAAGGATGTACACCCGAAATAGTTACACCACGAAGGAACAAGATATCCACAAGGAAGTCATAAATATACCAATAAGATATTTGCTTGAAAGCATAGCACTTGGCTAGATATGGTCTTATTGTATATAAATGAAGTCCAAACACACATCCATCAAGGGCATCACAACTAGCAACAGAAAACATCGTTGGGATGCTTTGAGAAAGGAAACAAGTGTCACAAGATATGAAATGAATATCATGCCAAGATACAACCTACACAAGGTTGAATGCAAGAGAGGAAAGCATGAATAGATACTTGTTACCGAGATATCATTGGAAGGATGTAGTAGATACCAATTGAAGGTAGATAGTAGTTCATTGATCATCCTAGCTTGACTCCAATATGCACATGGTGACAACACCTTCCTTGTGAGTGAGCCGAGCATCCAATGCATCTCCAAATGTTCCTAGAAGAACAACACGAACTAAACGGTACCCAAACTCATCGGGACCAAATAGTTAGAAACACCAATACATAGGACAAACTCCACATAAATATGTGCATATAGATATGAAAATGAATTTCATACACATCTCATCCAAATTGAGAATAGTTGGAGTTTCCCCTATATATTGAGTCAAAGAAAGAAAGCATGCCAAATGAAATACATGAAGTAAACATGCATGCTCAAGACTTTCAAAACCCGAAACCAAAAGACAAAGAAATTCCAAGTGAGAAGGATACTAAATGGAGAAATCATCACTTGGAAGATATCATTAAAGATACATCAAGGAATGAGATATCCATTGATACACACTAAACTAAAGATGTCAAACTCCCAAAGAGAGGATGGTTTCAAACAAACCAAGCCCTCAACAAAGTTTCATGATGGCACAAAGTACCAAAAAGAAATGGCTTGCCTTCCACCAAAACACACTTGATAAGGATCACAAGAAGAGTGTTCTGAAGAAAATAGAATAGCTCCCCCACGAGTTGTGCATTATATAGGATTTGTATTTGAATACAAAATGCACAAGGTGGGATCACCGCTTTTCACAATATCTAGAAAACACTAGACAAGGACAAGAAATAAACAAGATCCACAAGTGGTATGGAAGACAACGGGAGTTGACACAATCCTTGGCAAGAGAAGAGGCAAGTAAAACAAAAGCCAATGTAAAGATGATCAATAAATTCTACCACACATAAATGACTACCAATTGTCAAAAGACAAGAAGTAGATGGAAAGAATTCCCGGTGGTAGATAGCAAGGATATCCAACATCATCTTCACACCACACACAAGCAGATTGCAACTTGTAGAGCTAACATGCCACCTAGGAACAAGATAATCTACAATATCAACACTAGGTGACAATATCTCAAATGTACACATTTTCTAGGCTAGTAATATACATAGCACATTACTCCCCCATAATGTGATACCAATGAAGAAAACTTAACAAGAGGCAATAAGAGGATCCAACAAGAGATAATTAATGGACAATTTAGAATTTGAATTTCTCATGAGAAGACATACCACATAGTGACTAGATAATCTTGTAATATCAATACTAGATGGTATTCCTCATGTACACACACTTATAGGAGTGTGAGGTGCACAAAGCACATCACTCCCCAATAATGGGATATTCCATTAATCTCTCACAAGAGCCAACTAAGATACAAAGAAGATGCACAAAGGCTCAACACACAACTCACACGTACATGAAGTGCACACCAACATACATAAGCAAGTTGGAAGCGTAACATATACAAACACATGCAAGGAACAAAACCAAAACATGCAAGGGGGCAAGTAACTTTCAAAGTAAACAATTTAAGTACAAGTTACCGCAAGGAGGCACATTGGATATAAGATAGAAACTTGATAATCCAATTGACTTGGCTTATGACAAAAAGAATGATGAAGTCCCCTTAATTCTTCATAATGTAGCCAAGTCTCCAATGCCCTCCAAAAACACCTATTGATCAAGTTTGAGCTTGTTGGTCCCCAACCAAGTTGGGTCCTAAGAGGTTAGTCACAATAGGCTTGGCTACCCAAATGGTTCTTTTCTTGACACCACTTTGAGTACCAACTTGGCAAACACATTGCCAACCTTATCCTTCCCAAGAGAATAGATATCATCAATAATAATTGGGTTGGATAAGTTACCACTAGTGCATGAAGAAGTGACGTGACCTTTCTCACGACATAAGTAGCAACGTCTACTCTTCACTTTCTTCTCACTTGATTTTTCCACAAGAGAAGCATTAGCTTGAGTCTTCTTGGGAAGTGGCATTTCTTCAACTTGAGGTTGAGCATGAGATTGAACTTGTGCCCTCTTCCCTTGTTGCTTGACACTAATGGCCTTCTTCTTCAATGGGCAAGATCTAACATGATGCCCTTCTACTTTGCACTTGAAGCAAACAATCTTGGCCGAATTCTTGACTTGTTCTTGGCCCTTATTTTTGTTCATGTTGGACTTCTTCTTTTTATTGGAGTTGAATCCAAGTCCACCTTTGTCATTGGGGGATTTTTGCACACTCAAGATATTGTTGAGTGCGGATTTCCCTTCATGACACTTTTTCAAGTCTTTCTTCAAAGAAGTGACTTGGGCCTTGAGCTCTTTGATTTCCTCTACATGGTTAGTCTCAACACAAGTACTAGAGGAAGTATAAGCTTCATCGTTAGAGCAACAAGGCAAGGAAAGCAATTCATCACAAGATGTATCAAAATTGTGAGTAGATGAATTACAAGGACTAGCACATGGCAATATACTATTTTGACTAGAAGTAGTGCTAGTATCCACATGTGGCTCACTAGATATTACCTTAGCAATCATGGCCTCATGAGCTATCTTTAGCACACTATGGGATACTAGAAGATCATCATGAGAGCTTGAGAGCTTTTCATGACTTTCTTCCAATTTCCCATAATTGCAAGATAGCACCTCAAGTTGAGCCTGTAGCTCAACATTCTCCTTCAAAATGGATGCTTCACAAGTAATAGAATTAGTAGCACAAGCATCATCATTAACAACAAGAGGAGAAGGCAACTTGGCAAGCTCTTTTAAATAAGAAGCTTCAAGTTGAGCACGAGACTCGGTGAGTTTGATGAGCTCACCCTTGATGACCCTTGAGCCATTTTCGAGGTGCTCAAAATCCTCAAGGAGTCTAGCATGAGCAACTTCAAGCTTAGCATTTTAGTTTCAAAACATTGGCCACCTCAAGGGCTCTATCAGTAGATTCCTTCACTCTAGACAATTCTAGAGCAAAAGTCTCCTCAAGAGATTCCTTGGTGGTTTGTTCAAGTTCAAGAGCTTGAGAGAGGTCCATAATCTCATTAGCGTAATCACGCCCATGACCTTCCATTTTATCAATGGTGACCTCATGCTCCTCAAGACGAGATTCCAACTCATCAATATATTTCTTGCTCTCAATAGCAATGGACATAATTTCCATGAAGTTGGAGCGAGCAATTTTATTTTATGAAGAGCTTTAAAACCATTTCCCCTTAATTTTTAAGGAGGCAACATTATCATTCTCTTCATCATTATCCTCATCATCGTTAGCATCAACATCATCATCAAGGGACATATTGGGGTACAAAGTAGGAGATACCTTTGACGCCTTAGCCATAAGGCAAAACGCAATAGATGATGATGTAGGATCCTTGAGGCACCATTAAACACCACATCTTGTTCCATGGAGTGTTTGGTTTCCTCTACATTGTTAGCACAACAATTCGAGGAAATAGATGCATTTTATCATGGCAACAAGACATAGCAAGCATATCATCATGATATTTAGTCAAGCAATTTCTACATGATATGCAAGGACTATCAACACAAGCATGTGAAACATTTGGAGTGCTCAAGTGTTAAAGCCCAAAGAGGAGCATTGCAATAATATAGTGATGAAGGATCATCCACAATAAGCATACTATCATCATTGCAATGACCAACACTACTCACCATATCATTACCTTGTGGCAAACCACATGTAGGTGAAGTAGAAGAAGTTGAGAAGACTATATGACCGGAGGTGGAGGGAGAACAACCATCCCCACAAATCTTGGACACAGCATATTTATCTTGAAGCTTTGTCCATAACTCATGAGCATCCCGGAACGGCATGAGTTGAAAAATAACTACATTGCTCAAAGCATCGAAAAGCACATTAGAGGCTTGAGCATTGAGATAAGAGTTTTTCTCATCCTCTAAAGATAATCTTTGGGGATCCTTTGGAGGAGAAAAATCCATATCTACAATTCGCTCTAAATTTGGGTCCATGACCCTAAAGAGATTAAGCATGCGAATTACCCAAACATCAAAATTTGTGCCATTGAAACTAAGAGTGTCAGAGAATCCTAATCCTCTAGTCGACATCTTTACTCTCTAGGTGGTTAAGCCCAACAAAGAGAGACGAGGCTCTGATACCAATTGAAAGATCGAGGATGCCGCCTAGAGGGGTGGTGAATAGGCGCTTTAAAATAATTACGGTTTAGGCTTGAACAAATGCGGAATAAACCTAACGGTTAATTTGTCAAGCACAAAACCTAAAACAACTAGGCTCACCTATGTGCACCAACAACTTATGCTAAGCAAGATAAGCAACTATGTGATAGCAAGATATATGACAAAGAACAATATGGCTATCACAAAGTAAAGTGCATAAGTAAAGGGCTCGGGTAAGAGATAACCGAGGCACGCGGAGACGATGATGTATCCCGAAGTTCACACCCTTGCAGATGCTAATCTCTGTTTGGAGCGGTGTGGAGGCACAATGCTCCCCAAGAAGCCACTAGGGCCACCGTAATCTCCTCACGCCCTCGCACAATGCAAGATGCCGTGATTCCACTAAGGGACCCTTGAGGCGGTCACCGAACCCGCACAAATGGCAACCCTTGGGGGCGGTCACCGAACCCGTACACTTTGGCAACCCTTGGGGGCGGTCACCGGAACCCGTCAAGATGCTCGGGCGATCTCCATAACCTAATTGGAGACCCGACGCTTGCCGGAGCTTTACACCACAATGATTGAGCTCGAACACCACCAACCGTCTAGGCGCCCAAGCACCCAAGAGGAACAAGCTCAAGGGCACCAAGCACCCAAGAGTAATAAGCTTCTCAAACTTCACTTCCACGTATCACCATGGAGAACTCAAACCGATGCACCAAATGCAATGGCAAGGGCACACGGAGTGCCCAAGTCCTTCTCTCTCAAATCCCACCGAAGTAACTAATGCTAGGGAGGAAAATGAGAGGAAGAACAAGAAGGAGAACACCAAGAACTCCAAGATCAAGATCCAAGGGGTTCCCCTCACATAGAGGAGAAAGTGATTGGTGGAAATGTGGATCTAGATATCCTCTCTCTTTTCCCTCAAAAACTAGCAAGAATCCATGGAGGGATTGAGAGTTAGCAAGCTCGAAGAAGGTCAACAATGGGGGAAGAACACGAGCTCAAAGGATAAGGTTCAATGGGAAAGAAGACCCCCTTTTATAGGACCTCCCGAATCCAACCGTTATGTGCTCAGGTCGTGCACAAGCGGTACTACCGCTTGGAGGAGCGGTACTACCGCTTGGAGGAGCGGTACTACCGCTTAGCACGCTCAAAATAGCCCAAACGAGAGAGAAAACACGAGTTTTTGGTCCGGGGCGGTACTACCGCTTAGGAGCCACGGTAGTACTGCTCTGGAGCGGTATTACTGCTCAGGAGCCGCGGTAGTACCGCTCTAGAGCGGTAGTAAAAAATTACATCCGCTCTAGTCGCGGTAGTACCGCTGCAGCCTTCACCAAAACAGCCACAACTTTTGCAAACGGACTCCGAATTCGATGAAACCAAGTTTGTTGGAAAGCTATCGACAAGGGCTAACACAATCTTGAAAAAATACCAATAATAAGCAAATGAGAAAAGGCCCAAAATAAAATGGTGAAAACCCTTCCTCGGAGAAGACCGGTAAAACCTCCAACACCGAAAACATCATAGAAGACGCATGCAAACTCCGTTTTCGATGAACTCAAGCTTGTCATAAAGATGACCATAAGCTCTAAGACTCACAAAGAGAATCAAACAAGGACCAAGAAACATGATGCAAGGATACAATGGTTTGAGCTCTCGACGAACGATACGATCAAGCTACTCACTTGAGAGCCCCCCTTGATAGTACGACTATCGATCCTATAACCCGGTCTCCCAACTACCACCATGAGACCAGTAAAATAGAAAACCTATCAAGGGCAAACCTTTGCCTTGCACATGGTCCACTTGAGCTAGATGATGACGATCTTGACTCCCTCAAGTTGGACCATCTTTCCTGATTGCATTGGCTCGATGAAGACTAGATGATTGCTCCCCCATAGTCACTATGGGTGAGCGACTCTTCGGCACATCTTCACAAGTCCATTGACACCACAATGGATGGCAAGATTCAAACTTGATTGCTCCCCATACTCCATTATGGGTGAGCCATTCTTTGTGTTGCTCCACTTGAACTTGCACACTGCAAACTTGATGACGATCACCACTTGATGTCATCCTCCATGGGTTGTATGGGATCTTCCTCTTGACGCAAGACCATGGAAACATACCTAACCCCACAAAGAACTCTCACGTAGACCATGGGTTAGTACACAAAGCGTAATGGACAATGCTTACCATACCATGGGAACACTTGGTCCCACTCGGTACATCTTCTATGCTTTGTGAGTTGATCAACTTGATTCACTCTTGACTTAGTCTTGATCACCCTTGAATCTTTCCAACTCTCTTCATTTGGATGATGTATTGAAGGTAAATATGAATGATCACACAATCTTCTTCTTCAAGACATGCTTGCAATAAGCTCAACACTCACATGACCAATCTTTGGATAATTCCTTAATAGCACCTTGGTCAACCCATAAAGTCCTTGAAACCAACGCATGGACTTCAAGAAATGCCTATGGAAACATCCTTCAAATATAACTCGATGCAACCATTAGTCCATAGAGAATGTCATCAATTACCAAAACCACACATGGGGGCACCACATGTCCTTTCACTTGGGCCCATGACCAAAACTCATATTTGAAGCACACGTACCATCAAAAATGGCTAATGTGAAAGAGTTGATCAATTTATGCATAATGGGGGAGGGAGAGTTCATTGAGAGAACAACACTCCCCCTGTTTCCATGCCTACACCTAAACTAGACAACAAGTTGAGTGTGGTGGGGTGTGCAAGGGTTCAAGTCACATTGCTCGAATCAATGATATTTAGCTCATGCCTTAACTCGTGAAATCTTGCTTCATCCAAGGGCTTCGTGAAAATATCTGCAAGGTTATCATGAGTGTTAACATACTTGAGCTTGATCTCCCTTCGCCTAATGTGAGCCCGGATGAAATGATACCGAATCTCAATATGCTTCATCTTGAAGTGTTGCACCGGGTTGAGAGAGATCTTGATAGCACTTTCATTGTCACACCAAAGAGGCACTTCGTCACTAGTGACACCGTAATCCTTTAAAGTTTGCCTCATCCATCGGAGTTGAGCCCAACAACTACCGGCAGCCACATACTCTGCTTTGGTGGACAAGAGGGATACACAACTGTAACGCCCTCGATGCGGCTATATCTCCCACGTGTCGAAGCACGACTTAGAGGCATAACCGCATTGAAAGCAATGTCGCAAGTGAGGTAACCTTCGCACAATCCATGCAATACATAAGGGGAAAAGTACATAGTTGGCTTACAATCGCCACTTCACACAATTACATGAATAAAGCATTACATCATCCAAATACAATCAAGGTCCGACTACGGAACCAAAATAAAAGAAGAACCCCAAATGCGACAACAGGTCCACGATCGACCCCAACTGGGCTCCACTACTGATCAACTAGAAGGAAACAACACAAAGGACAAGATCTTCATCGAGCTCCTCCTTGAGCTTAGATGCGTCACCTGCTCGGCAACATAGGCACCTGCAAACTGGTTTTGGAAGTATCTGGTGAGTCACGAGGACTCAGCAATCTCACACCCGCGAGATCAAGACTATTTAAGCTTATGGGTAAGGTAAAGGCATGAGGTGGAGCTGCAGCAAGCGACTAGCATAAACGGAGGCTAACATACGCAAATGAGAGCGAGAAGAGAAGGCAAAGCACGGTCGATAAAAGTATGATCAAGAAGTGATCCTATAGCAACCTACGTCAAGCATAACTCCAACACCGTGTTCACTTCCCGGACTCCGCCGGAAAGAGACCATCACGGTAACACACGCGGTTGATGTATTTTAATTAAGGTCAACTTCAGGTTTTCTACAACCGGACATTAACAAATTCCCATCTGCCACATAACCGCGGGCACGGCTCTCGAAAGTTTATACCCTGCAGGGGTGTCCCAACTTAGCCCATGACAAGCTCTCGCGATCATCGAAGGAATAGACCTTCACCCGAGACACTCCGATCAGGCTCGGAATCCCGGTACATCAAGACATTTCACAATGGTAAAACAAGACCAGCAAAGCCTCCCGGCGTGCCGACATCCTGATAGTAGCCGCGCGTATCTCGTCTCAGGCCACGACCGGATGAGCAGTACGTACAACTAAAACCAGCCCTCAAGTTTCCCCGAGGTGGCGCTGCAAGTGGCTCTAGTTTGGACCAACGCTTAGACAAGCACTGGCCCGGGGGGGCTATAAAAAGATGACCCTCGAGAGAGCGACTCCCAAGGGAAAAGTAGGTGGTGGTGAGGCAAATGGTAAAAGGCAATGTTGGGCCTTGCTGGACAAGTTTTATTCAAAGCGAACTGTCAGGGGGGTCCCATAAATCACCCGACCGCGTAAGGGACGCAAAATCCGGGAACATAACACCGGTATGACGGAAACTAGGGCGGCAAGAGTGGAACAAAACACCAGGCATAAGGCCGAGCCTTCCACCCTTTACCAAGTATATAGTTGCATTAAAATATATAAGAGATATTGTGATATCCCAACATAAACCCTGTCCACCATGGAGAAATCTTCAACTTCACCTGCAACTAGCAACGCTATAAGAAGGGCTGAGCAAAGCGGTAACATAGCCAATCAACGGTTTGCTAGGAATGGTGTCAAAGGTTAGATGTTTGACATGGCAATTTGGGAGGCTGACAAGCAAATGGTAGGCATCGTAGCATTGGCATAGCAAAAGAGCGAGCAAACTAGCATAGCAAAGATAGTAGTGATTTCGAGGGTATGGTCATCTTGCCTGCAAGGTTCTCAGAGTTGTCGAAGACTTGATCCTCGTAGGCGTTCTCAACAGGTTCCTCGTTCACGTACCCGTCTCCCGGCTCTACCCAAAGCAAGGATACAAGCAACGGAACCACAATCAAACAAGGAACAATGCACAAGCAATATGATGCAAAACATGACATGCGATGCGAGATGTGATATGCAATGCATATGTATGCTCCGGAAGGAGAATGATGAACCGGGCATCAACTTGGCAAACCAAGTATGCCGCTGGAAAGATGAGATGATTTCGGTTGAAATCGATATAAAGATCACCGGAATCGGATGCACGGTTTGCAAATGACAAGCAAAACAAGAATGACGCAAATCTGCGTTTAACAGCCCGATGCTACTTAGCACGCAACACAAAACTATGCTACAGCACCCCAACATAAAAACAAAGCATATGGCAGCGAACTACAGAAGATGCTTAACAAAAGAGGAACACTGAGCTACGGCTAAATCACATCATAACATGTTCAAACAAGCATGGAGAAAGTGCTCAAAATATCAGGTTCACAGACTTGGTGAAAATACTAACATACCAGGAATTAACATCAGGAAGGCATGTTTAGAGCAATCAAACAACATGCTACAGGAACTTATAATAGCAAAGCAAGGCATGACATGATTCTACTCAAAGCATATAACAATAGTCCCTTACTGACCATAAGCCAAAAAGGACTCTAAGAAATGATGGCACCCATGTAAACATAGCAAGTTTTATTACAGATTTCAGACTTAGTGAAATATCAGGACATGGCACAAAACAGATTCAACATGGCATGTTCGTGAGCTCGAAACAATCACTACAGAGCAATACATGGCATGGCAAGGCAACCAACAGTAAGAAGGCATGTTTATGAAGCTAAGCATGGCAAGAGCAAGGTCATAGCATACACGGATCAACTACAAAGACCTCGTGAAAATTGAATCTCATGCAAACAATCTGCCAGGAAACATTTTCAAGCAACTTTGAAGCAAGAAATGAACATGTTCCAGCAGGCTATAAATGCAAACAAGGGCATGAATGGATAGAGCAAGACATGTATATCAAAACATATTTATAGAGCATCTCCAGATTATGCATAGAATGATTAGTGGAAGCATGTTAACATGGCATCAAATTATAACAGAATCTGCCAGGAAAACAACAACAGCAACTACCCTACTTTACAAGCTCGATACACTCAGCACACAACTCACAAAAATACAAGGTCAACACCTCTGGAAAGATGGCATGTCCTAGTCCAACATTCATGTAGAGCTCATACTCATAGGATGCACACATAAATCATGGCAAAAATGACAAAAGAGCTCGAACTGATAAGATTCTGAAACTAACGATCTGAAGCTATCTTCCAACAGCATTTCGGGCATCAAGATGAACTCAAATGAAAATGATGCAATGGAATGAAATGATGTACTCGTCGAGACGAACAATTTGACATACTATACGCGCAAAACGGAGCTACAGGTGCAGAGTTGTGATGCGATGAAAATGCATGAAAATTACGGAATTCTGGGACTTAGGAGAATTTCGGGGGGAAATCAACCTGCGCACGGATTTTGATGCTCGTCGGGGTTCTCGCCGGAGAACGGGCGGGGGCGGCGGATCTGGCCGGATCCTCGCCGGAGTTGGGGAAAACGGGCGCCGGAGGGGTCGAGGGAGCTCGGGGGGAGGCCGGCGAGGTCGGGGTCGCCGGATCCGGTCCGGCCCGACCGGATCCGCGATGGCGGCGGCAGGAGGGCTCGCCGGCGAGATGGCGTGGGGCGGCGCGGCGAGGTGTTTCGGGCCCGCGCGGCGGGCGGAGCTGCCTCGGTCGCGCCGAAGCGGGCGGTAAAGCGACGCGGCTGCCATGGCCGGAGGCGAATGATGAGAGCGGAAGGCTGGGCGGGCGGCGGCGGGCGCGGCGTGCATGGGCGGCGGCAATGGCGGTGGGCGGGCGGCGCGGATCGACGCTGGCGGCGGGGTGGCTGGTGGGCGGCGGGCCGAAGCAATGGGCTGGCGGCGGCGGCGCTCTGCTCAGGCCAATCGATCGGGCCAGGCCGCGCGGCGCGCGGGCGGCGGCGGGACAGTGGGGGACGCGTTGGGACGGGGCGACAGGCGGACATGTCCGACTGGGTCCGGACGTGTCCGGCCGCGGGATGAGGACGAAGCTAGGGTTTCGGGACCCGGATTTGGACGGGGGAGGTGTTTAAATAGGCATAGAGGGAGCTAGGAGAGTCCAAATGAGGTGTGGTTTTCGGCCACGCGATCGTGATCGAACGACCGAGAGCATGGAGGGAAGTTTGGTGGGTTTTGGCCACTTTGGAAGGGGTGTTGGGCTGCAACTCAAAGAGGCGTTACGGTTACCCGGTTAACCGTTGGAGTACCAAACGACCTCCAAATGGCACGAAACTTGACAGGCGGTCTACCGGTGCTATACCAAGGCCGCTTGGCAAACCTCGGGCCATTCGAGAAAGTTTGACACCCGCATACTAAAAGAGGGAAGAATGGGACACGGAGGACATAGGAGTGCCAGATTGCAAAACGGACAACGGGGAAAAGGCTCGGATGCATGAGACGAACACGCATGCAAAATGAAATGCACATGATGACATGATAAAATGCATATGATGACATGGCAAAGTGCAACACGCAAGCAAATGACATGGAAAAGACGGCGAATAACTGGCGGACACCTCGCGCATCGGATCCGGGGTGTTACAACACTCCACCACTACGAGAGGATCTCGTCCCGAGATCTAGGATGGCACCGGAGGGAAAAAGGAAGAGGAAGAGGAGAGGTAAAACTAAGTTGCTTCTTTGACGAACGAGTGAAACCACGAACCTTGAGAGGTTGAGCAATTTAAAGAAAAGAGTAACAACAGAGATGAACGAGATTGCAAACAATCCGGTAGAAAAGATGAACAAGGAGTATTACGAGAATTTGAAGGTTGCAAAGGCATGAATCAAGAGTTTAATGGACAAGATAGAATTTGAGACCACTCCAGTTAAAACAAGATGAGAGAGGAAGAATTCGGGCAGCACTCCGGTAGACAAGAGAAGAAAACTTGACAAGATGAAAGAACTTGAATGAGAACACAACACTCCGGTTAAAAGGATTAGCAAGAAATAACATGATCTTCACAATTCGAGATTATGAGTGAAAAGAGCAACATCACAATGCCTCCGGAAGAAAGAATAGAATATAGATCATTGGAATAACAGAATGGAGAAGAAAATGCCAACTTCTGCCACAAATGAGCTTGGAAAGCACCCTTCCAAGAAGGTTATAACGGAGTTGTTGGAAAAACAACAACGAAAAGAATAAGTTTGTAGTGGGCTTATTAATCATCTCAACATTATGAGGTGACAACCGGCCACTAACGGAAACAATTGCTTGCTTTGAGATCAACGAAGAGATGACAACTTCTTCACCAAGAGGATAAAGAGCAAGCTTGGGTCATGCATAATCACCACAAATAGCAACATCCCTTAAGGAAAGGCTTTAGGTGAAATCTGACACAAGATAACTCCAATGAAGAGACTGATGGATTTAAAATACCTCATTCTTGACAACGATATGAATCATGAAACATGAATGGAAATTGTCAAGAGTGACATAACACCACCTCAAAAGATAAGGTAGAAAGGATTGCACTTTGAAATGCAAGACGAAGAATACTTGAGCTTCTCAAAACAAAACAAGTGTTGGGCACCCTGTTTAATTTTGAGTATAGCTTGGTTGATCAAAACTTCAAGTGAAATCTTGAAGAACAAATGAAGAATGAATAGAATCCTTGAGGAACCACCATGTAGAGCCTCCATGAAGAACTCCGATAATAAAAGGATGATAGAAAGAGAAGTTGAAAACACAAGTTGAATCCTTGCAATGATTTAGATGGAGCTTCGCGACGAGATAATTAGAGCTTGGAACTCCTGGAAAAAGAGAAGATGAAACAAATGCAACCGAGAATATTAAGGGCCTCCGGAATAAAGAATTAATCACTTGGATGAACAAGAATAAGAATTATGTTATGCTTATCCTTCACCAATTAAATTGATGACAACCAACGGATTTGGCATACTACTTATTCCCGTAGAAAGGATTAAGAGAGATATATCAAAAGTTGAGAAGGTCTTCAGCGAACCACCAGTAGGATTGGAATCAACAAATGAATTAAATGATGACGAAGGAAGTGAAATCTTGAACGAACCACCGTAAGAATTTAAAAAGAGAGTAGCAAGGGTACAATTCACCGGGAAGAATTGGAAAACGAATGAAGATACTTGAGGGGATTTAGATACAAGTGGACAAAGAGATCATGAACTGATTAGAGGATATTTGAATGATTCACCGGTAAAGATTTGGAAAACAAGAGCTGAAAGCTGAGAATGAAGAATTATGACATGATGGCCTTCTGAGGAAAGAAACAACTCGTGAAATGCTCCGGATGGGTGAAAAGAATTGTCACAATCGAAACAATTATGAGAGAATGGCATCAACCTAGAACCATGAAGCTTGAAGAGAATGGAGCAAGATTAAAGAGAAACTCTTCTTCAGTCTTCAAATGTTGAGAATGACAACGAGAAACACCACCAAGAATTATTGAGGCACACCGGAAGAATGAAAAGCGAAGAGGTTGAGCCAACTATGAAAAGAATTTGAAAGATCTTGGAGAAAAGCATTTGACTGATGGAATCCATTCTTACGTCAAACTTGGAGAAGAAATTTGAGAATGGCTCCTGATAATTAGAAGAGTCAGGTAAGATCCTGGGAAAAGACCTGTGGGTTAGGGCCCACTCAAAAGAAAACACCGTTGAAAAGATTTAAAAGAGATGTTGCCCCGGTTGAATTAAATGACTTGAATGAGATACCGATCTCGAAATAGCTTGAATGAATGCAGAGCGGAAACACGAATCTTCGAGATATCTTGAGCACTCCGGAATAACAAATAGCGAGAAGTAGAATGATAATGAGGTGCACCGGTATGAAAAAAACATTTGAAACGAGGAAAGGGATATGATGAATATCGAAAGCTTGAATAGGATCCACCGGAGAAGAAACAACAATGAAGGATGATGAACTTTAAGCTGTTGAGCATCTTCATGGGAAATCACCAGATAAGAACATTGAAAGAAAAGAATGAAGAGACTTCACATGAATACATGGATACTTGATTAGGAAATCTGTGTCCTTGAAGAAAAGGGTGGGAGGGCGGGAAAAACAAAGGCAACTTGGGACGGATGAAACAAACACCGTTGAGAAAACTTAGAAATGATCTTGCGGATGGGAAAATGATGGGATCATCTCGAAGAGAAGCACGCCGGTAGGAAAAGAATTAACATGACAACCTCAATGATCAAAAAAGATTAGTATTCACATAGCAATAAGAGAACACCATTTAGGAAAGGTATGGATTCAACATTTGACTTCGAAGCAACTCGAATACCACAAATAAAACAAAAACAAAGGACTGGCTTGCAGAATAAGCCGGAACAAACATATGATAGAGATTTCGTCCGAAGTTTTCGTGGTGGGGCCTACACGGGCTCGATCGTACAGCACCATCATGTACAAGGCAGTGCACATGACATACGAAGCGTCCCCGAGTCGGCATAGCCAAGGACTCTTTAAGACACAACGAGACCACTGTAAAACCAACCGTGAATAGGCGGACCACTAGACGTCGAACCCCAATTTCATATCATACATCCGTCGGAAAGATATCCTAAGAGCTACTTGAATTCCCACCTATGAAACTCCCGAAACTTTCCGGTTATGCAATCAGGTGTTGGGGATACAGGGGAGCAATATATATCTCACCCAAGCTAACAATCCCTACATCCAGCTGTATCCATCCTTCAACACATAACCAAGAAACCTTCGGAAATCGTGTACCTCAACCTTCGAAAAGCATCCGTTATACGAGTCATGGCAATACTCCCGTACTCACCACAGTACTGGGTTAGCGGGGTTATCTCACCAACTGACTGCATAAAAGAGATTTTCGATGTCGGCGTACTAAACTCAGGTATTCCAGAACTGCAACGATAAAATTATGACGACAACACCTCGGAGCTCAACTCCCCGGGACACTGCCACAACCCCTAATGACAGGAGGCACCAAGACAATGTTGTCATCATAAAACCATCGGAACGATTCCAAGATACCCGCGTGATCCTAAAAAAAATTTAGTGAAATTTAAGAAGAGAAGAGTCAAAACTCTACGTCAGGATACCTCACCAGAAGGTCGAAGGGACTGGGGAGTAAAAGAATTCCTAACTCTCCGATATATAATTCCTAAATGACTCAAAACATTTTTCTAGACACAACTCGCCACTAAAAACGATCAAGCGGTGGGGCTCCTAAGGTCGGGATGGCTCGATGGCGGCGGGCGAGCAGGCAGGCGGCGGGCGGCGGGGGCGGGCGGCGCTGGGCGGCGGTGTGGTGGCGCGGGCGGTGGATCGACGCTGGCGGCGGGCGAAGGCGGCGGGGCCGAGCCGGGCGCTGGCGGCGGCGGCTGCTGAGCTCTGTGGGCCGATCCGGGCCGCGGCCGTGCGGCAGTGGGCGGCGGCGGGGACAGGTGGCAGGACGCGGTTGGACGGGGGCGACGGGCGGACATGTCCGACTGGGTCCGGACGTGTCCGGCCGCGGGATGAGGACGAAGCTAGGGTTTCGGGACCCGGATTTGGACGGGGGAGGTGTTTAAATAGGCATAGAGGGAGCTAGGAGAGTCCAAATGAGGTGTGGTTTTCGGCCACGCGATCGTGATCGAACGACCGAGAGCATGGAGGGAAGTTTGGTGGGTTTTGGCCACTTTGGAAGGGGTGTTGGGCTGCAACTCAAAGAGGCGTTACGGTTACCCGGTTAACCGTTGGAGTACCAAACGACCTCCAAATGGCACGAAACTTGACAGGCGGTCTACCGGTGCTATACTAAGGCCGCTTGGCAAACCTCGGGCCATTCCGAGAAAGTTTGACACCCGCACACGAAAAGAGGGAAGAATGGGACACCGGAGGACATAGGAGTGCCGGATTGCAAAACGGACAACGGGGAAAAGGCTCGGATGCATGAGACGAACACGCATGCAAAATGAAATGCACATGATGACATGATAAAATGCATATGATGACATGGCAAAGTGCAACACGCAAGCAAATGACATGGCAAAGACGGCGAATAACTGGCGGACACCTCGCGCATCGGATCCGGGGTGTTACAACAACTTTGCTTCTTAGAAGACCAACTCACTAAAGAGCAACCAAGTAATTGGCACCCTCCGGAGGTGGACTTCCTATCCACTTTGTCTCCTGTCCAATCTGAATTTGTGTAGCCCAAAAGATCAAAGTTGGCTCCTCTTGGGTACCATAAGCCAAAGTTTGGGGTATGAGCCAAATATCGAAAGATTCGCTTGACCTCCACAAAGTGGCTTTCCTTCGGTGCGGCTTGAAACCGTGCACAAATTCCCACACTCAACATGATATCCGGTCTTGATGCACAAAGGTAAAGCAATGATCCAATCATGGAGTAATATACCTTTTGATCCACCGCTTTACCGTTGGGATCAATGTCAAGTTGGCACTTGGTGGGCATTGGAGTGGAAGCCGGCTTGACATCACTTAGCTTGAATCTCTTGAGCATGTCTTGAGTGTATTTGGCTTGGTTGATGAAGGTTCCTTCTCTTCTTTGCTTGATTTCAAACCCGAGAAAGAACTTCAACTCTCCCATCATAGACATCTTGAACTTTGAGGTCATGAGAGCGGTAAATTCTTCATTGAAAGATTTGTTAGGGGAACCAAAAATAATATCATCAACGTATAGTTGGCACACAAACAACTCCCCTTTGACCTTCTTAGTAAAAAGAGTGGGGTCAATTTTCCCGATTTCGAACCCACGATCTTGTAACAACTCCGTAAGATGCTCATAGCACGCACGTGGGGCTTGTTTAAGGCCATAGAGCGCCTTATGGAGTTGGTACATGTGATCGGGGAAATAGGGATCTTCGAACCCAAGGGGTTGTTTGACATACACCAACTCATTAATGGGACCATTAAGAAAAGCACTCTTCACATCCATTTGTTGCAATGTGAAATTATGATGAGAGGCACAAGCAATCAACAAACGAATAGATTCAAGGCGAGCAATGAGAGCAAAGGTTTCACCGTAGTCGATACCCTCGACTTGGGAGTAGCCTTGTGCCACCAAACGAGCCTTGTTGCGAACAATGATCCCATGAGCATCTTGCTTGTTCTTGAATATCCACTTGGTTCCAATGACATTATAATTCCCAATTGGCCTTGGCACTAATTTCCACACTTGGTTATGCTCGAAGTTGTTGAGTTCTTCATGCATGGCATTGAGCCAATCCGGGTCCTCGAGCGCCTCGTAAACCTTTTGGGGTTCGACACAAGAAAAAATGCATGATGTTCACAATAGTTTGCTAATTGTCTACGAGTGCTTACCCCCTTTCTTAGGCTTCCAACCACATTCTCCATAAGATGACCCTTGGTGGTGAGCTTGGAAGCGATCTTCATGGCATGACGCTCTAATTCCTCCTCGGATGTGAAAAGAGGAGGGGTAACTAGATCATCTTGAGCGTCGTATTGAGCTTGTTCTTGATCTTGAGCTTGCTCTTGATCTTGAACTTGCTCGAAGGGGAGAACTTGACCTTGGGCATCATTTGGTGGTTCACCACCATCTTGAGGTTGATCTTGTTCATGAGGTTGAGGGCCTTCACTTTGTTCTTCGGAAGCGTGTGGGTCTTGGGATGGTGATGGCTCCACTTGAGTGGAGCATTGTCCTTCTCCTTCGGCCACAAGGGGTTCCTAAATGGGTAGGATATGACCAACACCCATTCTTCTTATGGCTTGGGGAGGAATTTCATCACCTACATCACAAGTACCACTTTGCTCCACTTGGGAGCCGTTATTTTCGTCAAACTCCACGTCACACGTCTCCTCAATGAGTCTGGTGGACTTGTTGAGAACACGGTAAGCATGAGAGTTTGTAGCATAACCAACAAATATGCCCTCATCAGCTCCAGCGTCAAATTTAGACAAATGAACACCTTAAATTTAGACAAATGAACACCTTTCTTGAGAATGAAACACTTACACCCGAACACCCGGAAGTACTTGAGGTTGGGCTTGTTACCGGTAAGTATTTAATAAGGAGTCTTGTTCAAGCCTTTGCGGAGATAGAGCCGATTGGATGCATGACATGCTGTGTTGATGGCTTCGGCCCAAAAGTTGTATGGAGACTTGAACTCTGCCATCATGGTCCTTGCCGCATCCATCAACATCCGGTTCTTCCTCTCCGCTACACCATTTTGTTGAGGGGTATATGGTGCAGAATATTGATGCTTGATCCCCTCATCACTAAGAAACTAATCCAAGGTGTAGTTCTTGAACTCGGCGCCGTTGTCACTTCTTATTTCAAGATCGTTGCATCATGTTGACGTTGAGCTTCATTTGCAAAGTCGATGACGGTTTGTTGAGTCTCACTCTTCCTCTTGAAGAAATACACCCAAGTGTATCTTGAATAATCATCCACAATCACCAAGCAATACTTTCTACCTCCAAGACTATCAAAGGATGGAGGCCCAAAGAGATCCATGTGAAGGAGCTCCAAGGGTCTTTTCGAGTAGATGATAGTCGTGGGAGGGTGAGCCTTCTCATGAAGCTTTCCTTCGATACAAGCACTGCAAGCACAATATTTGGCAATACTAACATTTGTTAGTCCACGGACATGGTCCCCCTTGAGAAGACTTTGCAAAGATCTCATATTGACGTGGGCTAAACGGCGATGCCAAAGCATCCCTCGTCAACTTTAGCCATTAGGCATGTCGCAGTCTTAGTGGGTCGCTCCGAAAAGTTAATCACATAAAGACCATTCTCGACATGCCCAACGAAGGCTACTTTAAGAGTCTTGCTCCACAAGAGGGTCACGGTATCAATATCAAAGAAAGTGGCAAAGCCCATGAGTGCAAGTTGACGAACGGAAAGTAGATTGTAAGCAAGGGACTCAACAAGCATGACTTTCTTGATCGTTAGATCATGAGAAATGACAACCTTGCCAAGACCCAATACCATAGAAGACGAGGCATCACCCCACTCGACATTGGTGGGCATAGAAGGAATCTTGTGCACGTCCACCACCAAGTCCTTGCTTCCGATCATATGATTTGTTGCTCCACTATCGAGCAGCCATGATCCCCCACCGGAAGCAAACACCTACAAGAGATCGATGCTTGGTTTTAGGTACCCATTTTGTAATGGGTCCTTTGATGTTAGTAACAAGGGTCTTAGGAACCCAAATAGACCATTCAATGTACTCATAAGGAGAACCAACAAATTTAGCATAAACATGCCCATCACTAGCACGGCACAACACATAAGAAGGGTTAAAGTCGTCGGCTTTGTTGGGAGGGGTCGCATTTCCCTTTTTGACATCACCACCATTCACATTGTTATTCTTATCCTTAGGAGCACCCTCTCCCTCCTTCACAAAAGTTTGCTTGAGAGGAGGAGGTCGTTTGGCCTTGTCGTTCTTCTTCTTCTTGTTCTTGGACTTGGGTGTGAACCCAACTCCCTCCTTAGCCACAACTTCCTTTTGATTGCTCAAAAGGTCATTGAGGTTCTTCTCACCTTGTATGCATGTAGCAAGGCCTTTCTCAAGTTGCTCCTTCAACTTGGCATTCTTCTCCACAAGATGCACATGCTCACAACACGGGTTAGTGGCATTTGCATTATCAATTAATACCATATGAGGAAAGGTGGCTTTTTCTTTGGTTAGCTTCACTTAGAGTTGATCATGAGACTCCTTGAGGCTAGCATGAGCACCCTTCAAGATGTTGTGGGCCTTGTTGAGTATATCAAACTCCTCCTTGAGTCTAGCATGGTGAACGCCAAGTTTAGCCTTCTCAGAAGTTAGCACACGAGATACAACAAGAGCATGATCAAGATCTTTCTTTAACTTAGCATGGTCATCGTTGTGTGACTCCTCAAGAGATAAATGATACCCACGCTCTTCCTCAAGAGCATTAGAGAGATCTGGTATCTCATCGGCATAGTCACGACTATGACCTTCCATCTTAGAGATGGTTTCTTCATGAGCCTCGATCATGTCATTGGCTTCACCAAGTTGTTCCAAGAGAGCAACGAAGTGCTTCTTGGATTTTTCCCTTGAGCTTACTCATAAAAGACTCAAATTCATTTACTTCTTCATTAGACCCCTCACTTTCATCAATGGCATCCGTCAAGGAGGGAATAGTAATGATGGTGGTTTTGATGTTGGGGGTTAGCTTGTTGGTGGCTTTAGCCATGAGACACTTGGCGGTGATGTTCTTGGGCGAGTCGAAGAGGGACACCCGTGGAGTTGTGGCAATGGCAACGGAGGCCATGGCCATGGCTTCACTATCTTCATCATCATCGTCATCCTCATGGTATTCTTCTTGAACCACCAACCCTCGAGTAGGAGTCTTTTTGGTGAAGTTGTTCTTGTTTGGGAAGGACTTGGCTTTGTATTTTCGGATGAGCTTGCTACCATTGTCTTCCGGGTTCTCGTAAGGGCAATCCACAACAAAGTGGATCACATTGCCACAATTGTAACATGTTCTCACACGTTGCTTGCCCTTGAACCCACTTGAGTTGTTCTTGTTGAAGTTGGGCCTTGTGTTCTTCTTGCTCCAAAATTGCCTTGAAGCAAGAGCCATGTGCTCATGATAATCATATTTTGTATCTTCGGGGTTGCTCTCCTCATCTTCCTCTTCTTCCACAATAACCTTGGCCTTCAAGGCAAGGTTGGGCTTCTTTGCTCTTTGAGAACACAACACCGCGTTGTCGGCAGTCTTGTCCAAGATCCTCATTACCACAAACTCATCCAACACTTCATTTGAGGTCAAGGAGTGGAAGTCCGGTCTTTGACGGATGACGGAGGACATGGCCTTGTGGTAAGGCATCATTGCTTTGAGGAACTTGCGCTTGATCCAATTGTCATCCGTGTCCTTGCTCCCATGATCTCGGAGTGCGACCGCGAGTTTGGTTACTCTCTGAAAGAGCTCACGAGGTTCTTCATCTTCTTTCATTGCAAACTCATCGGCTTCATCTTGCACCACTTCATAGTTGGAGCGTTGAATGCTTGCGCTTCCCTTATAGAGGGAAAAACCACAATGCCATGTATATTTGGCCATGGCGAAGGGTCGAAGATGAGGGAGATCTTCGGGTGGAACCGCATCTTGAATGATGAAGAGAGCATTCTCATTTAATTGATTATCCATGGCTTCTCTCGGGGTGAAGTTGCTTCGGTCATGTGGATGGAAACCTTCTTCAATGATTCTCCAAAGATTAGTATTCACATGATTTAAATGACGCTTGAAGTGATAAACCCAAGAATCAAAGTCCTCATGTTTCACAATCTTAGGAGGAGGGCCGGCATGATTTAAATGAGTAGAGGGAATCGGTCCTCCATAAATTGGAGGTTCCACATTGGCAAAGATGCTGGTGCCATTTCTACCACTAGTAGAAGGACCCTTTTCACTAGTAGCTTCCCCCTTGTCGGAGTTAGCATCCGTCACCTTGTTAGTGGGATCACCCACTTTCATCGGCGAGGTAGATAGTTTAAGTCCTTCTAAGAATTTATTAAACATGCTTTCAACCTTGGTTGTCATGGAGGTTTTCAATGTGTCCAAAGCCACATTGAATTCCTCACGAGAAACCATGGTTCCCCCATCGGCCGTAGACGAGCTCGGATTCACACCGGAGTGCTCCTCCACACCGTCTACGGTGTCAACCATACTCTTTGGACGGCAAAGTCCTTAATAAAGAGACGAGGCTCTGATACCAATTGAAAGGATCTATATAGTTGACTAGAGGGGGTGAATAGGCAACTAACAATTTTTAGCTTTTATTTACCAAATTAAACTTTGCATCAAAGTAGGTTGTCTAGATATGCAACTAGGTGAGCAACCTATATGATGCAACAACAACAAGCACACAAGCAAGCAAGGAATACAACACAAATAAACTTGCATAAGTAAAGGCACGAGATAACCAAGAGTGGAGCCGGTGAAGACGAGGATGTGTTACCGAAGTTCCTTCCTTTTGAGGGGAAGTACGTCTCCGTTGGAGCGGTGTGGAGACACAATGCTCCCCAAGAAGCCACTAGGGCCACCGTATTCTCCTCACGCCCTCACACAATGCGAGATGTCGTGATTACACTATTGGTGCCCTTGAAGGCGGCGACCGAACCTTTACAAACAAGGTTGGGGCAATCTCCACAACTTAATTGGAGGCTCCCAACGACACCACGAAGCTTCACCACAATGGACTATGGCTCCGCGGTGACCTCAACCATCTAGGGTGCTCAAACACCCAAGAGTAACAAGATCCGCTAGGGATTAGTGGGGGGAATCAAATTTCTCTTGGTGGAAGTGTAGATCGGGGCCTTCTCAACCAATCCCGAGCAAATCAACAAGTTTGATTGGCTAGGGAGAGAGATCGGGCGAAAATGGAGCTTGGAGCAACAATGGAGCTTGGGGGTGGAAGAGGTAGTCAACTAGAGGAAGAAGACACCCCTTATATAGTGAAGAGACAAATCCAACCGTTATTCACTTAACCAACCCATGACCTGCGGTACTATCGCCCCAGACAAGCGGTACTACCGCAAGGGCTCACGGTACTACCGCAGCGGGACATGGTACTACATTGCTTCTGGCAGGAGCTAGTCGAGCCTGAGTCAAAAAGTGAGGGATCTTATCGTTACGACGCGGCACTACCGCTCCCCCTTGCGGTACTACCGCAAGGCCGGATTGGACTAGCCTGGGAAGGGCGCGGATGAATAAAAGTACATCCATGCCTACTTCTGCTGAAAAATCAAATAGTGCAAATATCCGACACGGTACTACCGCACCTGGCATGCGGTACTACCGCGCAGGGAGCGGATGTAAAAAATTACATCCGCCCCTACTTCTGCTCATGTTGATGTGCTAGACCAGGACTCACGATACTACCGCGCGCATGGGGCGGTACTACCGCGTAGGGTGCGGATGTAAAAAATTACATCCGCTCCTACAGCCGCACGAGCGGCTGAGTCTGGTCCGAGGCCAGGGTACTACAACTCCTTAGGAGCGGTACTACCGTGTTCACCTACGGTATTGATACGTATCCAAAGTATCTATAATTTTTGATTGTTCCATGCTATTATATTACCCCTTTTGGATGTTTATGGGCTTTATTTTACAGATTTATATCATTTTTGGGACTAACCTACTAACCGGAGGCCCAGCCCGTATTGTTGTTTTTTTGCCTATTTCAGTATTTCAAAGAAAAGGAATATTAAACGGAGTCCAAACAGAATGAAACCTTCAGGAGCGTGATTTTTGGAACGAACATGATCCAGAGGACTTGGAGTGCAAGTCAAGAAGCAGCCAAGGCCTCCATGAGATAGGAGGGCGCCCCCCCCCCTATAGGGCACGCCCCTATCTCGTGGGCCCCTCGGGCGACCACCGATCTACTCCTTCCTCATATATAAGCCTACGTACCCCAAAAACATACAAGGAGCCAACGAAACACAATTTTCACCGCCGTAACCTTCTGTATCCGCGAGATACCATCTTGGATCCTTCGCCGACACTCTGCCGGAGGGGGAATCGACCATGGAGGGCTTCTACATCAACACCATAGCCCCTCCGATGAGTTGTGAGTAGTTTACCACAGACCTACGGGTCCATAGTTATTAGCTAGATGACTTCTTCTCTCTTTTTGGATCTCAATACAATGTTCTCCCCCTCTCTTGTGGAGATCTATTCGGTGTAAACTCTTTTTGCGGTGTGTTTGTCGAGATCCGATGAATTGTGGGTTTATGATCAAGTTTATCTATGAAAAATATTTGAATCTTCTCTGAATTCTTTTATGTATGATTGAGTTATCTTTGCAAGTCTCTTTGAATTATCAGTTTGGTTTGGTCTACTAGATTGATCTTTCTTGCCATGGGAGAAGTGCTTAGCTTTGGGTTCAATCTTGCGGTGTCCTTACCCAGTGACATAAAGGGTTGCAAGGCACGTATTTTTTGTTGCCATCGAGGATAAAAAGATGGGGTTTATATCATATTGCTTGAGTTTAACCCTCTACATCATGTCATTTTGCTTAATGCGTTACTCTGTTCTTTATGAACTTAATACTCTAGATGCAGGCAGGAGTCGGTCGATGTGTGGAGTAATAGTAGTAGATGCAGGCAGGAGTCAGTCTACTTGTTGCGGACGTGATGCCTATATACATGATCATGCCTAGATAATCTCATAATTATTCGCTTTTCTATCAATTGCTCGACAGTAATTTGTTCACCCACCGTAATACTTATGCTATCTTGAGAGAAGCCACTAGTGAAACCTATGGCCCCGGTCTATCTCTTATCATATTTGCTTCCAATCTACTTTTATTTGCATGTTTACTTTTTGCATCTATATTATAAAATACCAAAAATATATTTATCTTATCATACTATCTCTATTAGATCTCACTTTACATGAAGTGGCCGTGAAGGGATTGACAACCCCTTCATTGCGTTGGTTCTTGAGTTCTTTGTTTGTTTGTGTAGGTGCGTGGGACTTTTGAGGAGCCTCCTACTGGATTGATACCTTGGTTCTCAAAAACTGAGGGAAATACTTACGCTACTATTGCTGCATCACCCTTTCCTCTTCAAGGAAAACATACGCAAGCTCAAGACGTAGCAAGAAGGATTTCTGGCGCCGTTGTCGGGGAGGTCTTCGCTCAAGTCAAGACATACCAAGTACCCATCACAAACCCATCTCCCTCGCATTTACATTATTTGCCATTTGCCTCTCGTTTTTCTCTCCCCCACTTCACCCTTGTCGTTTTATTCGCCCTCTCTTTCCAAATCTCCTCCTCTTTCTTTCGCTTGCCTTTTTCTGTTTGCTTGTGTGTTCGATTACTTTTTGCCATGGCGCAATATAATACCAAATTGTGTGATTTCTCGAATACCAATAATAATGATTTCCTTAGTACTCCAATTGCTCCTCTTAATGATGTTGAGTCTTGTGAAATGAACACTGCTTTGCTGAATCTTGTTATGAAAGATCAATTCGCCGACCTTCCTAGTGAAGATGCCACTACTCATCTAAACAACTTTGTTGATTTTTTGATATGCAAAAGAAGAAAGATACGGATAATAATATTGTTAAATTAAAGTTATTTCTGTTTTTACTTAGAGATCGTGCTAAAGTTTGGTTTTCGTCTTTGCCTAAAAATAGTATTGATTCTTGGAACAAGTGCAAAGATGCTTTTATCTCTAAGTATTTTCCTCCCGCTAAGATTATCACTCTTAGGAACGATATTATGAATTTTAAACAACTTGATCATGAGCATGTTGCCCAATCTTGGGAAAGAATGAAATTGATGATTCGCAATTGCCCTACTCATGGTTTGAATTTATGGATGATCATACAAAAACTTTATGCCGGTTTGAACTTTGCTTCTAGAAATCTCTTAGATTCGGCTGCGGGAGGCACGTTTATGGAAATCACGTTAGGAGATGCTACAAAACTTCTTGATAATATTATGGCTAATTATTCTCAATGGCACACCGAAAGATCTTCTAGTAAAAAAGTGCATGCTATAGAAGAAATCAATGTTTTGAGTGGAAAGATGGATGAACTTATGAAATTGTTTGCTACTAAAAATACTCCTCTTAATCCCAATGATATGCCTTTGTCTACTTTGATTGAGAATAATAATGAATCTATGGATGTGAATTTTGTTGGCAGGAATAGTTTTGGAAACAATGCTTATAGAGGAAACTTTAATGCTAGACCGTTCCCTAGTAAATCCTCTAATAATTATGGAAATTCCTACAATAATTCTTATGGTAATTTTAATAAGATGCCCTCTGATTTTGAGAATAGTGTGAAAGAATTTATGATTTCTCAAAAGAATTTTAATGCTTTGCTTGAAGAAAAATTGCTCAAAGTTGATGATTTGGCTAGGAACGTTTATAGACTTTCGCTTGATGTTGATTCTCTTAAACTTAGATCTTCTCCTCCTAAGCATGATATCAATGAGTCTCTCAAAGCAATGAGAATTTCCATTGATGAGTGCAAGGAAAGAACCGCTAGATTGCGTGCTAAGAAAGATTGCTTTGTAAAAGCGTGTTCTTCTAGTTTCCATGAAAATAATGATGAGGATCTTAAAGCTATTAATGCATCTCCTATTAGATCTATATTTTTCAGTATGAATCTTGATAATTATGGGACCGATGATGAGTCAACTTTACCTAGAAGGCGTCCCAATAATTCGGAGTTTTTATATCTTGATGCTAAATTTGGTAAAAGTGGGATTGGAGAGGTCACAACTTTAAATAGCATTGAACCACACTATCTCAGATTTCAAGGAATTTGATTATGATAATTGTTCTTTAGAAGGTTGCATTTCCTTGTTGCAATCCGTTGTTAATTCTCCTCATGCTTATAGTCAAAATAAAGCTTTTACCAAACATATTGTTGATGCCTTGATGCAATCTTATGATGAAAAACTTAATTTGGAAGTTTCTATACCTAGAAAACTTAATGATGAGTGGGAACCTACTATAAAGATTAGAATTAAAGATCATGAGTGTTTTGCTTTGTATGATTTGGGGGCTAGTGTTTCCATGATTCCGAAAACTTTATGTGATATTCTAGGTTTCCATGATCTTGATGATTGCTCTTTAAATTTGCACCTTGCGGATTCCACCATTAAAAAGCCAATGGGAAGGATCAATGATGTTCTCATTGTTGCAAATAGAAATTTGCTCCCCGTAGATTTTATCGTTCTTGATATAGATTGCAATCTTTCTTGCCCTATTATTCTTGGTAGACCTTTCCTTAGAACGATTGGCGCAATTATTGATATGAAGGAATGGAATATTAGATTCCAATTTCCATTAAAGAAAGGCATGGAGCACTTTCCAAGAAAGAAAGTCAAATTACCTTATGAATCTATCATGCGGGCTACTTATGAATTTAGTGCCAAAGATGGCACTCGTTAGATCTATCTTCGCTTTTATGCCTAGCTAGGGGCGTTAAACGATAGCGCTAGTTGGGAGGCAACCCAATTTTCTTTGTGTTTTTTGTTTTTGTTCCTGTTTAGTAATAAATCTTGAATTTATCTTCTGTTTAGATGTGTTTTTATCTTTTAATTAGTGTTTGTGCCAAGTAGAACCTATAGGATAACCTATGATGATAGTTGATTTGATTCTGCTGAAAAACAGAAACTTTGCACGCATGAATTTAGTTTTGTTAAATCATAGAAACATGATTTTGCGTTGATTCTTTTTTCTTCTGATCAATAAACACATTTTTCAGGACTTCCTATTTTGGTAGGATTTTTGGAGTTCCAGAAGTTTGTGTTAGCTACAGATTGCTACAGACTGTTCTGTTTTTGACAGATTCTGGTTTTCGTGTGTTGTTTGCTTATTTCGATGCATCTATGGCTAGTAAAATAGTTTATAAACCATAGAGAAGTTGGATTACAGTAGGTTTAACACCAAAATAAATAAAGAATGAGTTAATTATAGTACCTTATGTGGTGGTTTTGTTTTCTTTCACTAACGGAGCTTATAAGATTTCCTGTTGAGTTTTGTGCTGTGAAGTTTTCAAGTTTTGGGTAAAGCTTTTATGGACTATGGAATAAGGAATAGCCAAAAGCCTAAGCTTGGGGATGCCCCAGGATGGCATCCCCTCTTTCGTTTTTGTTCATTGGTAACTTTACTTGGAGCTATATTTTTATTCGCCATATGATATGTGTTTTGCTTGGAGCGTCGTGTATTATATTAGTCTTTGCTTTTTAGTTTACCACAATCATCCTTGTTGTACACACCTTTTGGGAGAAGCCTACTTGATTGAACTTATTAGAATACTCTTTGTGCTTCACTTATATCTTTTGAGCTTGATAGTTTTTGCTCTAGTGCTTCCCTTATATCTTTTAGAGCACGGCGGTGGCTTATTTTGAAGAAATTGCTAGTCTCTCATGCTTCACTTATATCTTTTTGAGAGTCTTTTAGAACAGCATGGTATTTGCTATGGTTATAAAATTGGTCCTAGAATGGTAGGCATCCAAGTTGGTATAATAAAAACTATCATAGGAAGTGAATTGGATGCTATGATCAATTTGATACTTGATAATTGTTTGAGATAGGGAGGTAGTGATATTAAAGTCATGCTAGTTGGGTGATTATGAATTTAAAGAATGCTTGTGTTGAAGTTAGCAAGTTCCGTAGCATGCACGTATGGTTAAAGTTGTGTAACAAATTTGAAACATGAAGTGTACCTGGCTTGTGCATCCTTATGAGTGGCGGTCGGGGACGGCGATGGTCTTTTCCTACCAATCTATCCCCTAGGAGCATGCGCGTAGTACTTGATTTTGATGACTTCTAAATTTTTGCAATAAGTATATGAGTTCTTTTGACTAATGTTGAGTCCATGGATTATCGCACTTTTACCTTTCCGCCATTGCTAGCCTCTTGATGTACCGTGCATTGCCCTTTCTCACCTTGAGAGTTGGTGCAAACTTAGCGGTGCATCAAACCCGTGATACGATACACTCTATCACACATAAACCTCCTTATATCTTCCTCAAAACAGCCACCATACCTACCTATTATGGCATTTCCATAGCCATTCCGAGATATATTGCCATGCAACTTTCCACCGTTCTGTTCATCATTATGACATACATTACTTTTGTCATATTGCCATTGCATGATCATGTAGTTGACATCGTATTTGTGGCAAAACCACCATGCATAATTTTTCATACATGTCACTCTTGATTCATTGCACCATCCCGGTACACCGCCGGAGGCATTCATTTAGAGTCATATCTTGTTCTAGTTTCGAGTTGTAATTCATATGTTCTAATCAATAAAAGTGTGATGATCATCATTATTAGAGCATTGCCCAAAAAGAAAAAAAAGAAAGGCCAAAAGAAAAAAAAAGAAAGGCCAAAGAAAAAAAGAAAATAAAAAATAATAATAAATAAAAAGGGCAATGTTACTATCTCTTTTTCCACACTTGTGCTTCAAAGTACCACCTTGTTCTTCATGTAGTGAGTCTCATATATTGTGCTTCAAAGTAGCACCATGTTTTTCATATAGTGAGTCTCATAAGTTGTCTTTTTCATACTAGTGGGAATTTTTCATTATAGAACTTGGCTTGTATATTCCTACGATGGGCTTCCTCAAATGCCATAGGTCTTCGTGAGCAAGCAAGTTGGATGCACACCCACTACTTTTTTTTGTTGAGCATTCATTTATAGCTCTAGTGCATCCGTTGCATGGCAATCCCTACTCCTCATGTTGACATCAATTGATGGGCATCTCCATAGCCCGTTGATTATCCTCGTCAATGTGAGACTTTCTCCTTTTTTGTCTTCTCCACACAATCCCCATCATCATATTCTATTCCACCCATAGTGCTATATCCATGGCTCACGCTCATGTATTGCATGAAGGTTGAAAAAGTTTGAGATTATTTAAGTATGAAACAATTGCGTGGCTTGTCATCGGGGGTATAGAAGCTGGGAACACCTTTGTGTGATGAAAATGAAGCATAGCCTAACTATATGATTTTGTAGGGATGAACTTTCTTTTGCGATGTTATTTTGAGAAGACATGATTACTTTGATTAGTATGCTTGAAGTGTTACTATTTCTTTTATCAATATGAACTTTTATTTTGAATCATTTGGATCTGAACATTAATGCCACAATAAAGAAAATTACATTAAAAATTATGCTAGATAGCATTCCACATCAAAAATTCTCTTTTTATCATTTACCTACTCGAGGACGAGCAGGAATTAAGCTTGGGGATGCTTGATACGTCTCCAACTTATCTATAATTTTTTATTGTTCCATGCTATTATATTACCCCTTTTGGATGTTTATGGGCTTTATTTTACACATTTATATCATTTTTGGGACTAACCTACTAATCGGAGGCCCAACCCGTATTGCTGTTTTTTTTGCCTATTTCAGTATTTCGAAGAAAAGGAATATCAAACGGAGTCCAAACGGAATGAAACCTTCGGGGGCGTGATTTTTGGAACGAACGTGATCCAGAGGACTTGGAGTGCAAGTCAAGAAGCAGCCGAGGCCTCCATGAGATAGGAGGAGCCCCCCCCCCTACAGGGCGCGCCCCCTGTCTCGTGGGCCCCTCGGGCGACCACCGACGTACTTCTTCCTCCTATATAAGCCTACGTACCCCCAAAAACATCCAGGGAGCAAACGAAACACAATTTCCACCGCCGTAAACTTCTGTATCCATGAGATACCATCTTGGAGCCTTCGCCGGCACTCTACCGGAGGGGGAATCGACCATGGAGGGCTTCTACATCAACACCATAGCCCCTCCGATGAGTTGTGAGTAGTTTACCACAGACCTACGGGTCCATAGTTATTAGCTAGATGGCTTCTTCTCTCTTTTTGGATCTCAATACAATGTTCCCCCCTCTCTTGTGGAGATCTATTCGATGTAAACTCTTTTTGTGGTGTGTTTGTCGAGATCCAATGAATTGGGGTTTATGTTCATGTTTATCTATGAATAATATTTGAATCTTCTCTGAATTCTTTTATGTGTGATTGAGTTATCTTTGCAAGTCTCTTCGAATTATCAGTTTGGTTTGGCCTACTAGATTGATCTTTCTTGCCATGGGAGAAGTGCTTAGCTTCGGGTTCAATCTTGCGGTGTCCTTACCGAGTGACAGAAAGGGTTGCAAGGCACGTATTGTATTGTTACCATCAAGGATAAAAAGATGGGGTTTATATCATATTGCTTGAGTTTATCCCTCTACATCATGTCACCTTGCTTAATGCGTTACTCTGTTCTTTATGAACTTAATACTCTAGATGCAGGCAGGAGTCGGTCGATGTGTGGAGTAATAGTAGTAGATGCAGGCAGGAGTCGGTCTACTTGTTGCGGACGTGATGCCTATATACATGATCATGCCTAGATAATCTCATAATTATTCGCTTTTCTATCAATTGCTCGACAGTAATTTGTTCACCGACCGTAATACTTATGCTATCTTGAGAGAAGTCATTAGTGACACCTATGCCCCCCGGGTCTATCTCTTATCATATTTGCTTCCAATCTACTTTTATTTGCATCTATATTATAAAATACCAAAAATATATTTATCTTATCATACTATCTCTATTAGATCTCACTTTCGCAAGTGGTCGTGAAGGTATTGACAACCCCTTTATTGAGTTGGTTGCGAGTTCTTTGTTTGTTTGTGTAGGTGCGTGGGACTTTTGAGGAGCCTCCTACTAGATTGATACCTTGGTTCTCAAAAACTGAGGGAAATACTTACGCTACTATTGCTGCATCATCCTTTCATCTTCAAGGAAAACCAACGCAAGCTCAAGACGTAGCAGGTACTACCGCAAGGGCGTGCGATACTACCGTGGGGGCCTGCGGTACTACCGCTCCTAAGAGCAGTACTACCGCATGCCTCAGAATAGCAACACTAGGAATCCTCCTCTTTGCAAAATATGAAGGAAACGGAGGATGCTCCAAAGTGCAAAGGGAAAGGCGGTGCAAAGGGAGTAAACGTGTACGTGATGATTCCACCCGAACCTTTCCAACGTGGACCCCCTCTTAATAGTACGGCTTTCCTATAACTCAAATCCACCGAAAGGAAACGTAGAAAAACGCTGTCTTCAATAGTCTTCGAGGGGCACCAAATCGTCTTGTGCCTAGTGACGAAGCATCTGAAATACTCAAGGCACACGATTAGTCCGCAAAAGCATTGTCATCAATCACCAAAACACCTTAGGGATAAATATGCCCTTACAGTGGAACATGCGTAGAAGCTTTTGCAAGTACTCTAGGTTACTATCATTCGTATGCTAAAGATAGCCAAGGGAGAAGTGGAGGTATTGGCATTTTCTGGAATAATACTATAGATGTTCAGATTTTGGGTGACTTGGTCTATCACGTAGATGCTAGAGTTCAAGAGGCCGGTCAAGATCCTTGGAGGATCACTTGTGTATATGGTGAGGCACAAACTCATTTGAGGAGCCAGACATGGGACTTGATGAAAGGGCTAGCACTTTTGAATGACCTGTCGTGGCTATGTATTGGGGATTTCAATGAAGTTTTACGTCCAGAAGAACATCAAGGAGTAACCAACTGAAGCAATGCACAGATTCAAGCTTTTAGAGATACAATTGATATTTGCATGTTGATGGACTTGGGCTACCAGGGTCGGTTTTGGACTTTCGAGAAGAAAGTTTCGGGAGGCTCATATACGCGTGTTCGTCTTGATCGCGCACTGGCAACTCCGAGTTAGATGTCAAGATTCCCACTAGCACACATTAACCATATTACATCCGCCATTTGCGACCACGGCCCTATACTTCTGGAGATGGACAGCCCTCCGCCTTCAAACATAGATTGTGATTTGCCCTCCGCCTTCAAACATAGCCAATCTGCTTTCAAAGCTGATTATCTGCGAGTAAAGCTCGCTCGCCTTGATTTGCTGAGTCCAAGCACAGATCGTGGAGACGAAGGACATGTAGTCGTAGTTGAGTCCCGCGAGGATGTAGGACACCATGTCGTCATCGGTGAGCGGCTTGCCCACCGATGCCATCTCATCACCGAGCGCCTTCATGCGCCCGATGTACTCGACCATCGTCGAGTTTCCCTTCTTGGTGGTGAATAGGGCGATTCTGGTGTTGACGATGTGTGCTTGGGTTTGGGAGATAAAGATCTCCGTAGTGGCGGCCCATGCTTCGGCCGCTGTGTTGCAGTGTGCAACCTGAACCATAGCAGGAGCTGAGATGGAGTTGAAGATGAAGCTCAGCACCTGAGAATCTCGAGCCTTGTCGATGTTGTATGCAGGGTTGGGTACGTCCGTGGGCTTGCCGTCCTTGTCGAGGAGCTTCTGCGTAGGCTGCTCCCTCTCTGAATTGAGATAGGAGACGAGCTGCGCTCCACGGATGGCCGCCATGGTTTGCGCGCGCCACACGAGGAAGTTGGAGCGATGGAGTCGATCGGCTATGGGGATGAGGGCGGACGCGGCGACATCGGAGCTTGAGGAGGCCATGGCTACGAGAGATGTGCTTAGAGGAGATGGGCTCTGATACCATGAAAGATGGCATGAAGCGTATGCCTAGCAGGGACGCGTTATGTGTTATATATATCCATAGGCTAGGGTTTACAAGATTCGGTAGTTAGGTTAGGCTTGATCCTCAAGTTAGCTAACCACAAGATAAGGATCGAAGCCACCAACCTAACTACCAGGTTACAGAATTGTAACACACGCAAGTTAAAGAGTATATACGGTTTTATATTTAACCATATATACATACATTGTATTCTAACACTGAGATCGCCTGCTGGGAGATCGACCGGATATCCACTGGCGATCAGGTGAGTGAGCGGCTGCTCTGTGGTCTTGTCGATCTCCAGTGCTACTCATCAATGCGGGTGGATTCGACAGCTGAAACTTGCTTTATATTGGAGAATACGACTCATTGAGGAAGGGGCAGAACCGCAGAAGACGAATGTGACCAGTAAATTCAACCGGCAAGGGGGATGTGAGGCAATTATGGAGAAGATAGAGAGGCCAGAGGGAGAGGTAATCGTCAGTTCCTCCGCCAAACTAAATACCCGACTGGATTATGGAGAAGTTAGAGAGGCCGAAGGGAGGGGTAGCCGTCAGTGCTTCCGCCCAACTAAATACCCGGATGGAGAGGCAATTAATAGTCTAATACCCGGTGGAATGATGCGTGTCTCATGACTGGGTGGGTGCAGAACTGCTGATCTGCATAGCCTGCATGTAAAGAGAAATGATGTAGTGGGGAGGTGGCACATCGCTGAAGTGGACAGTGTGCATGCTGAAAAAATAGAGTAGCGGGAAGCAAGTTCTTAAGAATGGTAGATTTGTTTTCAACACACGGATCCTTTTTTAATACACAGTATACATCTTGTAGTGTACACGTAAAACCATTTTTTAGTCCATGTTGAACATTTTTTAATACACGACGTACATTTTTTAATACATGTTTTGAACATTTTATTGGATACACAGCCAATATTTGTTTAAATACACATTGAAATTTTCTTTCAATGGAAATAATATATTTTCAGACTAGATGCTAACATTTTCTTACATTATATAAATACTTTTCCAATGGCTATTTTTTTCAACCTTGGTGCATTTATTCAAAATGTCATGTACAAATATTTTTAATTGTACGAGCCATTTCTTTATACTACAAAGTATTTATTTACACTGTACTCACATTATAAAAAAAATCACGTGCATTTTTGGAATCTTGAACACATCATTTAATTTTAGCATTTTTTATATTGAAAAACAATAAAAAAATCAAATTTTGCCAAAAATTAGAAAAGCATGGTTTTAAAAAAGTAAAGTAAATTTGGTTTTCTGAATATATTGATTGAAAATAAAAATAAAATAAGGAAATAACAAGAAAGGAAAGAAGATTAACGTGACATCCGCATGAAATCAGCATGACGATGCATGGTCTTGCTGGGCTTGCCCACCGCCTGAGGCTGGCTTCCAACACGCTTCAAGTGAGGGTGTTTCCTATTTGGCGTTTCAGGCGGTCAGTTTCTGAACGGGCGCACACCGTCCGCTGTGAGCTGGGCCGGCCTATGTACTTTTTTCTGTTTTAAATCTCCCAAAAAAGCAGCGAGCAACAGCACTAACCACCAGGATGGCTTCCCCTTTGGCTCAAAACTAAAAACTAGGATGGTTTCCCCGCTTGTGGCACACTTTCTTTTCTCTTCCTTTTATTATCTCCTCGGTTTGTCTCAGTTCGTTGTACAACTTCCGCACATTTTTGTTTCTTTTTTTTTTCCAAAATGCATGGATTTTTTTCCCAAATTTGATGAACTTCTTTTTTCAAAACAGATGATTTTTTTCAAATACTATGGACATTTTTCAGAATCGATGAACTTTTTTGAAATTCGACGAACTGTTTCTTTTTCTCCTTTGTTGGAACAGGAACGGTTTTGTTCAATTTTTTTTTCTGTTGCTAAATGCGAGATATTTTTCATATTCATGAACTATTTTTCAAATTTTATTACATTTTTAAAATCTATTAACTCTTTTTAAAGTTGATGAAGTTTTTCAAAATCGGTGAACTTTTTTTTAAATTCAATGAACTTCTTTCATATTCAATTTTTTTACAAATTGACAAACTTTTTCCCCCATATTCAATGATCTTTCTTCAAATTTGTGAACTTATTTCAAAATTTCATGAACTTTTTTAACTTCATGTTTTTTTAATTCGTGAACTTTTTTTAATACATGAATCCTTTTGATTTAGTGATTTTTTTACCAGACGAAGTTTTTGTACATGTTTGTGAACTTTTTTGTAAATCTGAGAACTCTCAAATGTTGTTCACATTTTTCAGAAAGAAATTTCCAAAATTTATTATAGAAATTCAAAAATCTAAGCTATAAAGTAAACCATTCAATGTTCTGTGCAATAAATAGCACGGCTGCAATTGTTCTTACTAAATTCGCGACGAATTCAGTCACTCGCGCTAAGTAGGTCTATTGTTTAGCCTAGCACATACACTAGTGTAAGTGTCCAAGTTCTATTCATGTAAGAGGCTTCTTTTCTGGTAATATTTTGCGCTACCAAAATATACTTCGCATCTGCGTCGCATTCGTGGGCCGGCCCACTAGGTGCTGCTGTGAGTGCCGGTTCCCATTCACGGCACTGAAGGCGCTGCTGCATAGGCGGGAAAATCTTACTCGCCGCTCGTTGCGGCAAGCTATCGACTCTTCGCACAGGAAGAGGTGCGAGCGAGCGACCGACTGAGCCGGCCCATTTTAGCGTTCCAGCTCAGACACCGGTTTTTGGGAACCTTCTATAAATCTTTCTTTTTCAGTTTCTTTTTCGTTTTCCTTTTTTTATTTCTCGTCTTTTTCGTTTTTTCTTTTCTTTTTGCTGTTTCTTTCTTTTTTCTTTTCAAGTTTATTTTGAAATTTTGTTTCAAAATTTCAAAAAAATGTTCCTACTTTTCAGATTTTGTACACAAATTCAAAAAATGTTCCTGTTTTTCAAAATTTGTTCACAAATTCAAAAAATGTTTCTGGTTTCAATTTTGTTCCGAATTTTCAAAAAATATTCAAATTACTTTTGTTCATTTTTTTGAGAAATTTGTAAAAAATGACATGGATTTCAAAAAATGTTTCTGTTTTTAGAAATTGTTCACAAATTTAAAAATGTTCTTATTTTTCAATATTTTGTTCATGTATTAAAAATTGTCCGTGCCTCAAATTTGTTCTATATTTTGAAATTTGTTCTATAAATTAAAATTTTGTTTGTTATTTTAAAATTGTTCCCATTCAAATTTTGGTTTGAAAATTCTTAAAATGTTCCTGTTTATAAAAAAGTTAATTTTTTTGAAAATATTCATGTTTACCAAAACAAAATTGTTCACAATACAAATTTTGTTCTCCTTTCAAAAAAATTCATGTTTTTCAAGAAATCTATATTCAGAAACTTGTTCACATTTTTGAAAAACCTTTTTGTGTTTACCGAAAATTGATCATAATTAAAAAAATGTTCCTGTTTTTCAATATTTGTCCACAACTTCAAAATTGTTCCTGTTTTTCAAATCTAATTGCAAATTCTAAAAATTGCTAACATTTTTTTTAAAACTGGTGTGGATCCTTTTAAAAACGTTCCTACTTGTAGAAAATATAATCATAATTTACAATAAAAGATAAAAAAAAGGAAAAATAATCCGATCTGCCGGTATGACTAGGTCTAAAATGCTCGCATTGCCTTTTGACCACAGACTGTATCGGGCGCAGTGGCTAGCAACCCCTGTCTACAGGCTCGCGGTCGCGGGTTCGAGTTGTGCCTTCGTGGGCCGGCCCAGTTAAGGGAATAACCTATGCGATAGCTGGACATTCTGCCGCAGGATGCGGCGCATAGGAGTTCCCGCATAGGAGCACCCTCAGGTGAGATATAGTCGAATCCCTCAAAAAAAAGGTGAGATATAGTCGCGGAAGCTATTCGGTGCATTAGTAAAAGGGGGCAAACCCCGTGGAAGGGGCGGCCCATGCATATATATATGTAGGTAATACTTCATTTATATCTTGTATCGTATGTGGTTTTCTCATTATCAGTTTGAGAACCTTCTAGAAGGTTCCACCAGTTTTTTTGGGTTTTTTGCGGACGAAATTGTTTTGTTTTTTGTTTTATCTTTTGTTCCTTTTTATTTTTTTCAAAATTGAGAAATTTTTGAAATACAAAAACTAATTCAATTTCTTGGACTATTTTGAAATACATAAATTTTAAAAATGTTTGTTGATTCCGAAAAGTTTACCGTGTTTCTATTGACCGTGATTCACAAATGTTCCTTATGTTAATCATTTTTTATGCCTACTTTTTTCATATACATTGACCGTGTTTCTTATACATAAGGAACATTTTTTATACATGTTTAACATTTTTTCAAATACATATTTTCATAGATATTCTTTCATACACATTGTATATTTTTCATATACATATGAAACATTTATTTATGTATGTGTAACACTTAAAACATTTTTTTCAAACACATGATTTTGAACTTTTTCCAAGTACGTGTTCAACATTTTTCAAATACGCGTTGCTCCATTTTTTTCATATGCTATCATTTTTTTAAGTTGCACAAACATTTTCTCAATAGTGTGTTGAGCCTAATTTTCTTCGTTGCACTGGTCCATGGGTAAATTGGTTATTAACAATGATGTTCCAGGCAGCTACTCCAAAGGCGAGGCCATGGTAGAAGTCAGCGCCTCAGAGAAGCGTCAGGGATGGCCAATGAATGTTGGTCACTTCCATGAGAGTGCTAGTCCAACCCACTTTCGGAAGGTTGTTCTAACACCTAGATTGGAATCTATTCTGATTCCTGATGTTTTCCCTGAGCACATGAGTGTCATCTCAAGGGAGATAGTTCTGAGGAAGAACACTGGCTGCTGCTACTATAGGGTCAAGCTCCAGCATGTCAAGGGGAGACTTTCCATTGATTAAGGGTGGGATGGCTTTGCCATAGCTCATAGGCTATAGATCCGCCAATTCCTCACCTTCAAGGTCTTGGCCGAGGTTAGTTTCACGGTAAACGTCTACTACCTATATGGCATAGTACGACCCAACGCTTACAATGATCAAATCGTTGTAATCGTTGTTGTAATTGTTGTTTGTTGGGCCGTGAACCCTGGATTACTATGCCTAAATAACTGTGTGGTCGTATGTTTGTTTTATGTAACGCTATTTATGCCACCGTGTCTATGACTGCCAGTGGTTTCTAGTGTGGTTATGTGCAATGTGGTTATTCATATGCTTACTAATGTGGTTATGTGTATGTTGTTCTCATGAAAGTGACCAACATTCCCACCGTTCATTAAAGTTAACATCATTCTTTTCAACAATTCATTAAAATTTCTTTCTAATAGTTTGCCTTTCCCCTCGTGTCGCTTCCGCGAGAAACCGAGGGGGCTCACCCGTCGCCGGCCTCTAGGCCTCCTCCTCCCCCTCCTTCCCCTCGCCACCGCCGGGTAAAGCCCGTGAGTCTTTGCTGGCTGCGGGCCTCGTCTCTCCTGGTGCGCGTAGAAGATCGCGCGGGGGCGTCCTGCGTGGGGAGGCGCTGGACCGGAGCGGCGCGGCATCTGGGTGGCTCGGCAGCGCCCTGGGCTTCCTTGGCGCCGGAGTGGGCTCTGCTCCTGGTGTGGGAGGGCTGGCGGTGTTCTGTGGCGGCGGGATGTGCTCGGGGTGGTGGCGAGGGGCGGCCAGATCCGATCTGGATTGGGGCATCTCCTCCGGCATGATCGTGGTGGCCTGGCCGTGGTGGTGGCGGCCGCCGCCTCTGGTGGCTGCGTGCTGGTGGTGGTCGGTGTGGTGGTTGGGCTGGTCGCCGTGATTCATCTTAGCCCGGCCGGGCTATTTGAGTGGTTGCGGCGGCTGCCGTCTTTGGTGGTTGTGCGTGCCAGCGTCTCTCATGCTCGAGCTCGCCGGGCGGCGCGGGTGGGAAACCTTGGCCGGCATGGTTCTTTGCTTTCATTTGTGGGCGGTGGCGGCGAGGCGGCTCAGCCCTCTAGTGGTGGCTTCCATTCGTCGCGCCGGCACCACGGTGGCTCGGCGTGTTGCCTGCGGCGGCGGCTGGATTATTGACATCAGTTCGTTTGTAGGCGGCCTGGTTCGACCTTCGAGCCATCTTCGTGGCGTCTAACCGCTATCTTCGTCAAAGGGGTTGCCTTCCCCCACTTTGGTGGATCTCGGGAGAGGTGGACCACCGTGGGGGACGGCCGTGTGGATGGCGTGGTAGCCGGGGTGTGGCGTTCGGTGGCGGTGAGTGGTGGCCGGGGTGAAAACCTGCTCTATCTTCGGACGGACCGGCGGCGGCGAAACTCATTCCCTTCTTGAACGCGTCGTCGCGGCTCTCATTGCCCGTCGTGTTGCTCTAGGGGAAACTCCGATCCTCGGATCGGGCGGTGGCGGCGCTCCGGTGCCATTCCCTTCCTGAAGGCGCCACCTTAAAGCCCACGGTTCGTCATATGCGGCTTCACCCCTTAGTGTAGTGCTTGGGTTGGTGTTGTTGCACTCAGCGCTTATGTATCCTGCCTTGAGTGTGTGTGCACGTGTATTGTGAGGGTGTGCGCTTGTATCGGATGCTGTTGATCATTGGTTTATATATAAAGCGGGGTAAAAACCTTTTTGTAATAGTTTGCCTAATTTTTCCGTTGCATTTGTCTCTGTGCTATGAACGCAACAAGTTATCTAGCTATAGGATAGAAGTCGGCTTTTCCTCAGAAAAAAACATACTCTCATCGTTCATAAATATAAGTCTAATAGAGATCTCAACAGAGACTGCATACAAAGCAAAATGAGTAAATCTACACTTTAAAATACGTCTATACACAAAGGGAGTAGGATAGAAGTGGACCAGACATGCTCTCACATCAGACTTCTGCATGCGGCCTTGCGCTAGAGGGACAGCGCAAAGAGGCGAATACCTCGGCGATGCTGAAGTGGGCGGGCAAGACAGGACTGCAATCAGTATCTCGATCGTGTTTCAGGCCTGCCGGTGCGCTTGTGTCTCTTTCTTTCCGTCGAACTGTGCTGTTGGAACAAATGCAAGGATCTAATCTAATGCAAAATGGAACCGGGGAGGTTCCTCACTCAGGCTCAGCGTCTGGAAATTCACCGAATGGCGATGAAAGATCAGCGCAGAGCCCACCAAGAGCTCAATCGACCAATCATTATTTAATAGTGCATTTGCGACAGGCTCCTGATTACGTCCATTGTGGCCGGTCGAGTATGCCACACAAAATGATATCCCCAATTCTGCATTAATAATTGCACTGTTGAAAGATACGGTCCGCTCCACGTAGAGGCCCGAACATGCTCGATCGGCGGCGGTCGACGTCGGTGCGTATGCACACGGCAGGGGAGTCGCAATTCCGAGTTCAGATAACATGGCGGGTTCTCTGTGGAGGCCGATGCACACAGCGAGTTAACAATCATTACATGCTCCGAATAATCAGAGCGGGCAAGCGTCAACCGACAGTATGAAAGCGACCCATTTCGATGGTCGTAGAACCAAAACACCTCACATGCATGCAAGCACGGAAAGCGCATATGCGGGCATAAGAGGCTCAATTTAGGGCAATTATCTCGGCAAACAAGCTACTATCCACGGAAAGCACATTTTTTCCTCCTCCGAGACTCTTATTCTTCATGGCAAACATGTACTGTGAGTGTATGGAGTATGGAACTGCTTCTTTCTGAACTTTCAAAGGGGGCATATGATTTGAGGCCAGGCCAAATTATGCATGTGTTAGCCACGAGGCCCTGGGGAAGGAGGAAGGATTGTTGATTATTTGGGGGAGATGTTGGACTTGGCCTCATGCATACAGTCCATGCATACACACACTGTGCTAAAGGTCAGACTCACTATGCAACATTTCTTTAATTTAAGTGGCGGCGGGGCCCCAGTTTGGTAGATGTACATAACTTCTATGCACCCACATACTGTACGTAAGAGTACTACTACTACACAATTAACTTTTTTTTTTTGGCTATCTTGATCCAACTTTTTTTTGTGTGTCTTCATCTAACTTTCCAGTCGGATTCTGTTGATCTTGTGCTGTAGTGCTGCTCCAATAGGCCACGTTACGCACCGACGCGCGGGTGCATGTGGGATGTCATGCGTATCCTCGCGTGCAACACATACCTACATTGGGTATTCATTGCGAAATGGGTGTGCATGGCTGCCCCGCCGTACATACAACCCCAAATGCGGGGTGGTTTTTTTTTTTTGAGCATCAAGATGCATATGTATTTCATATCACGCCAAGCATACACTCATCCCTATGAACGCACACACGCACACCCTACCCCTATGAGCACCTCCGAGAGGCCGGCAAGATATCATCTTGAGATTTACGAAGTCACCATAGGCGCCTCGTCATCGACGGGAACGTCTCCTCCCACTGAAAGCGCATCGCCGGAAATCCTGAAATAAATCCAGGAATAATGTGAGGTTGTTGCAACTTGCTGACGTCGACCATAAGCAACGCGTACGTGAGATTCCCTGGACAAAGTAAAGGTACTAGCTAATTATGTAGTGTGCCGGCCGGCATTGCCAGAGTGTTTTCATGAGGGCATTGACCCTCCTTCGACCCACACAAAAATATGTCCTCTGAACTAATCTGAATCATATTTTGTTAAGAGGATTAGTCCCTTAATGGATTGTAAAACCATCATTCTTTTTTGCCGATATAAATGTGATGTGCTCTGCTTTGACTCGTTTTGCAGGAATTGGGCAATTTGCTCTAGTCCACGTACCCAACCCAACAGCGACAAGCGTAGGCGTAGCCCTAACATGGTATGCATGTGCTTTGAGGCCACACACACATTCTCCAAAAGCTACTTCTTCCGGTGATGCCGACACTAGCTATTCCCTGGCCTGCATGCATGATGATTGATGAGCTAAGAATTACTACTACCCCAAAACCCTATTCTCAATTATTGCAGCTAGCAGTGCTGCCTCTATTTGACTATTCCTTCCACAAGTGGTGATGCAAAACACATCAGAATGCGCAGCATGAGCTCACCGCGCGTTTGGAAGTCGAAACTAACAGATGTTATCTCATGCACCTTTACTCAAAAAAAAATGGAAGCCTGAACAATATATGAATATATCCGGTCCCTGGCGGTACAACAACGCTACATACGTACCGTACCTACTACTTTTAGTAAACATCGTCGCTCACTTGTCACTCTAACTTCTACTCGTAGCGGTACTGTACAAGCAAGCTTACTGTCCAGCCTCCTTCGTTTGATATGCATATGAAGATCAATAGCAATTTAGCGGATCGAGACCTTATGAAGATTCGCCTTCCTCTCCTAGCGTCATGCACCACCCCGGCCGCGGCGGCCACCCCCTCCCCGCTGGTCGCCACTCCGGTGCCGGCGGCCACCGTTTGTCAATTGCTACTCCGGCACCCGCGACCACCCACACCTTCCTCACCATGGCCCTTTCTGATCTCAAGTTCGAACCTGGCTTGGCTTTTGAAGCATTCATCTGGAAGCAATTTGGTGTCCCGGTCAACCACTTTGATGAAGGTGATCACAAGGAATTCTTCCTAGTTGCTGAGTTCTCAAGATCTCAAGATCCAAGCTGCAAATCAACAATGACTCGGTTAATCTCATCCTCCAATCTTGCTTCAGGGGTCATGCCTCCCGCTTCAAGGTTTCTTGCCTGCAGAATTGGTCTTTCAAATTCAGTGCTTCTTCTAGAGATGTGGGCTTTGCCATCATCAAAGGTGGCAATTGCTCTAATGATCTTTTCAATATGGGTTTCTTTCTTTGGGGCAATGGTGGTCCGGATTTTCGCAAATAATTACGGCTTTATCAGCAAGAGTTAGATCATGAATGGACCCTGGTTGATCGATCCAAAGATCGTAGATCATATGTTTCTGCTGTTCAAACCCCTAAAATTTCACCCCAAGATGCTCCGATGATTAGTTCGTCTAATCCTGTGTTCTTCATGTTTCAGAACATTTGACTCAATCAAGGTCAATTTCAAATCCCATATTAACTTCGCCTAATAACATCACTATTGGTAGGGCGGGATCGCCGACAGTTCAAACAGCTGGACCGGCTCTGGGTATTGTTATCCAAGAGGTCCATAGCGGCATTGGAAACTGAAGCCACAAGTGCTCCCTAGGTGGTTTTGGTAATTAATGTCAACATATCTCTTGTTGGACTAACACTTTTATCTAGCATGTTTCAGATAAGTTCAACAATGAAGTGGCATGGACTAAAGGATATGGAAACTCCTTCAAGATGCTAAGGACAAAGGATTGGCTTAAGCTTCAAACTCAAGACTCTTCATTTTATATTTTAGTGGTCCAAAATCACATTGAGTCTATAGGAAAAACCAATACTATCAAGGAGGGATGAGGTGTTGTTGATGAGCCTCTTGCTTCATGTGCTTTGTGATATGCTCCAAAACCCTCAGCTACTTTCCCACATCCACAAATTACCTAAACCCAAAGCCAAAATCGGTCACACCGATTCTTTCTATCCGGCGCCACCGATTCCAAAGGTCATAGCCACTGCCACAAACCCTAAGCAAATCGGTCTTACCGATAGGGATCTCGGTATCACCGAGATGGGATTGTAATCTCCTGTGTATGTCCATTATCAAAATCGGTCTCACCGAGTTTGAGCAATCGGTACTACCGAGATTACAATGCAAACTCTCTGGACAACTTATTACCAAAATCGGTCCCACCGAGTTTGAGTAATCAGTCCCACCGAGTTTGCTCGACCAACTCTCTGAAAGCTTATTACCAAAATCGGTCTCACCGAGTTTGTGTAATCGGTCTTACCGAGATTACGTTATGCCCTAACCCTAATGAATCGGTCTCACCGAAGTTGCATTTCGATCCCAACGAAAATCCTAACGGTCACATTATTTGCTAAATCGGTCGACCGAGTTTAATGATTCGGTCCCACCGAGTTTGGTAGATTGTGTGTAACAGTTAGATTTTGTGTGGAGGCTATATACACCCTCCACCTCCTCTTCATTCGTGGCGAGAGCCATCGGTGAACCTACACTTCCAAACATACATTTTCGAGAGAGAACTACCTACTCATGTGTTGAGGCCAAGATATTCCATTCCTACCATATGAATCTTGATCTCTAGCCTTCCCCAAGTTGCTTTCCACTCAAATCTTCTTTCCACCAGATCCAAAACCTTTGAGAGAGAGTTGAGTGTTGGGGAGACTATCATTTGAAGCACAAGAGCAAGGAGTTCATCATCAACGCACCATTTGTTACTTCTTGGAGAGTGGTGTCTCCTAGATTGGCTAGGTGTCACTTGGGAGCCTCCGACAAGATTGTGGAGTTGAACCAAGGAGTTTGTAAGGGCAAGGAGATCTCCTACTTCGTGAAGATCTACCGCTAGTGAGGCAAGTCCTTCGTGGGCGACGGCCATGGTGGGATAGACAAGGTTGCTTCTTCGTGGACACTTCGTGGGTGGAGCCCTCCGTGGACTCGCGTAG